>BMAU01000124.1:0-472500 GCA_019973935.1 Trichonephila clavipes | reverse complement strand
CTTCAGCCAGTATAAGAACAAGTTTAATAATTATTAGTGACTTCCATGGGCTTGTCTTGCAGAGTAAAGCTTTTCAAAGGAAGGCTTAATATTAGAAATTGACACTCTGAATTCCTTTCTATATTTAGCTGAGATTTATATTTTGTCTTCAAAACAGCCACAGCAGAAAATCCTATTTCACAAAGGTAGGATGTTGAAAATGGTAATAGTATATGAAATGCTTTTGTTTTCAGTGCAGAAATTTCATCATCCACCTCTGCCCCAAATTCAAAGGACTATTTATTTCAAAATTGCCTTTTAACTATATGCCACTGGATGTGAAATCTGTGAAGATTTCTTATTCAGCAGTTGAGAGCCCTTCTGAAAAATTGTGAAATGAATCCCTAACTCACACGTAACTTGCTGTCAAGTTGTCCTCAGCAAGAAAAATACTTTTTAAAATTCCATTCCAACATGACTAAATGATTTTCTATGGATTTAAAAACAACTTCCACATGTTGTTCTTCAGATTTATAAGTTTCAACACATAGTAAATACACATGTAAGTTTTACCCAGGGTTTTTCAGTAATAGTGATAGTAAATCCACAAAATTTAAGTATTCTTTAGAATATATCCTTGATTTAATTTTCGGAAGCATGCTCTTCTGTGTACTTGTTGATACTTTACTATCATCGAATGCTCTCTACGACTTAAAAATATATCTATGATTTTGTTTTAATTTACTGCCGTAAATACTTAATACTGTGATTTACAACTAACGCGTAAATTATAAAATGTACATTCAAGAGACAGATTCGGCAGCTATAGAAGTATCGACTCGACCAAAACTGAATGGAATTGTATCAGGTACAGCTTTTTTACATGTTTTGCGCAGACATCCGACAGGTTGGCCAGACTCACGCAAACGTTCGTAAGAATTTTTGCCGGAAGTGATGAATATGATAGTATGTAACATAGACTAGACTATTTTTCTAATGATATTTGTACCTATAGAAATGGATGATGAAGGGAATAAATCTTTAATTAAATATCATTTTGCAATCTGTTCTAATTTAAAAATTAGAGAAAGAAAAATAGCATAATAATTATCCTATTAATTAAAAGTAATTTACTTAAAATATATATTACTTAAAAGTACCATATACAAAGTTTAACACTTATCTTGTGAAAATGTACGGTTTATATTTAAGATCGTATTGTAGTTTTAGAGTCAAAAAGAGCATTAGTATTGCATTCAATACATTATTATTGTATAAGGGGGCGTGATAAAAATTATGATTGAAAATTGGGTCGCCAGTACTGAAAGTTTGAGAAGCACTGGTCTATTGCTAATAATACATGTAACAAAAGTTGGTATGCATTTTTGAATCAAAGCAATACTTATTTTTAAAAAAAATATTTGGAATCATAATTTATAGGAATAGAATTTTTTTAAGGAGTTTTCAATAAGCATTCACAAAAAGAGGTATTTTACGAATACCTCGACCTTACGAATGTAAATCAACATTTGTAGGAAGAGTAGCATTTTAAAATAAAGCTAGCTTTTTACGAAATTTCGGGCACAAAAGCTGTTTTACATAGTATACATACATAGGAGGCAACAAAAAAATTTTGAAAATCCTTAAATTAAAATTTTTTGCGTAAATCGTACCATGTCCCCTTACGAAAAGAAAACCCAATGGGCTCAACTCATGTGACGTTATAGTCACATGATAATGAAAACCACGTATTTTTGACCAGTCCGTTCAAAGATACATGTGACGTCATAGTCACACGATAAATGCAATCATGTGATTTTAGCTAATCAGTCCATGCGCTTCATAGTTGCCAACTTTTGATCTTTTCAGAAACTTTCTCTTAAAAAGTACAAATTTGACAAAAACAATAACGCACATAGGTAGACAAAATGCATTTTATTTAAAAGTATATGCATAAAATAAGATTTTTTTTTAATTCTAAAATTTTTTGAAGAAAATGTTTGAAGTGAAAACTTTTTTTGGCGCATTTTGCTGGAGAGTAAACTTGAATGATGCGTTTTAAAAAGCCAAGCGTTGTTACGCTCGGGCTTGTAGCACTCGTAACAATGCTAACAATACTATTGAATGGTATAACAATACTACTGAATCATTTAGGTTTAATGAGTCATGTAAGGGTGTAAAGATCCCCTTGGATCTCACTTTGAGAACGAGAATAATTTGGAGTCAGATAAGAGCCAGTAGCCATTTTTATAAATAACTTTCTTTATTTGGTTATCTTTTCCAAATAGAATCAAAGACTTTTATTAACAAATATATCTAAATAGTTATATGAGGTTTAAAAGAGACTTTCCTTTAAATAAACTTAAATATTTAATGATCCAATTAATTAACAATTAGAATATCGATCACGCAGAGATTACCGCGATAAGAGATCCCAGAATTATATTCAATGATGTTCCTATCGAACATTTAACTTTAATCTCACTCCTAATATAAAACTTTAATGAGACTTTAATTATGAATCAATATTTATACCACACTGCAGCTCAGCTCTTCCTGAGATTTATCCACCTAGAAATCTTCAATAATAAAAATCTAACTTCACCGTTATACCTTCCTGCTTCAATCTCTCTCTCCTACTGCGTTTTACTTTACTATTCCGTTTGACTTAAATACTTTATCTAATCTGCATATAACAAGGAATCCTGTCCTCTTTTTGGAGCTTATTGGAAATTGGTAGGGGAATTAAATTTCCCTAAAAAAGACGACTCAGAAGGTTAGTGATAAAGTTCCGTATAGGTTTGTCACAAGGGTTACACACACATGAGTCATGTAGTCATGAGTTAGGTTTAATGTGCAGTGAAATGTAGAGCAGGAAATGAATAAATAATTCTTATGGTTACTATTTATATTTCACCAAATCAAAGTGAAGAGAAAATTATTATTCATGCACAAAGATTTAGTTGCCTACACTGAAGCCGTATCAACTCTTATGAACAAATTGCATATTATTTTAAGTGGAGATTTTAATGTAGATTTTTCAAAAGACAAATCAAAGCCTTTAGTAGATTCTATAAAATCAAAGCCTTTAGTAGATTCTATAAAATCAAAGCCTTTAGTAGATTCTTTAAAATCAAAGCCTTTAGTAGATTCTATAAAATCAAAACTCAATTTAACTATGTCAAATGATAATAATGAAAGTACGACAAAGTACGGAACAACGCTTGAAAGAGTTTTTTTATATATTTAAATAATTTTGAATCTAAAATATACCTTATAACCTACTTCTGCTACCATAAACCTATTGTTTCCTTCTTAGAATACAATTAATTCAGAAATAAGATTGTATATTTCGCAAAAAAAATATTACTTTATAAGTACAGACAAATGAATAAATAATCTTATATGAAAATACTAATATCCCTTTGTTTTTTATTCACCAAACTAATCCCTGAAATAACATTGCAAAAGTTGAAGTCATCATTTCTATCGTTGAAGTTATCATAAGAGCCCACACAAACTTTTTTTAATAACATTTGAACATAATTAGGTACCCAATAATGAAATTTGCAAATTTAACTAAGATTTACAAATAGAACAACAAGTGCAATTAATTTGATCTCTGTTTTGATCCATCAAAGGAAAACACTTGTTTGTCTTTATCATGCAATTGTCATGAATTGAGCTCATTCCAAATTAAACCCATTTCTTATTTTTGCCGATTTCCACCCATTTGGTCATGAATGTGGCTCCAATATAATGTACTGATGCGACGCTGATGATAACTTATTTAATTACTTTCTTTTTCTTAACCAAAATACTAATTTCTTAACTTTCCAGGTTCTTAAGTTAACATCGCATCATGACTTAAGTTAAAATTAAACACTAATATTCTATAGACAAATTACAGTACTCTAAATTAAAAGTCCGATTCTTTAAGAGTTGACAATTAATTTTATTGAATAACATATTTAAATTTAAGTAACTGTACATATACTGCATAACAAGATTGAAATTTAACTTAGCTTTGAGAGAGATAGGAGGTGGGATGGAGAAGGGGACATGGTTGCCGCCCGGAGTCCCGCGGAGTCTAGATTCAAGTCCTGGATCTGATTAGTCTGTCTCTGTTTTTCCCTGTCCGAGTGTTTCAAATCGGGGGTGCATCCCCGTTTCGTTCGATGCCTTTTCACTACTAAATTCTAGAGCGGACTATTTACCTTGTCCACTTAATTACCTCTGATTGGTCCGGAACCAGCGCAGAGTTACCGCACAAAGGTCGTTGCCTTGTTTAAGCGCGGGAAAATTCTTTGACGCTCCCCAATATTTATGAGTGTAATGAGCCTTCCAGGCGTGGGAATGTTAGGCACCCTTTGCTGAGGAATTCCCCCTCAGTGGTGGGGAAAGAAAACGCATTCCACCAAACTGAGTTCGCAATTTTGAAGTTCTGTTGAATATTCCTGAATGAATCCGCGCCTCCCATCACTCCTATTATCTCTGACCAAAAAAAAAATTTTTCCAAATAACAATGCAAAACTACAATTAAAATCCAGAACCATAAAAAAATTAAATCAACATCAACACTCAATTCAATAATCTACCCAAGCGCTAACATGAATCAAAACAAGTTAACCTAAATCAACAAAAAATACTATATCAACATCAACCAAAACATTAAATTCCTAGTACAGTTTAGAACACAACCGAGGCAAAATGATTGACTGCACCTTCATTTAACCAAACCACAATTTAACTAGAGCCCTAAGCAAACAAAATTCCATATCTATAGCAAAACAAACAACACCAAAATTAAATGAGCATTGAACCACCTAACCGAAACACTAGAAAATTTTAAATTAAAATTAGCAATCATATAACAGAACAAAACAACTTGAGCAAAACAATGTAAAGTGTCAACATAATTTCTTAAGGACAAAAAAAATTAAACGACCACCTCTATCCATATCTTAACAAGCACATATTCCAAAGATATCAATTCAGCAATACACAGGTACTTAAAATTAATACACCAACACAACTTATCAATAAAATTGCTTCTAACAAAATGCCGCCACCAAAAAAATTAATATTTTATGCAAACTCAAAATTTAACAAGAAAGTACACAGTTATACACGATCAAATCAGCATGAACTAACTTATTCAATAAAGGAACCTTTTTGTATGAAAAAATTATTTAAAATACTAGATAATAACCGCAACACAAAATTGTTTAATAAATAAAAAATTTCAAATATGTATGTATAGTAACAACATTCAAATTTCATGACAGGCGTCCAAAGACCCCAAAATTTGATTTTTTTTTTTGCAAACATGAATTAAAGCTTAAAATTTATAAAATTAAAATTGACGTGCATACATGAATTGCATAGCAAAATTAAATAACAATCTTATTACAAACAACAAATTTTATATATTGCATAAAACTCATAGCATCACAAAATATTCTATCTAGAGCTAAAATTGATATTAACCACATACAACATTATGTCATTTAAGCATCAAATCAAGACATGAAACAAACTGCATAAAAAAATTGAGCTAGAATTCATTAAATCACTAAGTACAAAATTTTATCTCACTAAAACATCAAACATGACATATAACAAGGTGCAACAATGAGACAGGTACCATTCCATATGTGTGCTTTCGTAGTGACAAAGCGTAAAAATTGTAAAAAAAATTTCAGTTTCCTTCAAAAAAAAAATTTAGCGCGGTAAGTGCATTAATGAGCCGAAATTGCCTGCACGGGCCCTTAAATTATACCGTGAACTTGGAACAATACCCTTAACCTCCGTCTCGTCTGGTTGCAAATCTAAATTATTTAAGTGCAAATATGAGAACCTTTTAATAAATGGAATCATATTCGATTGACATGTGTGTTAAATCTCTTCCTCAATTGTTCTACATGTTGAACCCTAGAATTGACATTATTCTATTACTCTGTAAGGACCTTCAAACTTTTTTTTTTAGGTCTGAGTTTTGGAGATACATTAGATTTAATATTAGGCGTCCTTGTCGCTCTCGTACTTAAATCGACATGCGATGACTCCTGATCTTTTAGATTATTGAAAACTTTATTAAAAATTTGCTCCAAAGACGGTAAAAGTTTCTCGACATATTCATACTTATTTTGTGGTGTGTCGGAGTTTTTCTCGTAAGTGTAAGATAATCGAATATCCCTGCCATGTTCTAGGAAAAAGGGCGATGTGTATGTAGCTTCATGAATCTGTGAGTTTAATGCTAATATGGTGTGCGGGAGTTGCTCATCCCAATCGTTTGTGTTTTGCAAAATTGATGCCAGGATATTGGCTAGCGATTGATTGGGTTTCTCTACCCTCCCGTTGACGTGGGCGGAATAACTTGATATGTGTCTTTTATGAATGCCCATGACTCTGCAAAATTCAACAAATTCAGAACTCTTGAAATATGTAGCATTATCTACAACTAATTTATGTGGGCAACCCCTGTGAACAATGTAATTATCAAAGAAAGCTTTAGAAATGGTACTCGACTTAATATCAGGAAGTGGAACAATTTGAATGTATTTTGTGAATGCATCTATCATAGATAAAACATAGCTATTACCTTTAGGCGTGGTTTTTAAAGGACCGAAAATATCAATATGACACGTTTCTCCCGGTTCTTGACTTTGTTCTACTGGCTGATGATGTTCTGGTGGAATTTTGAAAGCGTTTTTTCGAGATAAACATACAGTGCAAGAACGAACAAAATTTTTAGTATCTTTGTACATATTCTGCCAAAAGAAGTTTTCGCTGAGTCGATGATATGTTTTAAAAATTTAAGATGCCCTCCATATTCTGAATGGACGGATTCGAGAATTCTAGCTTTAAGACAATGTGGAATGCAAACTTGTTTTCTAGTGGTGTTAGACCTGGGTGATCTGGAGGGGCGCTTGGACAAATGACATAACAAACCTTCCCCATTAATAAAATAGTTGCTGACTTGTGGGCTAACGTCATTTTGATCAATTTTTTGTATAATAGGACTTAAAACAGGATCTTCATGTTGCATTTTAATAAGATCTTTAGAGTCAGGTAAAGCTATTGTGATGTTGTTAATACAACGGGAAAGATGATCTTCGACTGAATTTAAGGAACCCCTGATGTAATGTATATCGTAATTAAATTCTTCCAGAGCCAATTTCCAACGCAAAATTTTGGAAGAGGGATTTTTATTAGAAAGAAATCCTGCAAGAGGCTTATGATCAGTAAAAACTTTAAATTTTCTACCCAACAAGAAAGGTCTAAAAAAATTTAATGCTGTATATATCGCGAAGAACTCCAAAACCATTGCGTTATATTTAGATTGCGAGGGATTTAATTTCTTTGAAAAAAAATATAAAGGTTTGACTTCAGAGTTAGGATATTTTTGTTCTAAAACTGCCCCTATGCCGCGAGATGAAGCGTCCGTCGTGATTTGTAATTCTGCGTCTGGATCGGGTAATGCTAAGACCGGTGGGTTCAATATGGCTTTCTTAGTATCATCGAATGCCTCCTGCGTTTCAGATGTCCACTCAAATGGAGTGTCTTTTCTCAATAGATTCGTTAATGGAAGTGCTAGTTTTGCGAAATTTTTAATATATCTCCTATAAAAATTGCAACACCCTAAGAAAGATTTAATTTGCTTTTGATCCGTTGGAACTGGAAACTCGTTAATCGAAACCGGACTTATCTTTATCTAGAAGGATACCTTCCGGCGCTACTACAAACCCCAAAAATTTACAACTCTTTGTTAAAAATTGACATTTACTCGGATTAAATTTAAAGTGAATTCTTTCAAAGCGTTCAAAAACCTTACCCAGTAATTCAAAATGTTCATCTATAGTTTTAGTAAATAAAATAATGTTGTCTATATAAACCAAGGCTCCGTTGTGTAATAAATCTCCCAAGACCTCCTGTGCGATTGATTGAAAAGCTTTAGGCGAGTTTTTTAAACCGAAACATAGTCTATTAAATTCATATTTGTCACCGTCGGGAGTAGAGAATGCCGTCTTATGCCTGTCTGCAAAGTGTAGTGGAATTTGATTAAATGCTGACTTCATGTCTAAAGCCGAAAAATAGTTTGAACCCGAAATTTCATGCAAAATGTCGTCCAATGTTGCAATAACGAAGTCTTGAGTCAAAGTTATTTCGTTCAGTTTCCGAAAATCTAAAACAAGGCGCCATTTTTCTCTTTGCTTGACAAACAAGGCCGGAGTATTGTACTGAGAATTAGATTTCGGAATAATCCCTGCCTTCTCTAAATCTGCTATCTGACGTCGAAATTCGTTTCTTAAATTAAATGGAATCTTGTAAATCGGACATTTAATGGGATAGTCATGTTGCAGACTGATTCTATGATGCTCCGTAGGGGCTGCAGATAATTCTACCGTAGAGCGAGCGAAAGCACTTTTGTGCGAAATTAAACGTTGAAATAATCTGTTTTTTATTTTGCTGTCCAAACCTGAAAGTTTAAAATCTTTCTCCGTGAGTGGAGGTAAAATATCTTGAGAAACGGGAAAATCGGAAGAAAAGTCTTCGTAATTATTAACAGTAATTATTTTCATGTTTTTGTTAAGGGTGATTATGTTCTCAGAATCGTTTCTAATTTTTAGAATGGTGTCATTTGTTTGTGGATCAATATTAATTTGCGAAGTAGTCAAATGAATGTTTTTTTGTTTTTAACTTTGCTGAACTCTGAATAGTAGCCGAAGACATAGAATTAGGTAATGTTGAAATATGGATACGAACATTTGTGACCGAATGGGGACCCACACACGTTTTGTGTTTTAAAAATCCATGGATAAAATTAGTCTGTACGGCTCGCTGAGGGAGCGAAAAATGGATACGCGGAATTGAAAATTTATTAATTAATAAACGGTTTTACCCATATCTAAGGCTGCATTCCATAATTTCAGAAAATCGTATCCCAAAATAGCGCAATAATTCTCGTTATCTCTTGCTTAGTTATAAAAAAAAATATGTTGAAATTGAAATTCCCCAATGACAATTGTATTTCATAACAACCGATAATTTCTACCGTATTTCTCACACTCACTGCTTTAATTTGAATTGAAACATTAAATTCCTTAAAGTTTTCGTTTTTATTTGAGTGAAAAAAGAATTTGACATTAATGAAACGGACGCACCTGTGTCAATTAGAATTCGGAATTTGTGATCTTTCACACTAGCGCTTATTATTGGTAGATCAAAAATATTATCTCTAGATTTATAATAGGAGAAAACCGTTCTTCTACCAATTGTATAACATCTAAATTCGGCTTTCTCCGCGGAAGTTTAAATTGTCGTTTTCTAGTATTGCGTTGAAAACCTCTATTCCTAGAAGTCGTGTGTGACCCGCTCGCCGAATGCCTGGGGGCTGCGTAATTATCGCGAAAAGCCGATTCTTGGAAATGGACATGTCTCCGATCGAAAGAATGAGTGCTTGGGTAACGAAAAACAGAAAATTCGCCCGCGGCGTCTCTCCGGGGGGCTGGTAATTGGCTCTACGCCCGTCCATCCGCCTTTTCCGACAGTCCGCCTGCCTATGTCCTTGGAAGCCACAATAAAAACATTTAAAAACAGTCTCCCTTCTGCCAAAAGGAACCCCACCCGTTTTGCGAACCGTAACTGAGCTCGCTTCCTGTAGACGCTCGACCCTTAAATTGATTTCCTGTAGTTTGTTCGTCAATGCCGAAATGACCGAAGTTTCCGTTTGTGAGGGCGACAAACCAGATCTCTCGTCATTCGCGATTTGATTTAATTTAACATTCTGTTCTTCAATCAACGCCACGTTAATTGATTCGTCAAGATTTATGGGATCTCGCGCCAAGACGAATCTACGAATATCGTTTCGCAAACCACTTATAAAACGCGATTGTAGTAATTGATCGTTAGCGTTCCTCACCGCGGTGTTTTGAGCGGAATTACCTGACTGGAATATCTGTGTTCACAGTTTGTTGATGCGTGCTGCAAATTCTTGTACGCTTTCGGACGAACCCTGAATGCATAAAGAAAATAACTGTAAACGTATGGATAATGGGACGGCTTTCTCGAATCTAGCAATATCGTTGTACTCTGTTAAATGACTGTGGGTTGGGTCGGATAAAAAATTCCTCAGCTATTCCCGCTAATTTTAGTTTCAGAATAGTAACTTTCTCGTCGTTTGACCACTTGCCTAAATTCGCAACATCATTTATTTTTTCCAGGAACCTACGTATTCCCAACGATTCACCTCCGCCATACATTGGGATCAAATCAATTAGATTAAATTTCTCAGACGCCGTTTGCGTCAAAAGGGGGTCTGATTGTCGTGTACGTGGCATGTTTAAAAAAATTAAAACAAAATTTCTAACGAGATTAAATTGCAGCGGAAACGATTAAATTCTAACTCAAACAACTGAATTCAAGCACTCGTGCAGGGTAAGAGAAAATTCATAAACTCAGAAAATTAAATAAAACTTTTAACCAATCGACTCTCGCGTAAATACATGTATGAAAAAATATTCACATCAATGTAAAAGAAAAAAAAGAAGAGCATTAGTACCTGTGACATCTTGCACCTTTCCCTTTTCCTTTTCTTCTCTCTCTCTCTCCGAAAAAAAAACTACAAGAAAAAAAATTTCACAAGTAGAAAAATTGAGTAATAGATAAAATCAAAACACAATAGCACACAATAAAAAGTTTTTACATGTTTAACAGATGAAGTAGGATTATTATTTCGGTGACCCATCAAGAAAAAAAATTCACGACATCAGATGATGTAAAAGAAAAAAAATTCCGACGACTGGTCACGGCACCAATATGATGCGACGCTGATGATAACTTATTTAATTACTTTCTTTTTCTTAACCAAAATACTAATTTCTTAACTTTCCAGGTTCTTAAGTTAACATCGCATCACGACTTAAGTTAAAATTAAACACTAATATATATATTCTATAGACAAATTACAGTACTCTAAATTAAAAGTCCGACTCTTAAAGAGTTGACAATTAATTTTATTGAATAACATATTTAAATTTAAGTAACTGTACATATACTGCATAACAAGATTGAAATTTATCTTAGCTTTGAGAGAGATAGGAGGTGGGATGGAGAAGGGGACATGGTTTTCGCCCGGAGTCCCGCGGAGTCTAGATTCAAGGCCTGGATCTGATTAGTCTGTCTCTGTTTTTCCCTGTCCAAGTGTTTCAAATCGGGGGTGCATCCCATTTTTGTTCGATGCCTTTTCACTACTAAATTCTAGATCGGACTATTTGCCTTGTCCACTTAATTACCTCTGATTGGTCCGGAACCAGCGCAGAGTTACCGCACAAAGGTCGTTGCCTTGTTTAAGCGCGGGAAAATTCTTTGACGCTCCCCAATATTTATGAGTGTAATGAGCCTTCCAGGCGTGGGAATGTTAGGCACCCTTTGCTAAGGAATTCCCCCTCAGTGGTGGAGAAAGAAAACGTATTCCACCAAACTGAGTTCGCAATTTTGAAGTTCTGTTGAATATTCCTGAATGAATCCACGCCTCCCCTCAGTACACGTCCTTCACCTTATATATGAAAATCCAAAATCGCTTCTTCACTGTGTTCTTTAAATATATGATTTGTTTCGTTTTTAAATAAGGTAAATGAATAAGCAAAATATAACTTCATAATTAGGACAGTTTTTGTCTTTCTTATTGCGACTGCAATTATAAATTGATAAAAAGTCTTACTATAGAGTGTTCATTAAAAATTGAAGTGTTTGTATGCAATTTTTTATTAAAACAAAGTTCAAACAAAAGTCTAGTTACCTATTTCAATTCCTGCTATTAACTCACATTCGCTATATATTTATTTATTTATCTTGGTGGAATTTTTAATCCTTAATAAAATAAACTTTAAAGCGCTCTATTGAGCTGAAATTTTATATACATGCTTATTTTTGGTGGCAATACAGTAATTTAATCAGAATTAGTGAAAATTAATTGATTAAAACTAATTCACACACTGAAAGTAACAGCAGCGATCGTTCCACCAGGTTCATTTCAGGATTGACGGGTGTGTCGTCAATCATATCTCTGAAAATTCCGCCAGGTTTTAATGCACCCCAGAGAACGTTTGATGAGTCGGTTGTCACCTCATTTGATATCTTTCCCCATACAACCGAACATTATCACGTCCATTTCCGTTTGCCAGGCCGTAGATGAAGTGGATATCCACCAACACGGCATTCGTATAACAATTCAAATTCATCGAACGCTGTCTGTATCTGAAATGACGACCTTGCAAGCTCGCGAAACGCGCCACCTATCACCTTCCGCCCATGCTTTCTGATGTAATTATGGCTCCTCACGGTGTTCGCTACCACCCCTGCAATTTGTACACGGCCCTTTATAAAAATCCCGTCCATAACCGAAATATGAAGTAATTAGTTAAACATATTTATATAAAAAGTACATTGAAATACATTAACTCAAAATTGTTAGGATTTTTACATCTTTGGGATTCTTTTGAATCCGAAATTCTATTTTTCATATATTTAATCCGAAGGATATACAATATTGAGAAGAATGAAATATTTAAATATATATTTCCATGAAATTCACACATACGTGACAGTAATTTCTGAATTTACTCTTACGTGATGCGAATAAATGGGACATTTTCTTATAAGCAAATAAAAAGGAATAAAAATCTATATTTGACGGAACATGAAATCGCGCATGGGAAGACTTTTCTCAAATGGATACAGGAGTAAGCCTATACGAAAACCCTGTTTTCGGATGAAAAATGATTCCGTATGAAAGGACGCAATGCTTTTCAAAGCTCATGGCACGGTTTATTTCGAGAAAAAGTGTAGAGAAGAAGTGACGTAGAACTTGCGTTATTTTTTTTTTAGGAAAAAAGTTCGTAAAATAAATTTTTTTAAACTAAATTTTTAGGTTACACTGATTTAGTGAGTGCAAAGACAAACATGGAAACTAAAAGTTAAACAATGAAAAGTTATTAGCTAAAGTTATATACTAGGCTGAACTATGTTTATTCAGGGAAAGATACTCTAATGAAACTTTTAAAATTTTTCCTTCAATTGAGTAGAACAAGTTTCACAAAATATACCTAGCCAGGTCATAAGTTTTTGTACAACAATAATAATAATAAAAAAATCATATGTAACATAAAACTAAATCTTATTTAAGTTTTATTTTAAAGAAGATTTAGTTTTAAGTTTCATTCAAAAGGATCACTTTTTAACTTCACACATTCTTTAAGTCTATTTAGGTATAATGGCACGCACTACCTCCATGAGAACTTATATTACTGCTTTCCTAAGAGAACCTGAAGCTGCGCCTCCTTCTGTAAGTTGTAAGCAACAAAAGACAAAAATAAAAGCCATCAACGACTGGTCCGAATAGGGGTGTTTTCCGTCTCAGTCGTCTAAGACAGCGATACTCAACTTGTGGCCCAACAAGCCTTTTTAAGTGGCCCGTTCATGGCCCATTACTCTGAGAAATTCCCTTTTTTAAGAACATTGTATTTAAAATTTGGTGGTATATTCTTTGTCAAGAAATCAAATATATCAATTTTGCTTTCCGCTGTCGATGTCGTTCTAGTACAAATTGATAATCTTTTTCAATTTGGAATGGTTACGTTTAGTGATAAGAGAAAACAGTGTCGTAGTTGCAATTTTATGGGTGGAACTAATTTTTAACTATCTTTCATATCTTGCAAAAGAAAAATATTCGAAGAAAATATATAGTTTCAAAACGATTGGGAGGCTGACTATTTTGTAGTGAAAAATAAACATGGATTAGTAATTGTGATTGATTTGTCACGAACGAAAGTGCTGTATTTAAACGAATACCAATAAACAGGAATAATAAAACGACACTTTTTCTCAAAAATCTCTTTCAAGAGGTGATAAATAGGCTTTTTTTGAATAATCTTTGCAGCAGCAACTAATTGTTTTGTTAGTGGTAGTATAACACACATGTAGTGGTAAAAAAGAAACCCTTTGAAGTTTGTTATACAATTGGTAATCATATGAAACCGTATACTGATCCAGAAATTGTGAAGGAATGTTTCTTAAGCTATCCGACTACGCGTTCGGAACCGTGATTCTCAAAAAGCGCATAAATGGATAGCTATCATGATATTAGTGTCACTTAGATTAGAAGACGCATAAAATTATTTTAAGGACATTTTGACAAAAAAAATATTTAAATACAATATTTAGGCAAAAATTAATTTAGAATGACTTTTTATCAAACTGTTCTCCTTTTGTGAAAAATGCTTCGATTATATTAATATTGTGCCTGTATATAGCTCAGACGTCTGTACAGAGGTTGAACAATGAGTTTTGAAAAAATCACATTATTTTCAGAGTTACAACCAATTGAAATATTTATCGTCGTTTTTTTCTTAAAATTTCTCCCTTCTGTTGTAGTAAAATATGCATAAACCCACTTCTAAGTTTTTTTTCAAGCATTCTAGTTGAGCCCCTGTACAAAGGTCTGAGCTATATACAGGCAAAATATTATTATGATAGAAGCATTTTTCGCTAAAGGAGAATATTTTAAAAATGGGTCATTCTATCTTCATTTTTTGTCAAAATATTGTACTGAAATAATTTTAATTGTAATACTATTCTTAAAACAATTTTATATACATTTTCTAATCTAAGTGACACTTAATATAAATATTATTCATTTATACGCTTTTGCACAATCACGGTTCCGAACGTAGTCGGAAACTTTAAATGTTTCTAATTTATAGTGTTAGTGAAAAAATAAAAAAAATATTAAAAATAATAGTTTATAATATTTTTGGATCACTTTTCCACATTTTAAATTCCCAATATTATCTTGGTCTTAAAGCATTTCTCCCCCCCCCTCCTCCATTTATCCTCTGGTTGCGCCCCGCATGAAATAACCAACATACGTATGTATGTGGCCCGCGTGAAATAGCTGACATAAGTATGCGGCCAAGTAGAAAAGAAGGTTGATTACCTCGGTCTAAGGCGTGCACCTTGGACCCGTAGGTGGCCAGGTCAAGTAACACTGCAGAGAATAAGCACTTAAGGTCACAATGGGTCTTCCTTCTCTCCAACACCAACAGCCTGTCACCGAAGCGGGGGCGCAGGATTTAAACACTAAAGGGCGGCACAGCCTAACGATACTGGTTGATCATGCATTCATTCCATAGAGAGTGTTACTAAAACATTCTTATTAAATCACGACTGGTGATTCAAAATCGGCAACAGCCCAAGCCATCTCAACAAGAGTTTGTCCATAACTTCAACAGTAAAACGTTCCAAAGACACCTAAGAACTTATTGGAGATGTGCAGCAACAACCTTTTCTGGAAAAACAACCTTCACTTAGTTTCGTTTAGAAAGTCAAAATAGGAAACAGGAAAGAGGGTATGCAGCGGCGCTTCCTTCTGCAAGTCGCAAACAACAAATGACAGAAATTATCACCTTTAGCGATTGACCCGTATAGGGATTCCTTTCGTCTCAGTCATTTAAGGAATGCACGGTGTAGCTGCGGACCAGTAGGTCGGTGGATCAAATAAACACCTCTGCCAAAGTTAACAGCTTGTCACCGAAAACCTTTAAAACTGTTAAACAACGGCCCAACATCTTGAGATATATTTCTGGACGTGATTGGGGAGCAGTTGCTGGCACTCTGAGAAACACGTACATCTCTCTTATCAGGCCCATCTCGGAGTATAACGTTCCAGTTTACTGCAGCGTCTCCGTTACAAATCTTCAGAAACTTGAAAAGGGCCAGCTCGCGCTGCTCGGATCATCACTGGCCTAAAAAATACTTGTCCCAGAGATATAATACTTTTCGAGGTGGACCTGCAATCCCTTAGCCTTAGGAGACGTGCATTTCTAACAAAATACTACAAAAAACAAAGAAGTCTGGGTTCTCGAAATCATACTTCAGCTTACTTCAAAGATTGGTGTAATAACCAGAGACTCAGGAGAAACAGTCCCTTCAGCCAAATGTTCTCTTTTAACCTTACCATTGGTGCCGTGGAACCTCATCACCTGTTACAATGCCTTGACCCAGCGGGTGATCTTGACGGGGTCTTCTTCCATCCAGAATTACCAAGCAGACCTTCCTGCCTATCTAAAGCAATTAGCTCTAGAGAGAATTGGAGATATATCGATTGACGCCGTTCAGGTTTATACGGATGGCAATAGAGACGATTATTATCGATCTGGCAGCGGAATTTACATCAAATCGCAAGACCATATCTTAAGAATCCAGAGAAGAAATCCAGGAGGTTGCTCGGTTTTTCGCAGTGAGCTAATAGCCATTGATGAGGCCCTTGGTTCCCTTGCATCTCTTCCAAATGGAAAAGAGATTTGGATACTGTCTGATAGTAGAAGTGCAATACAGCACTTGTCCAATTGGCAAAGTGTGAGAGATAATTGGATTGTCAATACTCACCAAGTTAAAACGACTTTTCACATCGCATTGAATTCATGTGCAGTGGATTTCCTCTCACATAGATCTAGAGGGAAATGAGATTGTGGACACTTTGGCCAAGGCTGATGCTTGCCAGGTACCAGAGTCGTCAGCACCCCTCACCGTTTTCGAGATTTTCTCTAGAACTAAACACCAGCATTAGACCGCTTGGATTACCCCCTCCCCCACCAGAGCTCCATTGGTTTCAGTTTTCTCATCCTGGAGGCTCTGGCTCATGGTTTTACAAGACAGGATCAAACTTGTGATGTACCTTCCCTTGGAAGTACATCTCTCGAAGTATCAGCATGAGCTAGAGGTGTAGGGTTAGCGAAAGAACTTGGATCAAACATTATCTTAATATGACTTTATTAAGATATTCAATTTAAAACTTTAACAAATATAATTACAATAATTAATATGAGAGAATCTACGATAACTCAATACGCAACACACAATATATATATATATATATTTATAATATGATCTAGTGTCTAATTCAGACCAATCTCAATAAGCGAACCGCCTAATCCTCGTTTCTAATATTAAGTAATTAATCCTACCTTATATTATTCCGTAATGCTACTTGTCTTTATCTACAATGAGATGCAGCTTGACGGATAACTTCTTGTTGAACACCAATATGTTTATCCACGACACGTAGAACTTAATCAATCTTGAACTACGAACTGCAATAATCATCAACTGCCCCAACGTACATCAATTGTCTAACATTCCTTTACATTGCCATTCCGCTTACTCTAAGATTCTATATTTAAAGTCCGTTTATTTGCATCTCTTCTTCACATCTCGTTTCTTGGATTTGGTTGGAAAGTAGTTGTCATTAATTCTGGCCCAAAGAACCCAAAGGACTTGTTAAAGAAAACACGCGTAAGGCGTCACAAACTCTTCTAACCCGCTTTCGAAGTGGCCATATCAAAACAATGAAATTTTCCGAAGAACGAAAGAGCTTTGAACTGTGCACGAGCTGTTCTTCTGAACCGGCCACGCCTGATCACATCCTTGAGTGCCTAGGGCTCAACAAGCAGGACTTAGCAGAAGTTCCCTTGCTGGTGTTGGACTTTCTGAACGTGTACGATGTCATGGACCAGGTCTAGCACTGCTGGCCAATTGGGGCGTGCAACAATAACAAAATTGTTCAAATTGTGATACAGTTTTTGGCACACCTTTGCTTCCTGTACTGACCAGTCGAGTCGAGTGGATTTGAATCAAAGCTGTAGGAAGGCCTTTCTTTGTGTTCTTTGAATTTCGGCACATTCTTTTTTAACCATCAAGGAGTCATCTTCATCTTATGAGCAGAAGAGGAGTTCTGCTGAAAAGTCCAATCTTTTTCATTGAAGAGGTTTAAGTTCAGAGGGTCCACTATATGTCACATGGTAGTTTACTAAACTTTTGACGTGGGTTTCACTCATTTTTCTCAAAAACGAATTCTTGAGACGCCTTCATACCTAACACTCCTCCAAACCATTAAGGAAGCCAGACGATGAGATTTCTTCATTCATTGTGTTACGGGTTCTATTAGGGCTTCAACTAATCCTCTTGGGGATCCTCTTTTTAACTGTGATTTTAGTTGAAAACCACTTTTCATAGAGATAACCTAATTCTATGCAAATGCAAATTTCTATTTAAGTGCTAGTCGTGGAGTAGGTGCGGTGATGGTTGAAAGTTGAACCTAAGTGGAAAGTATAGTGTGATTGACCGATGGTCACACTTAGTAATATTAATTCCAAAGGGAAGGATTCATAGAAAGGTGAAAGTCTTGACCGTCGGAAAGCCCTGATCGGTGAAAGTCCGTCGCCTTACGGCTGACAATTTATCAAGCTGGCAGCCAGAGCGTTCAAGAGAATAAATAAGATAAGTGATTCTGTATATCTGATAAGATTAATAAGTTTCATTGATAGTCAGATTTAGTTATCAGAGTGCATTCTCGTAAATTTTCTGAGTACTAAAGCCTGAATAAAAAGTAGTTAACTTTAGATCGTGCCTGTTTCTTACAGGAATCCCTCTCCCACCAGAGGTCGACGGACCGCAATTGTTCCTTCTGTTTATCTTCTTGGACACTTCTTGGATATACATAATTACTCTGACAATTGAAAGATTCTTCAGCGTCTCAAACATTTTCTTGTGGGTAAGCAGAATTTTTTAGTAACCGTAATAAGTGTGCTGCCGGGACAGTGTCTTTTCTTCAAGGATACCTCAGACGCTTTAATTCCTTTGTAAAAAATATCCAATTATTTTTCGATAATCTCTTAGTGTAAGACAGTGCTTCTCAAACTTTCAATACTTGCGCCCCCCTTTTCGATCACAATTTTTATCGCGCCCCCCTTATACATTAATCATGTACTGAATGCAATAATAATGCACTTTGACGCTAAAGCTACAATAGGCGATCTTCATTATAAACCATACAAATTAGTAACATAAGTATTAAAATTTTGTATACTACTTTTAAGCAAAAGATAAATAAATAAAATAATAGGATAATTATTATGTTATTTTTCCTTTCTCTAATTTTTAAATTGGAACATATTGTAAAATGCGGTGACTGCTTAGAAGACAAAATATAGATATCTGCTAAATATACAAAAGGAACTCAGAGGGTAAATTTCTAATCATAAGCATTCCTTATAAAAACTTTGCTTTGCAAGACAAGGCCATGGAAATCGTTAATACTTATTAAACTTGTTCTTAATTTAGTATTAATTAATTAGTTATAAAATACTCTGTGCAGCACTGATACATTGAACGTCTACCGGCTGAAGTACCCGCTCTTTGCCCCAGTTCATTTATAAGAAAATAAAACATTATTGATATAATAGCTGAATTGTAAGGGGTGCAAACCCAAATGCTCGACAATGTTTACAAAAATGTATAATGATTTTTTTAAATGGTTGCTCAAATTATAATTAGTTTTAAGCGAATGGTAATTTTAAGCCTCACAGAATTAGCATTTATATTTGATGTTAAATAATGAACAATAATATAAAATTCCGATGAAGAATAACTGTATTATTTTTAATATTTAAAGCGAAAAGACTTCAACATGTTTTAACCGGGGAGCAGGCGTGCACTGGATATGGTCGAGCGGGTTTATTGAGTCACCCTAATATTTTTTTTTAATTATTTTATTGTACACGATACAAATCGTTATTCCAGTGAATAATTTAACTAAGAGAAAGTTTTCATACGTACTTTCAAGGACTTTTCAATTTTTCTTTGGTAACAATTAAACAGTTCTGCCAGAACAGTTTTGCTGTGTGCGGGTAAAAAGTGCATCGTTATGATTATATGAAATTGTGCAAAACGTTATTCGCGTTATGCTTTATAAGTATAGAGTACTCGTAAAAATAAGTCTTGGCCAAGTAATTCTTCAAAGTGTGCTCTCTCCATGGTTTTCCAAATATAATAAAACTCTTTTGCATGGAAAAAAGCGTAACAGAGAAATACATTACTTATAACTTCCCTAAATGAGAAACAAACACATAAAAGAGGGGTCATAACTAACCGTACCAATAACTTAGAAGGTTAAACAGATTACAGCTATAATGTGCAGTATTTCAAAAATAATGACAGTAATGAATTTTTAATGTACCTAAATTTTTTCGATTCTGCGTCTGGGATCTGTTTTTCTCTGAAAGAATTATATGTTAGGTTTAAACAGAAAGCGTAGTAAAAAAATCTCTCATCATGCGATTACAGCAAATCAAATAAAAGTTTTTTTATTTGGTTATAGGATCAAAGATAGCTAATAAGGTATAAGAAGTTTTTATTTTTGTTGACTTAATATCGCGCGCGCGAGCCTATAAATTATATCAGAGTAAAAGTGCATTTTTTATTATCTCTGAATATATTTTGTTTCAATTCATTCCAGTACATTAATTATTTTTAAATATTTTATTAATTATTTTTAAATACTTTATTAATTATTTTTAAATATTTTATTTTCGATATGCTCGCGCCCCCCTCGTAGGATTATCGCGCCCCCAGGGGGCACGCCCCACAGTTTGAGAAACACTGGTGTAAGAAATTCGTTGACTATGCGACACATGGTCCTTTTTGATATTTCCATATGCTTAAAAAGAAGAACTTTCTTTCGACTAGGATTTCGACGAATTCTCTTCCTGACTCCTGAGCGATAAAATTACTTATCCAATCACTTCGCTGTTTATTTCATGCTCTTGCATGAATGCATACGATTTCTGTGAGTATTTGCTTAAGTTATTGATACAGAAGCCTTTTTTTGTCGATTAAACTTTCATATATATTGAAAAATATTCTTATAGCCCCAGCCTTTTAATTTAAAAAAAAAAGAATTTCAAAAACTAGTTCCTATATTTTTTAGTCCCCATAATCTCCCCTGGGAGTCGATTTCTGTAAACCCACTCTTAGTGGAGCTCTACTTAATCCTTATCTAATACATTATGATTTAATTTAGTTATTTTCAGGTAATATTTTTTTTAATCACTACATTGAAAATTAAGGGTTATACATAACAAAATACATAAACAAAATACTAAAATAATATAGATTGGGAAATTTAATCCATTACAGCTAATTGATTAATTGAAGGTATTCAACTGTTATCAATTATATGCATTGTTCACTTAAAATAAATAATCTAACCATTTTCTAAGGTCTTCATTAACATACAAAAAATAAGACACTTAAATTTTGACATTAACTATTTTTTCGGGTAAAAAATGTTAATCTTCGCAATACACTGAAAATGCAACTTCTTCTATAGAACTATTCACCTTTCCCGCTAAAATACTTATCATAAAACCCGCGTGCTGCCATATATCTTGGAAGAGTGGATTTAAAAGAATATTCCTGCTAAGTATAATCAGAGTATTTGTAAAAATGTTTATTCTATGTAGTTTTAAATTAAAATTGGTATATATAAATACCGTCGGTAGATAAAGAGTGAACAAACAAGGCATGCTTACTAAATTTCATGTTTGTTGGTCTAATAGTTAAGAAAAGTTTCTTTTTGTCTATATGTTCCCGTAACCCCAACAATCCAACATTTGGAGTCGATTTCTGTAAAACCCATTGTTAGGGGATCTTTACTCAATAAAAGAAAGATATCTAACAAATATCAAGTCTGTAGGAGTCTAATAGTTAAAAAACGAGAAATTGTATGAATAACACTCCTAGGGGTATGATTCCGGCAAAACCCTTTCTTAGCGGATCTCTACTCAACGAGAGAGAAAGAAGCAAGCTTACCAAACTTCAAATCTGTAGATCTTACACCCCAAAAACGGGAATTTTTTTATCTACCCTCCCCCTTTTAACCTTCTTGGGAGTCATTTCTGTAAACCTTTTGTTACCAGATTTCTACTCAACAAAAGAAACATGCTGATCAAATTTCATAACTGTAGGTCTAACAGTTTGTAAGGTCTTATGATGTGAATGAGTTTCTTTTCTCTTTTATATATATGCTACCGGAAAACTATGAAATCCAGCATTGTATAGAATGCCTAAAACTAGCCGGCAATGTATGAAATGATTCTTTTTTCACTCATTGCCTAGGCATTCTATAGAATGCCTAATGAGAAACCGGCAAAGTATGAACTACATCTCCGATTCGTTTCGAATATTGTGTGGCAAGGCACAAGACTTTTAACGCTTGCCTCAGGCTCAAAATTTGTCAGTTGCACATTGTGGTTTGTGTTCGGGAGTGCCAAAATACACTCAATTTAACTTAAACTTGTTCAACGAAAAATTGGTTTTTTCCTGTGCTGCATGAAAATGGAGCAGTAAGCATGGAGAAGGAATCATGGTCTATAATAGGGGCGGCAACCTATGGCATACGGTACAATTATCAGTTTTATTCAGCAATACTCAATGAATTTGTTAATTTTTGAATGGATGGAACTTCGTAAATTTGTATAATCGACCTTATTTGACAAACATCACCAGAATTATGGACGACTAGGAATTTATGAAAAATTTTAAAGATAACTCTAAAGGTATATTAACAGTTATTTTGTAAATTATTGAATGTCATAGCCGGAGATATTCAATTGTTTGAAGAGAGAAAATTGTATGCATTCTGCTATTCCACTTTTAGTTCTACATATCTAAGTAATTTATCTTTTCTTATATGAGAAAGAAAAATATTTCAAGTCCGCAAGGAAATTGTTTAACAACTGAATGCTCAGAATCATGTCAAAGTGAAAGTCACAAATTACACCCCATTTTTTGTGATATGAAAGTAGAGCGAAGCAGCACTAGAGGTTAACATTAAAAATTTTATTTATCTTTTTTATTTAACTGTAATGAAGAGAAATACTTATATTTTACGTTGTCTATTACTCATTTTAATTAATATGTTTAAAAAACATAATATATGAACAATTTCGAGGTTTTTTTTTTTAAAAAATTTTGTTGAAGAAATAGTTATATTTTATGCTGTTTAATTTTGTGTTAAGAAATATTTTTAATTCATGCAAAATTAATGTGTGATAAAGCTGTAAATCTATATAATTGAACTCGATTCTCTAACTCTGCATACATTATCGCGGGAATAGAATTGTTTCAAAAATGCTCTACTGTGAGACACGCTGAATCATAATTGGTAGATTGGTTTTTGCCACGCCACAGCTAAAATAAGGCCGTCCTCTGGTCTATAAAAATGAAACAACTATTAGATGACGAGCTGCCTAACATTCGAGTTAAAGCTGCAAAAAAATTTTTTTTTAATCGGAAACTACTTACTAGAAGTTAATAACTGATAGATATATACAAAAAGCCAAACTGACTACTAAGAAGGAACCTAGGGAGTATTGGTTGCTGAATAGCTATGATGTGATATTTGTGAAAAATAAAAGTAAACTCACATAACCTGTTAAGAAGGCGTCAGTACTATGCATAATGATTCCCAACCACCAGTGCGTGGATCAAATAGTATCAGGCCACTCAAGAAGTATTAAATTGTTTCCATTTTATTTAATGTGGAGTATTTATCTAGTGTTTGTTTGACTTTCCACGGAAATCCCTTTATATATCATGCAAAATCCCTTTATATTATTTTTTTGGATTAAGTGAATTTTATTCTGAAGGCATGTTTAAATACAATTAAATTATTAAATCAAAACAATTTAAAATATAAGCAACGTCTCACCCTCAGCGTGCTGCGGTAAAATTATCAAATGTTGACCAGTCGACGGGGATAAAAAAGTTGGGAAGCACTTCTATACAGTATTATGTTACGGATTCTGAGTTATTTTACGTAATTCATAAAGCTCATTTGGCTGTTGGACACAGATGACGTGATAGAATTCTGAAAGAACTTTCAACCAAATACAAAAACGTTACACGTTATGATATTGAACTGTACACCCACCGTTGTGAACCTTTCCAGAAAAAACAGAAAAATTTATTTTAAAAAAGGCATTGTTGTGAAAATTGTGATTTTCTTTCTGAGTACCAATATATTTGCACTTGTAGCGAGTGGGAATGGATGGTTTATATTGACTTGGAACTTCTGAAAGAATTTTAAAACAAGTATATGCGAAATCACAATTTACTTTGTGCCCTAAGCACTTGATTAGAATTAAAGATACTCCTGACCACATAAAATTCCTCTTCTGTCAGTTGCAATTGCTTATTCCAATGGAAGCGGAGAAAGATTCGTTAAATGTACGTGTAAAACAAAATACCAAAATAAGAATGATCTTTGTGTAAAAAATGTAAATCAAAATGCCATCTAAGTCTACCATGTTACAATAATTAGGCTAATTTTAAGTTCTTATTTATTTTTTTTTTTGAAAATTTTGTTTTCCTTAGTAAGAAAGGCAAATTTTGTTTGTTACAACTTTCTTTCTCATTTACTTATTTTGAGTAATTTTTTAATGGTACTCTCATTATTTTGTCAGAATAACATTTGTATTTTCTAGAAATGTACGTCTTTGATGTAATAGCCTTCTCATGACCTTATTTTATACTTTGCCTAAATACCTTTGGTCATTCTATAGAATGCCTAGGCATTCTATACAATGCCAAGGCAAAGTATGAAATAATTCTATTATTTCATACTTTGCCGGTAACATATATAAATAAAAGAATTCTCTCTCTCTCTCTCGATATAAAAAACACTTATAGAAAATAACATAATTTAGCACACTTCAGAAAGTAAAATGTCACCGTTCTAAGTGACAGAATGGAAAGTAGGAGAAAAAAAGAGCTTCTAGTTTATTCTGTGCTATGTCAAAATCCGGTTTCTGCATGCACTAGGAAAGTTAAATACAGTTATTCCTTTTGGGAAGTGGTTGTTATGGCAACACTGCTGATCAAAGTGGTGAAGCGCTCTTTCGATTGTGTTTTCAGAAGATTTGAGTCAATAACTGTGTATGTGTGTGACGAGACATTCCCTTAACGTTTAATCTCAAGTCTGATGGAATTTCTTTCGGAAAATAAGCAATGGTATTTGCATATACTGAAATTATTGTGATTCACGATGACGCTACGACTTATATTTATTTAATAACTATCATATGGCTTGAAGTATTGAAAAGTTGTTTTTATGCACTGTATTCATAATTAGCTCGAATACCGAAACTTGAATCTAAGTTTAGTGGTTTCGTTATAAAATAGATGGTATCCTCATAATTTTTTTGTTCTGCTATTTCTGTCGGATCCGATTAATTTCGTAAAGTGGGATTTCAGCTTAGGTGTCGTTCTCATCACTTGACCTTGGATCAAAATTACGAGGTGCATCGTTAATAGTCCTATTGTTTTATAATGCGAAGCTAAAAAACGATCAGTATAGATCGGATTTTCTTTTTTTAATCAAATCAAAGTAGAGGTAAGACGATTTCTACCTAAGATATCTTCATAGCTATATAAAAAGTTCAGTACAATTGTTTAAACTTTCCCATATCGTAGGTGGGTCGAAGTCACACAAAACATAGTTTAGGGTACCCATCACTCAAATTCTGTAGGAGTCGTTATGCAAACAGTCATGCCCAGTCAGACCTCAAAAGAGAGCCCCTCCACCATTTCCGTTTTTCTTGAGGGGGGGGGAATCTCTCCCTTTCCAGAATTCTCCATTTCTTCTCCGTGGATCATATTCTTTTTAACCTGAGAGTCACACACTCGATGGTAACGTTAGTGGTTGCACGGGGTGACTGAGACTCCCCAATACTTTCAACCAATACTTACCTTAAGTTTATAATTATTTTTATTGCGCATGATAAAAATCGTAATCCCAGTGAATAATTTAACTCAGAAAAATTATATTTACATAATTTTAAGTACTTTTCAAACTTTATTTCGTCTTTTTAGAAAAAAACCAATCAAACTGAACTAAAATGTTTCAGATGAGCGTGATTTCAATAAAGGACACAAATCACAGCACTTTCTCTAACTTTACAGAAAACATTACAGAAACTTACATGCAAAACTTTCATATTTTGCTCAAGTTATTGCAGTTATATTGTTTTTTGATGATCGACAAATAGCGTGTTGAATTTTTTTCTTATTCTCGTGCCTTTTTGACATGGCGCAATGTGTCTTGTAGTTCCCTTGTGGCTTTATATCCTTTTTGATGGAATTCTTAAAGAAGTATTTGAAAATCTTCCTTTCGACTCAAACGTTTCATGTTCATCTTTTTTTCTCAAATCTACTCTTTCCATATGATGATTAATCTCCATTATTTCATCAGGTTCTTCCTTAACTTGATCAATTTCTTCCCCCCGAAGTTTCAACTTTATCCAATAGAGAGATCGCAGATGCTCGTTTCTTTTTTATGTTCTGTTCATTTCCATTTATAAACCATAATGGGTCGCACAATACACTAATCAAACAAACGTCATTCACAAGGAAAAATGTAGCCTGTTCATAGAAAATATTTTGGAACAAAAGTGGTCGCGTGGGAAACAGTTGACCCAAATACCTTAAGATTTGTAAAAAAAACGTTTGCCACTCCCAAAAAAGAGGGAGATATGCGAAAAATGCATTTTAGTTCTCATAAAGACTGTCATATAGAAGAATACTGACAAGGTCATTTGTAACAAACAGTTTTCCTAGAATGAAAGATTTCGTGGGCCTAGGGTAACTCAGTGCCTCGCGTGACGCTAACGGGTTAAGTATTTTATCAAAAGTCAGATTAAAAGACTCTTTAATTGTATATGAAAAGAGAAAAATGTTGTTTAATGCGGTGCTCTATCAAAGTTTTTGTCTTGGCCATCATCGTTTTCGTTGCCGAAAATTCCGCACACAATGAACAGGAATTCACTGCAAAGCAATTTTATGTGCAAGTGCCTTGGGCAAATATGTCTTCTATCCATGATTCCTTGAGAGCTATTTTCATTATTCCGAAAAACGCACTTTTTAAATCTGTCAATATAACTGTCTTTACAAAAATGACTGCAAATGATCAGTAGTTGAATAGTCACTACAATAGCTTCAACTTTGCCATCCAAGGCAGTAGTAAAATTTTTAGTAGTAGAAACTAAAGCGTTCGCTATGAATTCCTGTTCCAGTCCCGCGCATTCCATCTAACATAGTGACGTCAGTATAGACGCTATTCATTCATTTTGAGTTTAACGAAAACCAGTAGTCTCCATCGCAAATGGGAATCACTCATTTTATTTTTAAAAACTCTCTGAATAAGTTCAATATTTTTGCTTACAAATTCAAAAAAGTTTAAAGGACAAAGAGGGGAGGTAAAATCAGATAACACCGGCTCTATTCCGAAGCATTAGATTTCTTCCGAGTGGTCTCACCAAAGCCAAATTGAGTCTTAAGATTTCTAGAAAATTCATTATGATTACCGTCATCATCATATCCGGCAAGACAGCTCCTCATGGGAGTATCATGGGCCAGTACCTTCTCTCCTTTGAAGTTTCCTCTACAATGACCTCTCATTCACGTTCGTTATCTAAGTTTTTTTGATTTATAATCTTAAAGTTTGACTCCACTGTGTCAGTCCATCTCAGCCTTGGCCTTCTACGCTTCCGAATCCCAGTGAGTTTGAGATGTAGTATTATTTTGATGATAACAGTATTCATCTAGCATTTGAATTATATGGGTCATCCAATTTATGCTATTTATTTTTATATGTTTAATGATGCCAGGTTGTATATAAATTCTGTATAATTCTAAATTGTTTCTTCTACTTCAGTTACTGTTTTCGTTTACACCCATTATGATTATATTTCATCTAAAAAATTTATCGGTCAAACGTTCAACATTCTGGTATGACAGGATCACTTTTCTCAAAAAAATCATGAAGCTACATTGCAAGAATAGGAGTAGACCTTGCAGCCTTAGTAATAACACGTAATGCCCAGTTTTAGAACATTTCAAGAATCTGGACAACACTCTACCCTGGAGCCATGAAGTGGATCTGCCAACAAAAACGAATAAGTGGTAAAATGTATAATTTGAAAGTATGTGAGAGGTTGTCATCTCTTTCTTGGGCACCTAGATATGTGGGAGGTAGGGAAGAAACACTCGCCATGATCCAATCAATCTATTTATTGATCACACAATAAAACGATACAAATTCAATTAATAACATTAGGAGAATGTCTCGGTGCTTATCGCGAAAGTGGAATAATGACTATAATACACGAAAGATTAGGAGATTATCGAACTCGATCCTTACTTTATATAGGATCTAATCTATCATCCGATTTAATCTAATATCAATTTAATCTCCGTGAACAATCATCACTTTAAAGCTTTCTTATAATAAGTATTTCACAATAATTAAATAATGATACCTATGAGTAGCGATCTAACATGTGTGTAATTTTTGGTTTATCTCCTCTCCTACTCTGTATTCGGACTGGAAAACTTCAACTATATATAGTAACTTAATTTTCATATCACGATTTTCTTCTTCCTTAGAGTTGGTTGTGAATAACGCGAATTGATAACCTAAAGATTTCCGAAGAGGATTAGAAGAAGGATCGCGAATAGATCCGCCACAAGTATTCATCAGTATCTCTCTCTCACGGTCCCACCTGGAGACATCCAGACGTCTTAAGACACCCCTTGAGTGAGTGAGAGAGAGAAATATGCCGCACTATACACGAGGCTATTGGTGACGGACCGCATACTTTTTAGCCTCGGTCAAGGGACGATGACGACACCGAAGCTGGCATCCCCCTTCCAAACTACACCATGAAGTAAATGTCAGGACTTTGAGCTCGAATTTATGACACGCTGACCACAAGTTCGTGACCATAACCACTAAGACTGCGTTGCGATGAAACACCTCATTAACAGTATTGATTTGATTATGTGGAAATAATTTATCTGTGTGTATAAAAAGGGATGTTTGTATGTATGAAATCACTTCGCTCCAGCACCGTTCAAACTATCACTATCAAAACTGGCATGTACTGTAAAATCCGATGTATAGCGCGCCCCTATACTTTAGGGCTGCAATTTTTAATTTTTAGATACATTCGCCGTATAACGCGCACCCCCTTTTACGAAGAAACTTGGAATGCCCGTATGCAATGTTTGTATGTTTTGAAGTTATTCATCCGAGGTATTATTGCATATTGTAGGCTTTTGAAAAAAATAGTAAATTTCTACAAATACAACTCTTTACGTTCATAAGAAATGTCATTCCTTTTAAATAAAAAGTATTTCGATATATGTAGTATTCAAAGCCTAATTTTTATTTCTAAGCTCATCTTTTTTCATTTTTCAAGCTCTCATTTTTATACGCAGCGTATAACGTGCACCCGTAAATTTCGATCTTATTTTTTGTGTTAAAAGTGCGCGTTATACGCCGGATTTTACGGTATATGTATACACTATCCTTTATGTTGCAGCTCCCCACCAGGTGGGGTTACAGCATATAGACTTCTGCAACTTTTAATCAATTGACAAGTTGCCAACAGGGTCACCAATAATGATGCCAACTTGGCTCTATCACCCACATTTTACTATGTTTCCATTGAATTGCCTTTATAATGTAAGGAACGATGTTGCTTGTGAATATCACAATTTTAACATAAAATAAATACAACAGAAAGTAATATGGACGTATTACACTTTCAGATGTAAATTATTTACACTGTTTTAAGCGTTCATTACACAAAATTCGTAACAATGTGTTACTTTTGCTGATCAGAAAACAGCTTAGGAAGGGGTTTTCAAAATTTGACCCACAAGTGAGTTAAGAGGTGGCGATATAAATAAAAAAAATCCTTTTTATTAGCTATTAGACATATGGACTTAAAATTTAACAAATATGATTTTTTGTTCAGCTGAGATATGCAGAAAGCTTTTTTGTTTGTGTTTCATTAGAAATTCACGTAAAAGGAGCTCATTAGAAATTTCTTTATCCTTCAATTGGTATTGTTTAATTTTTCAATTCACCTGTGTGAAGAACGGGTTTAATAGCTAGTTCCTTATGAAAGTGCACGTCCCTAATTTGTATACATTCTGCAAATATATTTAAGATGTCCGAACACGTTGAAAATGACCCAATTCGGTCAAGACAGTGCTTCTCAAAGTTGCAACACTCGTGACCCAATATTTAATCATAATTTTCATCGCACCCTCCATACAATAACAATGTACTGAATTCAATACTATACTTTGACGCTAAAACTACGATGCGATTTACGACTTTTACCTCTTAAACAACCCCCTCCCCCTATGTATATAAACGTCTCGCTAAGCCAAAGTGTTTCTTTCCCCAGACCTATATATACATCTTTCCGAAGTACGATCTTTTCTGTGCCCTGCTATCGGTAAAATTATTCCGAAGACTTTGGAATGCAATAAAAGGACCTTAACAATGTTTGCGAAGGATTTACTTATTTCGGATTATTTACTTCTTTATTCCTTCCTCCTCCCCCAATACATCACATGCGCGTGCCTACGTGGAAAGCGGTTGGCATTTGGATGCGAATCGTTAAACTTTTGATCGGCAGTCAAGGTTTAAATATAAACCATACAAAAATTATCAAGATAAGTGTTAATTTTTGTTTTAAATTATACACACACACACACACACACACACACACACACACACACACACACACACACACACACACACACACACACACACACACACACACACACACACACACACACACACACACACACACACACACACACACACACACACACACACACACACACACACACACACACACACACACACACACACACACACACACACACACACACACACACACACACACACACACACACCACACACACACACACACACACACACACACACACACACACACACACACACACACACACACACACACACACACACACACACACACACATATGATAAGCCCATGGGTTCACTGGTAATTAATAAACTTGTTTTCAGAATGTATTTTATTTGTTTACTTTCAGTAGATTAATATTTTTTTAAATAATGTTTTGTTCTTGACTTTTCAATATGCACGCGTCCCCCTTGTAGAGTTGTCACGCCCCCCACAGTTTCAGGAACACTGGGTCAAGACATACGTTTTTGTTTTTTATTTTGTTGAATGGAGCTATCTTTTGGCTTTACAAAACATACATTTTTGTTTCTACACTACCTAGAGGCCAAGTTACAATCCATTTTACAAGTTAGAAAAACTGGAAGTGGATCTTTGATCTACCGGAAGTGGACATTTAAATTGCTCAAAATCTATCATGGAGAGTCTGATAACTCAAAATATATATTACAAATGTATTTCTATAAAACTCTTTGAACCCGATATTTATGTTGTTTTCTAGAGAATGTACTAAAATATTTCTTATTGTATGAATATTTTTTGAGTTTTGGTTTGTTATTTAAATAATGGTCTCTACACAGAGAATGTCACTTTTCTTATAATATTTACTCAATAAGGTGTAAAATTTTCAAAGTTTAATACAACATTAAAATTTTAGTACAATTTCTAGATAAATGCATCTAATTTGTTTTACTAGTACTTTTACTAATTTAAGTTTATTACTTTTTTCTCCAATTCCTTTGAAGTTTTACAAAAGAATTGCTAAAATTTTACTTAAAATTGTGATTTTTCTGAAATTTCGGCAATTTATTTTAAATATTGTTAGTTAAATATTCGTATTATTGGTATTGAGTCCTAAAAACCATTTATAATGTTTAAATATACTATTTCGTCAAAAAGTACCCCGAACGTGTTCGGATACCTTAAGTAATATTTAAAAAAAATCCGCATATTCGAGTACTATTTATTGAGTGAATTTTCATTATAGTTAATGAATCTTTTAGAATAAGCCCAATGGGTAAACTTAAAGAATACGTAAAATGCGTTAATAATACATTTTAGAGTTTTGGTTCTACGAGATGGAAGAATTTAATTCTTTACTCACCGTTATGTTACCCATGAAATTAGTGATTAAGTGGGTGTCACACACTGCTTGAATGGATATTTATTTTCGTCAATGAATCTGGGCAAAGTCGCGAGGTAGCCTAGTAGGCATCTTCCCGGACGTGGCCGGCGTGTCATAAGATCGAACCTTGCACCACTGAAGACCTCCTGTGCAGAGGAGCTGATCCAAATTAAATTTATCGAGGCTTAAAGTCCACCTGTTGGTTTGGTGGGGAAGTTAGGAGAGGGGGAACAAGGTCAAGTATTGATCATGACTCAGTAATTCGAGCAGCTCGCTTGACCATGGTTCAAAATTGTGATGTCCGTTGAAAGTTGTCCTCGTGTTGCTTCGTAGGGCGAAGTTATTAAAGAGTCACTCACTCAATCTGGGTCAGCAAACCACCATTCGTGCATTCTAAAGGTTCATATACATACGCTTACCCTAAAATATTGTGTAAAATATGTTCTTCTCTTCTTTAATTAGTAGGTTATTCAGAATATAGAATATTGAAATTGTAAGAAAAATAAAACCTCTCGAAATGTATATACTACACTGCTGGACAATTGCTAAGGACGGATAACACTATCACCCATAGCAACCACAAAATGAAAGGATGCAAAATGTGGAAAATTAGAATAAGTGCGGGATATTAGTAAGAAGAAGTATGAGTATGCAATTTTTCCCCACGTCTGTTCATCACGTGATAGCGTTCATAAGAGCTTTAAAGGTTTTGACGCGTGTGGACAGTTGTTGTTTCAAGTCAAAGTTTTACAGGAAAGATTTAATAGACGAACTTAAAATTTTCGGCATGTCTTCCCGACATCACATAGATGACTTTATGCGTGGCCGAATTATTGGAAAGATCGAAGAAGGGCGAAAAATAACAGATGTTGCCAGAGAGTTCGACATCGCTCACAGCGTTGTTTCACGGCTGTGGAAGTCATTTAAAACTACTGGAATGTGTAGTAAACGGCACGGGGGAGGTCGTGTTAGAAGTACGACGCCTGCAGAAGACAGATATATCGTCCTATCAGCAAAAAGGAACAGGCGCACCACAGCTCAGCAGGTGGCAAATCAGTTTCTTGCTGCCTCAGGAAAGCAGATCTCCCGAAAAACTGTTGCCAGACGTTTGAGGGGAGGAGGACTATACGCACGCAGACCTGTTGTGTGTGTCCCATTGACCAGACAGCACCGTACTGCCCGTTTGCAATGGTGTCGTGAGCATCACAATTGGACTGAACAGGACTGGGCATGCGTACTATTCTCAGATGAGAGTAGGTTCAGTCTGTCATCGGATTGTAGACGCCAACTGATCTGGCACGAGAGTGGTACTGCTTATCGTCCAGAAAATATCCAGGAAAAGGGCCGATATCCGACATGCAGTATAATGGTGTGGGCCGGCATCATGATCAATGGCCGCACGCGCCTACATGTGGTTGCGAATGGGACTATGACGCGCCGACGATACATTGATGAAGTTCTACCTCCTCATTTTCATGTTTTCCGTGGTGCTGTCGGTGATAAATTTGTTTTTATGGACGACAACGCAACATGTCGTCGAACACTCGCTGTTCAGGATTGTCTAGACAGCGAGGGTATTCAACGTCTCGTATGGCCAGCGCGTTCTCCAGATTTAAACCCCATTGAATATGTGTGGGATGCTTTGGGGAGGCAAGTTGCTGGTCGAAATTATCCTCCGACAAACAAGAACACCCTCATCCGTGCACTCACAGAGGAATGGGATAAATTGCCTCAACAGCTGCTGGATAAAGTTGTACAAAGTATGGTACGACGTGTGGAATGTTACATCACACTCCACGGTGGACATATCCCGTACTGATACCTTTCTTTAAGGTGCCTGCTGACATTTAGATGCATTGTTCCATTTCTCCGTACGCAGATCAAATGAACATTTTTTTTCTTTCAGATGTTTCACAGCTTTTGTACTTTCCAGGATAATAAATATTCTTTATTCTAATGTCTGAACAGTGTGGCAACTATATTTTATCCTAATAGGCCTCATGTCTCGCTTAATGTTATGCTACATAGAAATTTGTGATCCGTCCTTAGCAATTGTCCAGCAGTGTATTTTCCAATTCTTACTATTAGTTCACTCCCTCCCTATATATATACACTCAGGAACATTGAAAATAGTGACCCAAGAAGGAGGCTAAGTACAATAGCGAAACTTTGCAAATAAATACAGCGTAACTTGAAATGCAAATGATCCAAGTTTTGTGCCAATACGCATGCTCATACACGCCGAGGTGGTGCTACAATCAGGAAAAAGGTGCTATATAAGCCAGCGCAAATTCGAAGATTCATAAACGTGACGATTACCCGCCGATTGTAGGAAGACTTTGGTAAGCGATACATGCCAGATAAACGTGCTAGAAGACATTTCTCACAGTTAAGCGAGTTTGAGAGAGGCCTGACCATCGGGATAAAAACTGCAGGCTGGTCGACACGCCGTGTTGCTGGCCAGGTGAATCGTTCGGAGTGTGCCGTTTAAAATTTTTGGAGCAGTGGACATGAGAAGGCACCCACGCGTGGAAAACCGGATCTGGAGCGACCAGCAAGACCACGAGGAGAGAGAAACGAAGGATCATGCGGCAAGCACTTGTGGACCCCATAGTGACTCGTTCAACGATACGAGCAGACGTAGGCGTAGCAATTGTTCCACAAAACATTTCCAGACACCTTACAGAAGCAAATCGTAAATTCAAGCGTCCTTTCCGTGCATTTCCTTTAACACCGGAACATCGGCAACGGATTCTACAGTGATGCCATGCCAGATCAATGTGGAATGTCACAGATTGGCAAAAGGTTTTGTTTAGTTATGAATACCGGTTTGTTTTGGGGACAGATGATAACCGTGTACGGGTATGGAGGCGCCCTGGTGAGCGGTACAATTCCCCCACACTGTTCTACGTCACACTGCCCGCACAGCTGGTGTAATGGTCTGGGGGGCCATAGCCTATGATATCCGGTCCCCTTTAATTGTGATGCGTGGAACCTTAACGGGTCAACGTTACGTTGATGATATTCTTTGACCCCATGTAGAACCATTCCTAAATGATCTCCCAGGGGCAATTTTCCAGCAAGATAATGCTCGTCCGCATACAGCAAGGGTTGCTTAAGACTTCCTACGTCATTTTCAGACTCTTCCATGGCCGGCCCGATCCCCCGAATTGTTCCCTGTAGAGCACGTGTGGGATCAGCTAAAACGGCAGATGCCATCGTGTCACTCTGTACTTGATTTAGAGTTGGCTGTTGAAGATTTGTGGGCCCATCTGCCTCAGGACAACATAAGGTGTCTTATCAACTCAATGCTGGACCGTGTGGCGGCATGTATTGCAGCTGGAGGTGGTCCAACGTGCTATTGAAGTTGCCCAGTATTTGTGTCGTTGCACACCCTGTATTCGTTTAATTGTCTTGTTTTTGAGATCAAGTGAATCTCTCATCTGTGTCATTATGTGTATTAAATTTCATTTCAATCCGATGCTTTCTTCTTGGGTCGCTATTTTCAATTTTCCTGAGTATATATATATATATATATATATATATATAATCACGTTCAAGTTTTCAATCGTTAATAAAATACTTTCTATTTCATCCATTAAAGTTCAAATACATTTTTTAGTCTTGTACTTGATGTTAACACAGTTTTTTCAAGGATTATTTTTTTATTTAAATTAAAAAAAAATTATAAATAGCAATAAACAAAAATAATAGTCCAGCAGCACATATAGAAATTAAACTCGTTCATCGTGTCCCTTTAGCGCATTGGATGGCACGTTGAATCTAATCCAAAGATCGAGGATTCGAATGCCAACTGGGATGGCCTAATGTTCGAGAATGTGAGATTCTTTTTTTACTATACTATTTTTTTTGAATAATTAAATTGAATGAATGAATAAATGGTAGCAAAAACAAAAATAATAGTCCAACACCCTATACAGAAAGGAAAATGAAAAATGGCACGGAAAATCGCTTATTTATTTTGTCCCTTAATAATGTGATTCTGTCATATGTATATACTTATTTATATGAATTGTAACTATTTAATGAAAAGTAACTAAAATAAAATTTTTTTAATGACCCTAAGTAGGAAAAATTTCACTTAATTTTTTTATTTTTATACTACTTGTTCATGATGAGATAAATACAAGTAGCTGACCCCTGTAAATGGATGTTATTTATCCAGTCGAAAGAATAGCCAATGAAGGAGAGAGAGAGAGATTTGACCTTTCTGTTCTTCTAAGAGTTATTTACAGTTAGATTTTTTTATACCGCACTGTAATTTTTTACTCTTGCAGTTATTTTCAATTTTATTTCTTTTATCAAAACAAACTTATTCAACAATTTGAATTCGAACCAGACAAAAACTCTTTTAAACATTTTTTTGAAAAAAAATCTATCCCAGCTTTGCATTGAGAAAAAGAACGTCTAGGTTTTCTTGGAAAATACTAAAATCGGATCGTCCACATGCGAGATGGGTAGAGTAAAGTGGTCTCTTGTGGGAATCGGTTTCTATGGTAACGCTGCTGACTCGAATGAGAAGTGATTCCTCTATTCTATTTTCTTCAGATTGTGTTAAAAGAGGATTTCCAATCCTTTCTGTTTAACTCGGAAATGGCACAAATATATTCGATTGGTGAATAAGCACCATACATCATCTTTTTATGTTAATTAATACCCAATTATGTGTACAGTTGACTCTCACTAATTCAAAGCTTCGATAATATCTTGCTAATTCGAAGTAAATGCTCAGTCCTAGAAAAGCTCTTGATATTTTGAACTAAAACAATACTTTTTGGTGCACTCAATATTTAGAAGTAAAATCTGCGGGTAGATAGACTGCAACACACGATAATTCGAAGTTATCATGTATAACTCTCGATAATTCGAACACTCACTATTATGTAGAGTCATGTAGCAAACAGATTGGGGATTACATTTTTTGTGTTGCATTTTCTCTTTATGTCTCCACTGTAATGTAGCCCCTTTGATGACCATCTATCTGCCATCCCTTCTATGTGTTTCTCGGTTTTTCAAGCAAAAATATACTTTTATTGCTTTCCATCTTCAAGTGGACAATAGACCAGCCACGCTTGTTGTCAATCAACCATATCTTTAATTTAACATGTAGACTTGCTACGCATGTGTTCAGGAAGGATGGTACGCTATTGTGAATAAGAAATGCTTAGGATTATGTATTTTGCGTCGGAGTGACAAGACGATTTATGACTCATATACGTGACGTATAGCATGTGGCACCTAACAAGGCATGGGCCGGACTGGCCCCTGCCTTGAAGAACCAATGACGTTGGGGACCATATCTGAAGGAACCGAAAACAGACTAAACAAGTTTTTAAAGGTAGCGGATTTTTTCGTCAAAAAAGATTAATTATGTACAGTATGTATTCTTTTATATTAATTGTTTTTAATACATAAATGTATTTTTTTAATGCTGGACTTTTAACTTTTGTATAATATTTATATTGTATAATATGTACTTTTTAAAAAAATACTTTAAAATAATTTTATGCATATGTACAATTGTTGCTTCATTACATAGTTTCAAATAAAAATGTGTTAGAAAAAAAATTTCTCTTAGTGTATTTTGGAAGTTTTTTCTACCCTCTTAATATATATATATATATATATTATCAAAATGTATTCGTAAAAAAGTTGTATACCTTTAATAACTTAGGTAATTTTTATTGCTATTGCATAAAACTGATTTCCCTCTGAATTGTTCAGAAAGACGACGATGTTGCGGATTAATTTACCAATTCTATTGCTGTTGCTCTCCTGTACTTCCCGAAGGAATGTTGTCAGAGCCTGAACTGAAGCTTGGACTTCTATATGATAGATGGTGACACCACACCACCTATCTCACACTCCATAATTAAGGAATTATCTACAGGGGAGGGAAACATTCTCCAGGACCCTGCACCAATACTATTAATAAAATTTATTAAATTTTCTAATTTTTTACCCATAGTGAAATATCATTTTCTTGGGGAAATAAGCTATTTAAGGGGGCATGGTACGATTTAGGCAAATATTTTTAATTTAAGGATTTTCCAAATTTTTTGGTTGCCTCCTTTTTGTGTATGCTATGTAAAAAGAATTTGTGCTCAAATTTCATACAATGCTTGCCATTTAATTTATTAAGGAAAAAACTGGAAATTTGTAAAATGCTACTCCTCCCCTAAAGAACTTTACGTACGTGCATGAAATTTGATTTACAAATGCGTCAAACTATGTATAATAACAGTTGGTGCGGGTTTTGCGATAACGTGATTGGTATTCGTACAATATTTCTTTTTATGAATGCTTATTGAAAATTCCTTAAAAAATGTGCAAATTTTGAGTTCAATTAATTTTAAAAAAATAAGTATTGTTTTGATTCGAAAATGCATACCAACTTTTGTTACATGTATTATTAGCGATAGGTAGAAAAAAATTCAAAACATTAGGCACAATAAAAAAAACCTTAGCATTTTAAATGAAGAAAAACTAGTTATTTTATCTTTCTGAGATAAGTAAGTTTATAGTTTATATTTTTTTATAGGGATGAGAATAAAAACGAACGTAAAAGCTATTATAATTCTGGGTGTTTTAAGATTAGAGCTTTCAAATTTTGTGAGGTTATAGAAAAGTATATAAAGAATAATGTAGGCAAAAAAGTTATATTTGATTTTTTGGCCAATTTTTGTCAATTGAATCGTACTGTGTCTCCTCAAACCATTCATTAGCATATGTTCCGAATTTCATTTGGTGAGTGCGGTAGCCTAGTGTTCATGGTCACGATGTCGTGACTGGTGTTGCCGAGTCGTGGTCTTGTGTACTGATGAAGCTTAAAACACCGTCTTGTACAAAGGATGATGCCCGTGGCTCAAAATGTAGTCCTTCCAATAGCCTGGTATGGAAGTGGAGAGTGTCACTTCAGATGTGATTCTCGTCACAAAATTATGAGATTTGTCACGAATAGCTCTAGTGTTTCTTTAGAATGGAACGTTAGTAGATACTCGCTCACCTCAGTTTCATAAGATTCTGAGAATTTTTTGCCAGAGATACTTAAAGCAGGGCTTTTCAAAGTTGCAATATTTGCGACCTAAGAACAATCATAATTTTCATCGCGTGCCCCTCATACAATAACAATGTATTGAATTCAATAATATTATACATTGACACTTAAACTATGATAAGGCTTTAACCTTTTAAGCGCTCTCAGTGTACATAAACGTCTCACTAAAACCAAAGCCTTTATTTCCCCGGACGTAAACATACGTTTTTCCGATGTATGATCTTTTCTGTGCGCCGCTATCCATACAATTATTCCGAAGGCTTTGAAGTGCAATAAAAGGACCTTGCAAAGGATTTGCTTATTTCAGACTGTTTGCTTCTTTATTCTACCCCCCCCCCCCCAAATACATCACATACACTGGTGTGCAAAAATTAAGGACGAGACGGTTTTTCAATATAACTTTGTACAAAAGCTTTCCAAATCAACACATTTAATACCGTAAGATCCCCAATACGTAAGGACACGTGTAATATGTAAGCAACACTTACTAAAAGAGAAATCAGAGGGATAAAAAGAAGCTTGATTGAAAAAGTAGCATGGAGCGCAATGCGACTGAAGGCCGAAACATCCCTGTGATGGGTGTCCAGCAAGAAACATCCGGTCTTTAGTAGGGGATATGATCTCCCCTGACTCTAGACAGGTTTCACAGCGTCTGCCCATGCTGAGAATGAGGGTGTCAATGAGTTGTTGAGGCATTGCTGCCCATTCGTCTTGCAGCGCCAATCGAAGCTCTTGAATCGTTACTGGTGGTAAGGTACGAGCTGCCAAGCGTCTACTTAGAAAATCCCATACATGCTCGATGGGATTGAGATCCGGAGATCGTGCCGGCCAATACATACGTTCAATATCCTCACTCTCTAAGAGCTGTTTGGCAGCTACTGTGCGATGACAGGGTGCATTGTCGTCCATGGAAAGGAACTGCAGACCCATAGCGCCTCTAAAAAGACGCACATATGGAAGAAGAATCTCGTTAAAATAACGGGTCCCGTTGACTGAACCTGCGTCGAAGATGTGAAGGTCTGTACGACTACCAAGCATGATGCCTCCCCAAACGAGAACACCGTGACCTCCATACCTGTCCCTTTCAATGATGTTCGAGGGATGATTGCGGCTTCCCCGCTCTCTCCAGATGAGTATGCGATGAGAATCGCTACTCAAACTGAATCTGCTCTCATCTGTAAAGAGTACTCGTCCCCATTCATTGTCTCTCAATTCCGGTGTTCCCGGCACCACAGAGAACGCCTTCTCCGATGGGCAGGCGTTAAAGGTACACACCGTACAGGGCGTCGTGCAAACAGACCACCACCGTGCAGTCTTCTGGCCACGGTAAAACGCGATATCGGTCGTCCAGTCGCCTGTGTCGTGGGTCTAGCGATTTCTCCCGCTGTCTGCCGCCTGTTTCTTCTGGCCTGTAAGACAATGTACCGGTCATCTGCGGGTGTGGTTCCTCGTGGACGACCACTACTGAACCCCCGGATAGCTGTTCCTGTAGTTTGAAATTGTCTCCAAAGTCGTGAAACGATGCTGTGAGCAATTCCTAACTCTGCAGCCACACTGGTCACACTGCGGCCTTCCTCCAACTTCTCCCAATGATTCGACCTCGGGTAAAAGCATCCAGATGTCGTCTAACAGATTGATTATTCGCCATTTCTCGCTGAGGCAGCAACTCGGTGTGATTTTAACTGCTATACGGCGTGCAATCTCTTTGCCAGAAATACTGATCTTACACCGACAACATGCTTTATACTACTCAGACACTCCCCCATTACGTCTACCTGCATATATGCGCATGTGCTACCGTACATCACCTTACTTAATCTCCTGATTGGTCTTTCTGTCCACTCTGCCTCTTCGTTCAGCTGATATGCTAATTTTTCGACTTCGTTCTTAATTTTTGCACACCAGTGTACGTGCGCCTACGAGGAAAACGGTTGGCATTCGGTAGCGAGTCACGTTACTTTTAGTCGGCAGTGAAGGGTTTAATTACAAACCATACAAATTATTAAGATAAGTGTTAATTTCTGTTTTTAATTATATGGATAACAAGCCCATGGGGTCACTAGTAATTAATAAACTTGTATTTTATATTTTAGTATTTTATTAATAAATTTTATATTTTTGTGTATTTTGTATTTTATTAATATTTTTAAATTAATTATAAAATATATTGTGCAGCACGGATATATTTATAAATGTAATATGTATATCAGTGTAAATGTGTACTTTATTAATTTTTTTTATGATAAAAGAAATTTTGTTTGCTTACTTCCAGTAAATTAATAATTTTTTTTAAATTAATCTTTTGTTTTTGACTTTACAATATGTTCGCTCCCACTCGTAGAATTGTCACGGCCCCCAAAGGGGGACTCGCCCCACAGTTTGAAAAACGCTGACTTAAATGATATCACTAGGGGCAAAGTTTTATATTAATGCTGCAAAATGATCCCAAGAGAACGTGGGTGCAGTAACATAGTGATTATGATAACGAACTCGTGGCTAGCGTAAAACGGGTTTGAGTCCTGGTGCCACTGAACACTCACCGTGTAGAGGGGCTCATGTAAGTTATATCTGTTGAACTCATAGTCCTCCCATTGGCATGTGACTGTAGTTTGGAGGGCGGTGACAGCTCAGGTGTTGTCTTCATCACTTGATCCTGGTTGAAAATGACGAGGTTCATCATCCAACCGGAGTTGTCATGTTGCGGGTTCGCTTCGGGGTGATACTGAGCTCCCTCCATGTCCACACTTTAAATGGGTTCATTTGATTTAACGTTGGAATCCTCTAACTGTACTTGGAAGAAAAATAAAAATCAAACTTTAAAAAAAATACGTGTTATTTGTCTTTATACCTTATTACAAGATTTCTATATTTCTAATTTCTTCTGGAAATTACTGCAAGAGGTATGGACCCAACCTTCCACGTACAGCAGAAATTTTAGACATAATAGGTAAAAAAAATGTAAAGCCATGTTGGAAAGTTAAGCCTATTTTTTCTACCACGTGGATGAAGAACCTAACAAAATAGCAAAATGAAAATAAGAAAAGGGAACAAAAATGAATTTTTCAAGGAGAGGAATAATAATAAAAAAATTTTATAGAAAAAAATTAGGATAAAAACTTACATGTAAAACAAAATTTTTTTGGAAATCAAAAAAATTCAACCTTCTCCGTTAATATCTCACGCTAAATGACTTAAAAGATTGAAACGTCAACACAAAAAGGAAAAAAACCGTGGCGCCCCCTGGATAGTTATTTTGCAAGTAAACTAACCACTAAGATATTTTAAAATAAACAAAACGTAAGAAATTTTAAATAAAATAATGAACAAAGTTAAGAATAGATAATATCAAATAGAAATATGTTTAAAAGTAAATTTACATGGATAGTTATATACTAGATAGTTATATTGCAATTAATATACGCTTTAAAAATATTAAAAAAATTTTAAAAATATAAACTAAATAGAAGAAATTTTAAATAAAATATTTAACTAAGTTAAAAATATATTTAAATTGAAATAGAAATATATTTATAAATAAATGTACTTGGATAATTGTATTCAAAACAATTATTGCAAAATTTCAAAAAATTACTATGTTTTAAAATGTCATCAGTAACTAAATCATTGTTTCTTTTTATGAAATTTAAGATAATGTTTCTAAATATTGATAGGTGTAAGTTACTACCCCAGAAAGGCATTTTTATAATGTTAAAATCAAATGAGTCTCTTATCAAAAATATTACTTAATAGCAAATTATTCTTAACGTTTAATTGAAGGTCCAAAATATTAGCTGACTCATTGCTATAATTAGTTTTTAATTACTCTAAATAGTGGGGATAATAATTAAAGCTAGGAAAAAAGTCTACTATATTACTAAATATAATTAAGTCATCTATGTATCTAAAAAGTAACAAGATTCACAATTAATACTTTCATTTTCATAAAAATGCAACTAAATATTTGCTAAGCAGCTGCTAACTGGTCCACCTTGTGGTAAACCTTTAATTTGCTGGTAATGAGCGTTATTATGGAAAATATAAGTTTCTTTTAATAATAATTCAATAATAGAAATATATTTATCATATTTTATTATCTTATTCAAAAAATATTTGCTATATGCTATTTTAAGAGTCTTAAATATGTCTTCTATATCTATGGAGTTAAATACATCTTCAAAATCATAGGTATATATAGAAATAATTTTTTTACCTTGCATATAATTTACTTAATAATGTCCATACTATTCTTAACTATAACAGAATTATCAATTTGGTCTAATGTTGATTGAATAATATTTTGTAGCTTCTTGCCCGGCTGTGTAATATACGTTTTAGAACCATTCGTAATAGTTCTAAATTTAACAGGATTTTTATGAAATTTAGGAGTTAGGAAAATATGAGGGAATTTAATATCCAAAATACGTAAATCTATTTTTTTTATAGAAAGCAGAGATTCGATTAAAAATTTCTCTTTGGCTTGAATTAGATTTTTTAATAGCAGAGTTATTATGAAAATGTTTGTTTAGCATATTAGTATAAAGCCACTTGCAAATAATTGCGTAATTACCCGGTACTTTATCAACATAAACTATAATAAAGTTCTTTTGTAGGTCTGTAATTTGGTTCTTAATATTATTGTAAGTTATATCCTTATCAGTTTTATAGTTAATGTTCAATAATTCATTTAACACTTTGCATTTAAATTCATTAAAAACTACAATAGGAAGACTGTATTTAATAGCTAATTTTGTAATGAAGTTACTAATATATATCTTTAGAAATTTGATTTTTGATAACATTGTTATTATTAGAGATCATTAATCTAAAACTAGTACCTTTGGACATTATATCTCTGAGAGATTATATCTCTATCTTTAACAATATTTAAATTACCAGTTACCACATGCTTGTGATGATCATTTATAAAATCAGAATAATCTTTATAATTACAAACATTATTATTTTGCAAATCATTAATATCATTGTAATTAAAAATTGAGCTACTTATTTTTTTATTATATTTAAAAACCTTCTTAATGCAAACATTGTTTATACGCAAGCAATGAACATACTTATTAAATATTTTTGAGAAATTAATGTTATTATAAAATTTATTCATGAATAGTATGGTACAATACTCAGTAGAACTATTTACTAAATCTATATTTTCAATATTGAATTTATGAATGAGAAAATTAATAATATCCTTAATAATATGTAAGGCATGACAGTCTTTAAAATCATACTTTTTGAGGATATCTCTAGTATACCTAATTTCTTTTTTATTTAGAACAAACAAGAAATTCTTAATTTGTTCAATGTTAAAAGACTTTTCAAAATTGCTGCAAAAATATTTTTTTAGAATCTATCTCCACTGGAAGGCTATGAGTTCTCCTCTTCCTATTTCCTCTTTTTATACGTTTAACTTTAAGTGCATTATCCCTATTATAAAAATATTTCTTGTTATCAGAACGTTGAATGCTAAGAAGACATGTTTTCCAAAGTGAGTGGTATTCAAACCATATGGATAAATAGTGTTATAATAATTAATAAAGTGGTTTTCCCACCACAATCTATTTTTAACATGTGGTATTATTCTGAGAATAGAAATATCAATGTTATATATCAAAGCCATGTAAGTGAAAGTGTCTAAGTTCAATTCTATTAATATTGTTATTATGCTTGTAATTTTTGGTATTTGATCTATCTAGATTAATACGAATATTGATATTGTTACATGTTTGGCCAATATATTTAAAATTACATAATTTACAATTTAAAATATAAATGCAATTGAAGGTTTTACATAAGAAAAAAATTTGGATGTATTATCGTATTGCTCTATATTTAACATTGGACATGTTTTACATCTACTATATTATTGCATTTATATTATAACGAAAATAATTTTTGTGTTGATACTGCCTAGTATCACAATATAGTCATTGTTATTGTGGAAATTAATTAGATTATAAGAGTTTAATCTAGTAGAAATATAACTATGATAATGTTTATTCTGAGAGTTATTAGTATAATAATTACAATTATATAAATTGTTATGCCTATTAAAATCTGTAATGCAGAAAGTTCTAGTCCTATAGGAGTTAGCCTTTTCACCACTAGTATTAATTACTGAAAAATTTGAACCACCAATCTTCTGATTCATTGTAAGAACTTATACAAAATCAATGTAACTCAAATCAAATACTCAAATCTAAATAACTGTTTTCAAAATTCACAAAGGAAATGAAAGAAAAATATTCCAATGTATAGAGAGAAATGATACAGTATATCAAAAATAAAAATCGCCTAAAACAAGAAAGGCCATCCAAATCAAGAAGTCTATTCAGTACAAGAACTGATATTCAAAGAATATCTAATACAAATTATGGTAACTTTCTATCGATAATGCACATACTATAATAATGCATCACCGAGCAAAGATCTGCTATTAAGCTTATCTAATTGCCAGTCACTAAAAATATTTTTAACTACAATCATAATTATTTGACAATAGGTAATGAGTAAAACATAATTAGGAAGACATATAAAAAAATAAAAAACAAAACAAAATTACTAGAACAATATGTATTTGAGATACAAATAGTTTACAGAAATATATGTAAAAACACACAAGGAAAATTCAAGTCACGAAACAAAAGAAAAATGTCAAAAAAAAATCAAACATGAAAATAAATTTGTCAATATTACTCAAAAATGAAAAGGAAATAAAGGAACATTAAAATAATGACAAAGTAAAATAAGCATAAATGAATAAAGAAAATTAACATAAAGTGGAGGTCTAGAATAAAACAAAATAATTTAAAAATATACATATGTAAAAATAAAAATATAAAATCAGGCATAATATAAAAATGTAAACAAAAATCACTAAACCCAAACACATAAAAGAAACGTAGGCTACAAAATACACATAAGAATAAGAAAAATTAGAAGTTTACTCAATGTGTAGAAATAGTATTGAAAAAATTACTATATGTTGTAACAGCAATAATTACAACAGTAGTTATAAGCATTTTGCCAAAAAATAACATACCAACATATAATATCTAATTAATCTAGCATTAATTGGCGCAACGCAGCCTAAATCAATGCCTGAAAGTACATAGTATAATAAAATAAAAGTGAAGAAGTTCTAGAACCTACAGTGCTAAGGAAGGAAGAAATTGGAATTCACAAGATACAACAAATGTAGATACAAAAAAGTCTTTGGACTAAACTGGAGACCTATTATGATTTCTAAAGCAATCGCTGAAATATATATATATATATATATATATATATATATATATATATATATATATATATATATATATATATATATATATATATATATATACACTGCTGGAAAATTGATAAGGACAGATAACACTATCATCCATAGCAACCACAAAATGAAAGGAAGCAAAATGTGGAAAATTAGAATAAATGCGGGATATTAGTAAGGAGAAGTATGGGTATGCAAATTTTTTTCCACGTCTGTTCATCACGTGATAGCATTCATAAGAGCTTTAAAGGTTTTGACGCGTGTGGACAGTTGTTGTTTCAAGTCAAAGTTTTACAGGAAAGATTTAATAGACGAACTTAAAATTTTTGGCATGTCTTCCCGACATCACATAGATGATTTTATGCGTGGCCGAATTATTGGAAAGATCGAAGAAGGGCGAAAAATAACAGATGTTGCCAGGGAGTTCGACATCGCTCACAGCGTTGTTTCACGGCTGTGTAAGTCATTTAAAACTACTGGAATGTGTAGTAGATGGCACGGAGGAGGTCGTGTTAGAAGTACGACGCCTAAAGAAGACAGATATATCGTCCTATCAGCAAAAAGGAACAGGCGCATCACAGCTCAGCAGGTGGCAAATCAGTTTCTTGCTGCATCAGGAAAGCAGATCTCCCGAAAAACTGTTGCCAGACGTTTGAGGGGAGGAGGACTATACGCACGCAGACCTGTTGTGTGTGTCCCATTGACCAGACAGCACCGTACTGCCCGTTTGCAATGGTGTCGTGAGCATCACAATTGGACTGAACAGGACTAGGCATGCGTACTATTCTCAGATGAGAGTAGGTTCAGTCTGTCATTGGATTGTAGACGCCAACAAATCTGCCGCGAGAGTGGTACTGCTTATCGTCCAGAAAATATCCAGGAAAAGGACCGATATCCGACATGCAGTATCATGGTGTGGGCCGCACGCGCCTACATGTGGTTGCGAATGGGACTATGACGGGCCAATGATACATTGATGAAGTTCTACTTCCTCATGTTTGTCTTTTCCGTGGTGCTGTCGGTGATAAATTTGTTTTTATGGACGACAACGCAACATATCATCGAACATTCGCTGTTCAGGATTGTCTAGACGGCGAGGGTATTCAACGTCTCGTATGGCCAGCGCGTTCTCCAGATCTAAGCCCCATTGAAAATGTGTGGGATGCTTTGGGGAGGCAAGTTGCTGGTCGAAACTATCCTGCCGACAAACAAGAACACCCTCATCCGTGCACTCACAGAGGAATGGGATAAATTGCCTCAACAGCTGCTGGATAATGTTGTGCAAAGTATGGTATGACATGTGGGATGTTGCATCACACTCCACGGTGGACATATCCCGTACTGATACCTTTCTTTAAGGTGCCTGCTGACTTTTAGATGCATTGTTCCATTTGTCCGTACGCAGATCAAATGAACATCTTTTTTTCTTTCAGATGTTTCACAGCTTTTGTACTTTCCAGAACAATAAATATTCTTTATTCTAATGCCTGAACAGTGTGGCAACTATATTTTATCTACTCCCCAAAATGTTATGCAAACAATTTGTGATCCGTCCTTAATGGTTCATCACTAAACAAAACATTTTGCCAATCTTGTGACATTTCAACGAATACAGAGTTGCAAAGACACAAATCTGGCAACTTGGCACCACACCCAGCTGCAGACCGCCACACGGTCCAGCATTGAGTTGATTAGACACCTTATGTTCCAGTGTTAACATCCAACTCTAAATGGTACAGAGTGACACGATGGCATCTGCCGTTTTAAACGTGGCGCAAATTGGATTTAAGATTTGCATCTCTGCAAGGTGTCTGAAATGTTTTGTTTAACAATTGACCACGCATCACAATTAAAGTGTCTGCTCGTATCGTTGAACAAGTCACTGTGGGGTCCACAAGTACTCTGTCGCACGATCCTTCGAAACCTCCTCTCATTTCTCGTAATCTTCCTGATGGCTCAGGACAAAATTTCCACGCGTGGATACCTTCTCGTGTCCACTGCTCCCAATAATTTCTAACGGCACATTACGAACGATCCACCTGGCCAGCAACACGGCGCGTCGACCAGCCTGCAGTTTTCATCCCGATGATCAGGCCTCTCTCAAACTCGCTTAACTGTGAGAAATGTCTTCTAGCACGTTTACCTGGCATGTTTCGCTTACCAAAATCTTCCTACATTTGGCGGGTAATCATTACGTTTATGAATATTCGAAGTTGCGCTGGTTTATATAACACCCTCTTCCTGATTGTAGCGCCGTCTCGGCGTGTATGAGCATGCGTATTGGCACAAAACTTGGATCATTTGCATATCACATTACGCTGTACTTATTTGCAAAGTATCGTGATTGTATACTTAGCTTCCTTCTTGAGTCGCTATTATCAATGTACCTGAGTGTATATATATATATATATATATATATATATATATATATATATATATATATATATATATGTTTATTTATATTTATATATATATCTACTTCAAATTATCAATCTTTAATAAAATACTTTCTATTCATCCATTCAAGTGCAAATACATTTTTTAAAACTTGTAGTGGATAACACTTGTTGTTTTTTCACACAAATATTAAATCCTTCATTATATTAAAAAAATGAATACATTGTTTTGAAACAAAAATAAAAGTCCAACAGCAAGAATAGAAAGGAAAATCGTTTGTAGTGTCCCTGTAGCGGAATGGATAGCTCGTTGGATTTCTAATCTAAGCTTATGTCGAATCCCACGTGCGATGGCTTAATTTCCGAGAAAGTGATTTCTTTTTGCTATACTATTTTATTAGAATAAATTAATGTAATTAATGATTACTTAGTAATAAAAAACAGTTCAACACACTATATATAGAAAGGAAAATGAAAAAAAATCGCTTTTTATTTTGCTTCTTAATAGTGGGATCCTGACATAAGTATATACCTATTTATATTAATTATATCTATTTAATAAAAAGTAACTAAAGTAAAATTTTTCTTTGTTGACCTAAGTAGGAATTGACTTAAATTATTTTTATATATTACTTTTTTTTTGTTTCCTATTAAACTAAAATTGCTTTCAATATTTTCAATGGTAAAAATTAATTTATTTAACTTCATTAATTTTACTTTCTTGATTAAGTCTCATCCATTTATATTTTTACAGGTGTTTTTTTAAATAAAGAGAAATACCAAAAGGTGATTAAATATGGTAATAAATCAGGTTTGACAAAATATGTCGAAGCGCAGATTTTCATTTAAAGTATCCTTAAATAATTCTGGACACTGTTTATAAATTTGAATTTTCGGTGACGCATAAAAAGTAATTTTTTTGAAAGGGCAATGAAGGCAAAACATTAAAATATTATGTGAAATATTGCCATAATGTTTATAGAAATTTAGAGCGAGTGGCGGTAGGATTTTATGCCGCAAAATCCAGTTTTGGCTAAGCTGCTTCAAAAGCTTGTTTGGAAAATAAGGATGAGTTTAAATATACATTGAAAGTAATAAAAAAGGTGAGGATTAAAATCTTTCCATATTTTTTCTTAAAAAGCAAATTTTGGTGGGAGGTGTTCCGTCATCAATCTAGTAAACTTAAAACTGATGAATGAAAAACATTGAACGAGGTGATGGTACAAAGAAATTCGGAAACTTGTATTTCAAAAAATATTAAAATTATACTTGTTTTTTGTTAAGCAATTTAAAATATCAAGAAACTTTACACAAAATTAAATTGTTCTTCTTAATCCCCAGTTAAAGGGCAGACGTCCCAGCTAATGATCTGCAGGAATGTTCTTAAATTCTTAAGATGACGATCAAGAGACTAAACCAGACTCAATGTGCAGAAGTTAATGTTCTTCTTCTTTTAAGCGTAACAACCTGTTACAGGTCTTGGCTGCCTCCACAGCTTGCTTCTTCCAATTCCAACGATACGCAGCAACTCTCTGCCAGTTTTTAATATTTAGAGTTTTTAAGTCATTTTCATCATCATCTATATCCACCTTGTTGGTGGTCTTCCTCTTGTTCGAGATCCCATAGGATTCTTAAATGTGTAAGCTCTGGTCTGGTTGTTTTCAGGGCTTCTTTAGATGTGGCCGAGCCCTCTGAATCTGTTACTTCGGATGACTTGAGTAACATGAGGTTTTTTGTAAAGCCTATATAGCTCGAAATTATATCTAGTACGCCAACATCCTTGATCTTTAACAGGCCCAAATATAGTTCTCAGTTCTTTTCTTTTGAAGGTTTCCAGAGCTGGTATAGTCTCCAAATTCAGCGTCCAGGTTTCGCTAGCAGACAGCAACACAGGCAAAATTAATGTCGTATATAATCTTAACTTTGTTTTTCCGCTGATAAATTTCGATCTTAATTGCTTCTTTAGTCTAAAAAATCATTTGTTAGCCGATTTTATACGGTTATTTATTTCAGCTTTCAGCTTATTTTGGTCATTCATAATGGTTCCGAGGTATTTGAACTCCCTAACCCTTTCAAAAGAATGATCGTTTACACAAAAGGAGGTGTTGTTTACAGAAGAGGGCAGTGTTTCCATGAACTTTGTCTTATCCTCGTAATTCATGTTCAGAGAACTCAATATTTCCTACCCTAGGATGCCATTAAACAAACATTCAATAGAGTCCTCACTCAAAATGCACAACGTGTAATGAATTTTTGTGTATTAATGAAAAGAGAAAACTTTTTCTTTGAATACCATCAAATTAGTTTTGTGTAAAACTCGCTTTAATGCGTAAAGAAATAAATAAATTTTAAAAAATTTTTATAATTTTCAAAAATAAATATTTTGTGCTGTAAAATACAAGTGTTCTTTGTGGTTATTTAGCATTTTTAAGAGTTAAGATTCCATTAAGAAAGACATTCGGTCTTTTGTATTATGAGAATATTTTAGATCTTTATGTACTGACGGTACTTTAAAGTGCCAATTTAATTCATTAGCTCTAACGGATTAATTTTCTCAAAGTTGAGTACTTTGTTTATGTATATCCCTTTATTTTCAATGCAATGATTCAAAAAAAAATATTGCGTGAAAAAAATTGCAGTAAATCATAATGCAGTAGACAAAGGGTTAATATATTTTCGCCAGAGAGAGATGTAAATGGGAAGTACAATTTAGGAGCTATGCTGTCTAAGAATCTCTATGATGTATTGAAATTATTGCATCTAAAAGTGTCAACTGAATAATGTATGGTTTATGCTACAACAGCTGACTTATCTAGAAACCAAGCAGAAAACTATTCAGATAGATTATGAGATCATAAAAACCATAGAACTCCTTTTACCGAACATGATACATTTTACTTCGAGCGTGCCGAGTTTATTAATCAAATGAGTCATTTTCGACTCACTTTGATGACCAAATTGCAAAAACCACCATTAATCATTCGAGACTTATTTGGCTGAACGCCAGTCACTTCTTTATTAGGAACGGAATAATTCGAAGGAGTTTTAAGTCTTTCGGAATTTGTTACTTCAAATGTTACTTATTTAAGTAACTATAGGAACTCTAGAGTAATTCAAAGCTAGCTTATACCGTTCTAAATTAAAATAATACCTACCAAAATAAATTTTCTTGTGGCAAATTTCTTTAATCTTTGGGTATTTTTAATTAAATTTGCTATTCACAAACAATTGGAATAAAGGAAAAGTCGCTAAGTAGACCTTAATACGACTATGCATCTTAGTGACTACCTTTGCAAGGTCCTTCTTCGAGGTCTTTAAGGCTGTCTTCGGCTAATGTTAAAGAATAGGACCCAAATTCGGAATATTTTTTCAGATATAAAAGTACTCAAACATAAATATTATATTCTGGCTTCAACATCTTATAGAGAATCACTTATTTTATCATACTACTTACCTTTATCCGAGTTGACACATTTTTTCTTTTATAAAATGTGTTTCACATTTTTTCCCTATACCGTAATGCTAAATGAGCTCTCCATTTACATGTTAAAAGGAAAAACTGATAATTTATGAAATATTTTGAAATTTAAAAAATACTAAATCATAAATAAATGTATGAGTTACAATGTCACAATTTTTTATAAAAATTGAGGCATTTTTTTTCTGTCCTAAAATGTGCTCCACGTTGAGTTCACGCTCTCGTACATATGGCGAAAACAGCCTTAAATGAGTTGAAACAAAAGATTTTCTGTTTGTATGGGCCTTTTGTCCCATTCTCAGGGTCGTCTTAACCCTTTGATGGTCATGAACGAGCTCAGCTCGCAATCGAGTAGCTTCTGAATGCGCGCGAACGAATTCAGCTCGGGCGCAAGATTTCGACCGAAATGGGTATAAACGAGTTCTACTCGCGTAGTTAAACCTTTCCCCAAAGGGCGCTGACGAGATGGACTCGTTCAAGGTCATTATTCTGCATTGATTAGGTTACAAACGAATCCTACTCGCGAAATTTAGTTAGTTTTACTGTCTACAGATGGCAGTACGGGTTCCATGAATTTTTCTTCATAATGAAGGTTTTTTTTACGTTATTCTTTTTATGCGTATTTTGGCGCGTTTTTTAGACTGTTTGTAAAGTAAAATGGCTCAAAAGCGAAAATTAGATTATTATGATGATGATTTTGATTTCGATACAGAAAGCTTATCAAGTTTTGAGTCTGATGAAGCCTTTGTTCACAGCATATCAAGCTCAGAAGACGATACAAGCGACGAGGAAAATTTTTCGAGTGTTCAACAGTGGTGTAAAATTGATTCAAGTTCTCCCGCTCCTAGCCGATTTAGTTTTATGGTGATGTGGTTACTATTTAATAATTATCATTTATTCATTATTTTAAAGTACGTAAAAACTGTTATTTGTGTACTACAAATACTTTAAGAAATCTTCAAAATGCATGAGGCGAGCTATCTACGGCATCGCCGTAGAAGGGTGACATTTTCGGAAGAACGGCGGGGGGAAACAGCTGCCACTTTCGACTACTGCTTACTCGTAATACTGCGCGAATTAACTAAACGAAAACTGCTCATTTCCCTAACCGTCAAAGGGTTAACTCTTTGAGGCCCTGAGCCCTTATGCAAAAGTAAGCAGAACCTGATATTTTTAAAAGCAGACAGTACATTGTCAAATACTCGTTCAAACGGTAATTTGAAACAAATAAATGTGCAAGAATCACAGTCTCAAAAACCTAGACATAAACCGGATCCATTGATGGCCGCATTTCGACTAAATGAGTTGAATGGTTGTTTATGGTACTAGGCCTAGTCTTAGACATGGACAACGGTCATCACATATTAATACAGTTTTGCCTCTTTAAGCAGTTGACGTGCAGATTGAAATTCCCTGTTTTTCGGAGAATATGTATAGGAATTTGACAGTTAAAATTATCCGGATGATGATCTTATTAAGACAGAGTTGAGAACGAAACGAGGCTCTGGGCCCTGGTGGCCCTTGCCAAAACACGTCCCTGCCCTTTCTAGTAACTTAATTCACTTTTATAGTATGAAAAGTTCCTGTGCATTACAAAGAGAAGTGAACACATTCCACATTTATTTAATATTTTTCCTCAAGAACCTGTGATTTCTTTTTAACACGCTTTTATAAGTTTCACTTGTATGTAACGCAGTGCTTCTCAAACTTGCAATATTTGTGACCCAATTTTCAATCATAATTTTCATCGCTTCACCCTCCATAAAATAACAATGTACTGATTTAAGAAATGACGTACTAAAAACTACATGCTAAAGCTACAATATGACTTTAATTATAAACCGTATACACTAGCAAGATAAGTATTAAAGTTTGTGTATAATTTTGTATATTACAAGCCCATGGGAGTCACTAGTAATTATTAATCTTGTTCTTAACATAGCATTGATAAGTTAATCATCAAATACATTAGGTACTGCAGATGCATTTATAAGTATATTGTTGCGTTTTCGGGGGTTCGAAATGATTGAAGCCGAAGAGCGGGATCCAAAACAATTTTATTCTTGACCAAAACAGTCCTCCACAAATTGTAGAACAGTTCGAGAAAGTCACGTACAATCGATGAAAATACTGATAACACAGATGTAATACACTAACAAAAGCAATAGTAAACACTCAGCACAAAAATAATAACTCAATAAAAGCAATAACACACGCACTATGCAATCGTCTCTCTCTCTCAAGCAGAGAGGTATCACTTGCATGAAAGCTGAGATCTGACTAACTGACTAGCCGGCCCGGGCCCTATTATACCTTTCGGTCAGAAACCTCTTGCACTTGCCAGAATAATCTAGAAATAGAAAGGTCTAGAAAAATCCGGAGCGTACGAGAAAAGCTCAATACAGTAATACATTCAATACAATAGGTTACAATACCGCGATAGGGTTGCCAGACAGGGTTATTAGGAGCAGGGTTGCCATGGTCGCCAAGCTTATCGCCCACATTTGGTGATATATCGCCAAATTTGGCGCCAAAAATTAAGTCGCCAAATCCGTCGCCAACTTGGCGCTAGCTGCAATATTTGGCGAGTTTACCATTTAAACCAATGTTAAAGCATGGGGGCCGTGCAATGCAGTGGAAATGATATTACAGGTAAACAGGGTTGAAATCACATTAGATACGACAAATTAAACTGTAGAAATGAACACAAATGAGTAGAAACAATTAGAATAAGACTAAATTCGTAACATTGCCCCCTCTCAAGAACTGCACGTCCCGGGCAGTACAACCCTTCATCAGACGTTAACATAATAATAAAGCAATTGATTAAAAACAATTAAATGAATATGCAATAATAAACATGTAATACATAGTACAAAATAAACACCTAATGCATAGTACAAAATAAACACGTAATGCATAGTAGAAAATAAACACTTACAAAACAACAAACAAAATTATTTACAAGATTATTTACACACTAACTTATTTATACAAGACCATGGTCAAAATAAATTACACAATAATTGACACACTAAGAATTATGGCCATAATATGGAGCATGCCTGTCGTAATGAACGACTCTAGGCTTCGAATTCGTTGACTTACGGATCCGGATTACGACGTCGTTTATTATCTTTAAAATTGTATAAGGACCGTCCCAATGCGATTGTAGCTTAGAGAAAGTCCTTTGCGTCGAGTCGGGTTGTAGAACCACACCTTGTCACCTTCCTTGAATTGATGTCCTGTGGCTTTTGTGTCGTACCGAGTTTTCATCTTCTCCGTCCTCAGGTTGATCCGTTCTCGAGCCAAATTGTGTACATCTTCAAAACGTGCCTGGAGATTCTGCACGTACTCCTCAGGCGATGAAGGTGTATCCGGAGGGCGACCAAACAGCAGGTCACAAGGGAGACGAAGATCTCGGCCAAAAGCATCTGGGATGGTGAATATCCGGTAGTCTCGTGAACGGCGCTGCGGTACGCTAGCAGAAAGAGAGGAACTTTCTGGTCCCAGTCTTGTTGGTTCTTGGAGACCATCAGTGAGAGGTTATTCAGGATGGTACGATTAAACCTCTCCACCATGCCATCTGACTGTGGGTGCAAAGGTGTGGTCTTGGTCTTGTCAATTCCGAGTAGTTCACAGACCCCCTTCAATACTGCAGAGACGAAATTTCTTCCCTGATCGGAATGAAGTTGAAGAGGTACCCCATATCTCGATATCCAGTGCTGCACTACAGCCTCCCGCTACGGTGGGGGCTTCCTGATCCGGAATGGGGTACACTTCGGGCCATTTCGTGAAGTAGTCCATGACAACAAGTAGGTACTTATTACCAGACGCAGTCCTTGGCAGAGGTCCCAGGATATCGAAAGCGATACGTTCGAAGGGTGCTCCAACATTGTAGCGATGCAGCTTCCCTCGGCTACGTATCCTTGGCCCCTTCCGAGCTGAACAGGCATCACAGGACTTGCACCACTGTTCCACGTCAGCTCTCACTTTACCCCAGCAGAATCGCTCTCGAACTCGGTGCAAAGTTTTCATGACGCCGAAATGACCTCCTGTTGGGCTGCCATGCAATTCTTTGAGTACCTCTGGGATACGAGATCGAGGAAGTACTAATTGCCACCTGAATGTCTTTCCATCCTCTGATTCGAATTTTCGGTATAGAACACCATTCCTGAGATGTAGAGAAATTCCAGAGGGCCCAATACTGCTTAGTTGTAGGACTATAAGCCGAGATGTCCTGCCAACTTGGTTTATTGCTGGAAGACTCCATAAACTCTATAAGGGGTTTAATATCAGGATCCGCCATCTGGTCTTCTCGAACTTTCTCGTCACCCAGGGATCGGGTGGCGTCGCTGTTGAAGTTGTTATCTGGCGTATAGCATAGTCATATTTGGTCTCTACTCTGGAACAATGACGACAATTTTCTGGGCATGGTCTTCTTGAAAGGGCATCAGCATTTCCATGCGAGGAGCCTTTACGATGTCTGATGTCAAAGTAATACTCGTTGAGCCGTTGTATCCATCTGGCTACCTGGCCTTCAGTATTTCTAAAATTCATTAGCCAGGTTAAAGAGGCATGATCGGTACGTAGAAGAAATTTTTTGGCCATAGAGATGGTGATGGAAATGCTCGATGGCTTTCACAATAGCCAGTAGCTCTTTTCGAGTGACACAATAATTTCTTTCCGGTTTCGATAAACACTTACTCCAATAAGCTACGACTCGTTCCTGGCCATCTATTTCCTGAGATAATACTGCTCCGACACTCTCATTACTGGCATCAGTGTCCAAGATAAATGGCTTGTCCGGTTGTGGATATATTAAGATCGGTGAAGACGTCAAAGCTTCTTTAAGCTGGAGGAAGGAATCTTCACATTCTTTTGTCCACTGAAACTTTTGTTTACTTTCTGTTAGCTTGTGCAAGGGTCTTGCGATGTTAGAGAACCCTTTCACGAACTTTCGGTAATAAGTACATAGTCCCAGGAAGCTTCGCAGCTCACGGAGGTTTTCAGGGCGTTTCCAATTCTTTACAGCGGACACTTTTTCGGGGTCCGTACGAACACCTTCTGCAGAGATGATGTGTCCCAGATAATTGACTTCTTTCTGGAAGAACTTGCATTTCGAAGGGATTAGCTTCAAGTTAGCGTCGCTTAATTTTGATAACACCTTCCGGATATTTTGAAGATGTTCTTCAAACGTACGCCCTCCTATTATGACGTCATCCAGGTAAATAAGGCAAGCTTCAAAAGTCAGACCCTTTAGCACGGTCTCCATCAGGCGCTCGAAAGTAGCTGGCGCATTGCAGAGCCCGAACGGCATGACTTTGAACTGCCATAGTCCTTGGCCGGAAGTGAATGCTGTTTTTCTCTATCTTCGGGATGGACCTCCACTTGCCAGTATCCGCTCTTTAAATCTAAAGTCGAGAACCATTTATGACCGGAAAGGGTATCCAGGGTGTCATCTATCCTTGGAAGAGGGTAGCTGTCCTTCTTGGTGACGTCGTTAAGTTTTCGATAGTCCACGCAAAATCTTGTGGAGCCATCTTTCTTACGAACCAAGACGATTGGAGATGCCCACGGACTCGAAGACGGTTCTATGATGTCATTTTCCTGCATCTCTCGTAGTAGTGTTCCGACCTCTTCCTGTTTAGCAAACGGCAAGCGTCTTGGGTGCTGTTTAATCGGCGGATGGTCTGCTGTATCAATTCTGTGTTGTGTCACTGTAGTATGGCCAATATCGCTACTGTTTCTAGAAAACACGTCTTCAAATTCTTGGAACAGTCTTTCTGCGGAGCTTTTCTGTTCGGGGGACAATTCAACATTTTCTAGAAGGTCGGAAGTCAACTGTTGAGGCGAGTTGGATAGGAGCAAGCTCGAACTTTTGCAGACACACGTTACTGGACTGCAGGTTGCCAACACTTCACCTTTCTGGAACACTCTATATTTTTCAGTTACGTTGCAAATTCTTCCCGGATAGTTTTTCTGGAAAGGTCCACTAGCGTCGAAGCTATTAGCAATCCATTCGCTTTATTTTCCGCAGATCCAATTAGGCCAGAGTTGAAACTCACATCGTTACCGATGTATCCAGGTACTATGATTTCAGTCCTGGGGGAATGGTAATATTCTCGTTAGCGGTTACCTGTCGAATAGATTCTGTCCTGTGTTCAATTTTGAATATAGTGACTTCTTCGTGTATGGAACGTAATTCGTTCTTGTTGAAGTCTAGAGTGAAACCATGCTCCTTTAGAAAGTCCAGTCCAAGAATGAAAGGGTCTGCAATATCTGCGACATACACAGCATGTTGGTAGGTAGTGTTTCCAAACTGGATCTTGACTTTTAATTTTCCGTGAATATCAATCTTTTCCCCCGTCACGGTCTGTAGCACCACGCGGGGCGGGGTCCAGATAAGTTTCTCTTTTTAATTTCTGAGCCAGATCGTTCCAAATGATAGACACATTGGCTCCTGTATCGATGATCATGTTGCAGGGAAGCTCGTTAACATGTCCCATTATAAAAATTCCATTCTCACCGGTACTCTTTGTCGAAATTTGACACACTGGAAAGTGGGGCTTTCCAAAATCTGGCAACCTCCGCCCCACGAGATGGCCATTAATTAGTTTTCCGACACCTCCTTCTGGGAGGCGCGCTTATTAGTTTCAGCGCCTTGGCGTGCCCGGCAGCTTCTCTGCAGATGCCCTTCTCGACCGCAGGTCCAGCATTTAAGGGTCTTCTTCCCGTCTGCTTTCTGGGACATCAAAGACTCAACTCTATTCATGAAGCTTCTCATCTGTCGCTCTAACCGCTCCACACTTGAGTTCGACGTGTCCGATTCGTTGACGGCTCGTATGGGGTGTCTGTCCTTTCGTGTTGCTTGCTGGGCTGCCTCGAATTTCATAGCAAACACTAGGGCCCCCTTTAAGTCCTTGAGATCCGCCATTCGGAGAGCTTTCTGGATTTCCGGATCACGCACCCCGTCGATGAAGTGTTGCAGCGCCAGGACTTCTCTTACTTCAGTCGGACAGTCAGAAAACGCCAAGTGAGAAAGCCTCTCGACGTCCGTCGCCAGTTCTTGGAGCGTTTCGGACACTTTCTGCTGCCGTGACTTCAGCTGGAGTCTGCTGTAATCCTTCACACATTTCTCTCCGAAGCGTAACTCCAGAGCATTAACGAGAGCGTCGAAATCCAGCCGCTGTGTTTCCGGCAAAGTTTGCAAAATGTCAGCAGCGTCGGCTCGAAGAGAAGCAGCTAACTGGCAGGCCTTGGTCTGGGAGTCCCACTGGTTTGCATCCGCCACTATGGAGAATTGGGTCTTATACACCTGCCAAGAGGACTTTCCGTCATATGTAGAAAGCTTGATGGAAGGCTTGGAATAAGGAGCTTGAAACTTAAATTCATCCCCTTGACCAGTCATGACTTTCTGCTTCAATTTCTCTAGGTCACTCCTGAACGAGATGGAAACATCTTCTACCTTTTCGAAAATTTTCGCATCTAGTTTGCTCTCCATATCTTCGAATTTATTTTCAAATTTGTTCTCTATATCCACAAATTTGTTTTCGAATTTATTTTCCACCGACTCGATTCTTCCTTCCATTTCTTCAAATTTCTTGTCCATAGTCGTCAATTTGTCGCCAATGCCCTTCAAATCACTTTTCAACTCTTCCTTGTTCGCGGTCAACTCCGATTTCATTTCAGTCATATTGGCATTCATGCTGGCGGTCAATTTTTCTAGAAGAGTCTGGAACTGGGCCTCCATCGCTCTTGTTGTTGGCATTCAATCCCTTTTCTGACACCAATTGTTGCGTTTTCGGGGGTTCGAAATGATTGAAGCCGAAGAGCGGGATCCAAAACAATTTTATTCTTGACCAAAACAGTCCTCCACAAATTGTAGAACAGTTCGAGAAAGTCACGTACAATCGATGAAAATACTGATAACACAGATGTAATACACTAACAAAAGCAATAGTAAACACTCAGCACAAAAATAATAACTCAATAAAAGCAATAACACACGCACTATGCAATCGTCTCTCTCAAGCAGAGAGGTATCACTTGCATGAAAGCTGAGATCTGACTAACTGACTAGCCGGCCCGGGCCCTTTTATACCTTTCGGTCAGAAACCTCTTGCACTTGCCAGAATAATCTAGAAATAGAAAGGTCTAGAAAAATCCGGAGCGTACGAGAAAAGCTCAATACAGTAATACATTCAATACAATAGGGTTACAATACCACGATAGGGTTGCCAGACAGGGTTATTAGGAGCAGGGTTGCCATGGTCGCCAAGTATATCGCCCACATTTGGCGATATATCGCCAAATTTGGCGCCAAAATTAAGTCGCCAAATCCGTCGCCAACTTGGCGCTAGCTGCAATATTTGGCGAGTTTACCATTTAAACCAATGTTAAAGCATGGGGGCCGTGCAATGCAGTGGAAATGATATTACAGGTAAACAGGGTTGAAATCACATTAGATACGACAAATTAAACTGTAGAAATGAACACAAATGAGTAGAAACAATTAGAATAAGACTAAATTCGTAACAATATTATATCAATGTAAATGTGTATTTTACTTTTTTAATATTGCAGAATGCATTTTGTTTTGTTTCCTTTCAGTAAATTTGCAATTTTTCAAATCTTTTATTTTTGATATGCTCGCGCCCCTCTCGTAAGGTTATCACGCCCCCAAGGAGATCGCGCCCCATAGTTTGTGAAACACTGATGTAACGGAATCTTTGAACTCAATTTTTACCCACTGTAAAATGTCAGATTAGTTCGAAATTTTGCACAATTGTCAAGGACCAATGACAATACAATAATTTCATAATTTTGTTCCATTGTCCTGAACAGGATAATCAGGAAACAGGATAATCCAGGTTCGGCGACTAATTCCAGATCACATTACCAAATTTGGCGGATAAAAGATTAAGAGTAACCGTAAAAGCGAAAACGTTTTTCATAGTGATGGCAATTTCTTATTATACACTACTGGACAATTGCTAAGGACGGATCATAAATTGCTATGTAGCATAACATTAAGCGAGACATGAGGCCTAGTAGGATAAAATATAGTTGCCACACTATTCAGACATTAGAATAAAGAATATTTATTGTTCTGGAAAGTACAAAAGCTGTGAAACATCTGAAAGAAAAAAAGATGTTCATTTGATCTGCGTACGGAGAAATGGAACAATGCATCTAAAAGTCAGCAGGCACCTTAAAGAAAGGTATCAGTACGGGATATGTCTACCGTGGAGTGTGATGCAACATTCCACACGTCGTACGATACTTTGCACAACATTATCGAGCAGCTGTTGAGGCAATTTATCCCATTCCTCTGTGAGTGCACGGATGAGGGTGTTCTTGTTTGTCGGAGGATAGTTTCGACCAGCAACTTGCCTCCCCAAAGAATCCCACACATTTTCAATGGGGTTTAGATCTGGAGAACACGCTGGCCATACGAGACGTTGAATACCCTCGCTGTCTAGACAATCCTGAACAGAGAATGTTCGATGATATGTTGCGTTGTCGTCCATAAAAACAAATTTATCACCGACAGCACCACGGAAAAGACGAACATGAGGAAGTAGAACTTCATCAATGTATCGTTGGCCCGTCATAGTCCCATTCGCAACCACATGTAGGCGCGTGCGGCCATTGATCATGATGCCGGCCCACACCATGATACTGCATGTCGGATATCGGTCCTTTTCCTGGATATTTTCTGGACGATAAGTAGTACCACTCTCGCATCAGATTAGTTGGCGTCTACAATACAATGACAGACTGAACCTACTCTCATCTGAGAATAGTACGCATGCCCAGTCCTGTTCAGTCCAATTGTGATGCTCACGACACCATTGCAAATGGGCAGTACGGTGCTGTCTGGTCAATGGGACACACACAACAGGTCTGCGTGCGTATAGTCCTCCTCCCCTCAAACGTCTGGCAACAGTTTTTCGGGAGATCTGCTTTCCTGAGGCAGCAAGAAACTGATTTGCCACCTGCTGAGCTGTGGTGCGCCTGTTCCTTTTTGCTGATAGGACGATGTATCTGTCTTCTTTAGGCGTCGTACTTCTAACACGACCTCCCCCGTGCCGTCTACTACACATTCCAGTAGTTTTAAATGACTTCCACAGCCGTGAAACAACGCTGTGAGCGATGTCGAACTCCCTGGCAACATCTGTTATTTTTCGTCCTTCTTCGATCTTTCCAATAATTCGGCCACGCATAAAATCATCTATGTGATGTCGGGAAGACATGCCAAAAATTTTAAGTTCGTCTATTAAATCTTTCCTGTAAAACTTTGACTTGAAACAACAACTGTCCACACGCGTCAAAACCTTTAAAGCTCTTATGAACGCTATCACGTGATGAACAGACGTGGAAAAAAATTTGCATACCCATACTTCTCCTTACTAATATCCCGCACTTATTCTAATTTTCCACATTTTGCTTCCTTTCATTTTGTGGTTGCTATGGATGATAGTGTTATCCGTCCTTAGCAATTGTCCAGCAGTGTAATATAAGCAATTGTCCTGTCTTTTTGGAAAAAAAAACTCATGCATGTAATAAAAAAATAATTTGTTCTAACCCAGGGATGGGCAAACTTTTTCGGTCGTGAGCCAAAAATTAAGAAAAAAAGTGTATAAATAAATATTAAAAAAAACTAAAAATACATTTTTTTGTTGTAGATCGAACTAAAAAATGAAAAATTAATAATAGTTTGAAAAATATAAAACACGCTCTTATGGTTAATCGAATTAAAAAGTAAAAAAAAAAAAAATAATACAAGAATAAAATGATTTACGAGAAAATTAATGTTATTGGGGGTAAAAGCGGGGGATGCTTTGTACTAAATTTTTACAATAACTCAGCATTTCAGAGTAGAACTAGTACGAAATTATTACAATTGATGTAGAGCACGCCACGCTTTTACCCCAATGACATTAATTTTCTCATATATATATATATAATTTTATTCTTATATTAAGAATATTTTTTTTTACTTTTTACTTCGATTAACCATAAGAGCGTGTTTTTAGTTTTTTTAAACTATAATTTATTTTTTTATTTTGTCAAAAATATTGGACTTTTTTACCAAAAATTTATTCTTCATTTAGGAATAGTGCTTGATATTAAAAAAATGGGAAATTCTATATAAATAGACATTTAAAGCACTCTTCTTTCAATTTTTATGTTTGCAAGCTCAATTGTTTTTTAAATTAAGAACAAAACATTGTTTGCGCATTAACTTATAGTGTGGCTAGTGCATTTAAATTACTTATCTAATAATGTTTTTTTTTGTATCTATTAATCTATAGGGGGATTCGCAACCAGACCAACAAACTTACAGATAGTGTAGGCGGTACAGAGACGACTCGGAATCCAAGAGGAATTGCAGGGACACAAATGTTTTAGTTGCAAGCAATGGTGCAAGGAAACAAAGAAAGAGAACAGAAACTGCAACACTGTAATGGGACAGAGAACATTTCATCGAAAGGTTCTACTACAACAGGTGTTCAAAATTACAACCAGAAGTCGTGGGGTGGGCCTGACAGCGACACGACGACTTACTTTCTGGAAGATTCCTCTCGGCAGTCTTGCGTTAGATGGTGCTGAACGGAAGGTTTCGAGAACATCGATCCTGCTGGAAGTCATTTGTGATCTGTTTCCCGGGGTAGAAGGATGAATTAGTATTCAAACTAGGAGCTGGTCGTCATGCTGATTGTGTACGGATCTGCGGATTGTAAAGGGCACGCCACTCGGCCTTCGTACCAGGAATGTTATCTGAACAGGCGTGTTTCACATCACATGACCTTCGCGAGAGTGAACTGAAGGCTGTATGAGATTGGTACTTAACGAGAGACAATTTGACAAACATCTTCAGAACTATGGATATTTACGGAATTATCAAAAATTCTGAAAGATAACTGTAAAGATAAATTTACAGCTACTTTGCAAATTGTTAAATGTCATTGCTGGAAAGATTTAATTGCTTGAAGAGAGGAAATTCCATGGATCCTGCTTTCCGTCTTTGGTTCTACATATCAAAGTAAAAAATTCTTCCCTTCAAAGTAAAAAATTCATACGAAAAATATTTCGAGTCAGCAAAGAAATTGTTTAACAACGGAATGCTCAGAATCGAGTCTAACTGAAAGTCACACATCACACCCCTACGATATGAACAGTGGTGTAAAAACAAGGTTCGAATTAAAATTTTTATTTGTCTTATTTAATTGTAATGAAGGGAAATATTTATATTTTAAGTTGTATATTACTTATTTTAATATATATGTTTAAAAATACATACAAAAATTAAAACTGTACATGTATCACTTATTATTTTTGTTGAATAAATAGCTATATTTTTTGCTGTTTATTTTCACGTTAAGAAATATCTTTAAATGGTGCAAAATTAATATATAATAAAACCGTAAATCTAAATTATTGACTTCTATTCTTTGATTCTGCATGTATCATCTGCATATGCTGAATAAAATTGGTAGATTGGTTTGGCACGCCACAGCTAAAATGTTGCGATCCATAGCTCGTCGTGATGTAATAAGCTTCTGACATGTCTCTACAGGGACTTCAGATCATGCTTCATGGAGTGGTATTTCTAGTTCTTTGACATTTGTTAGAAGGCTATTCGACTCTCTTAAATGTCACTCAAGGTCATCTCACAGATTTTCCATTAAATTAATATCAGAACTTTTTGGTGGCCATTTCAGATTATGAAACTTACCATGGTTTGGGTTGAACCAGGTCTGCACAGTTTGGGAGCGATGGGGAGTAGCATTGTCGTCCTTATATATTCCGCCACCATCTGGAAACCAATCTTCCATTAATGGTTTAACAACAACTAGATGAGATAAGTATTAATTTCTTGTTTTGTTACCCTTTATAGCCGTGTTTCTCAAAGTGTGGGGCGCGTCCCTCTTGGAGGCATGATAACTCTATGAGGGGGTGCAAGCGTATTGAAAAATCGAAAACAAAATACTATTTAAAAAAATTATCAAAGTTCTGAAAGTAAATGAACAAAAACATAATAATATATAAAATACACTTGTACACTGATATAATACATATATAACTGTATCAGTAATACACAATGTATTTTGTAATTAATTTAATTACACCAAGCTAAGAACAAGTTTAATAATTATCAGTGGCCCCATGGGCTTGTAATATATAAAAATTCTTCACAAAAATTAAGATTTATCATGATAATTTGTACCTTTATAATCATGATAATCAAGGTCCTTTTATTGCGTTCCAAAGCCCTCGGAATAATTTTATGGATAGTAGTACACAGAAAAGATCGTACTTTGGAAAGACGTATATATACGTCCGGGGAATTTGACGCGCCGGTTAAGTGAGACGTACATATACGCTGGTTAAGAGGTTAAAGTCGTATTGTACCTTTAGCGTCAAAATATAGTGTTATTGACTTTCTGCAATGTTATTTGTATGGAAAGGGGGACGCGATAAAAGTTATGATTGAATATTGGATCGCAAATATTGAAAGTTTGAGAAGCACTGCTTCATAGTGCTGAGTGGACCGGTCCCATTGCAAAGAAATGCTCTCTAGATCATTAATCTTTTACCTCCAGCCTTCGCTACTGGTTGTATGCAATCTAGATGAAGAGCTTTATGTTGTTCCTGACGAATTATTTGTCTGCCATCATTTGTAAAATGAGTAAAACGGCACTCGTCGGTTCATTAAACTGTTTTCCACATTTCTACGCCCTAGATCATTTATTTTTAACCTGAGCATAACGATGTAATCGATTCCAAGCTGACAAATATGGTTTTCGTATTGGTGGTTGAATTTCAAGCCTCAAAAATTAAGTTTTCTTCTTATTGTTCTAAGAGAGATCTTTGTCTCCGAGTTTAAATATAAATTCCTGTAATTTGTAGAGTTTTAATTGTCTGCTTTCTCTATATTTCTTCACAATCAGCTTCAAGTTCCTCTCATCATGCCTAATCATTTTCTTGAGTCTACGTCCCCTATATGTTGTTGAAGCTTCTATGTTACTTTTAGTTAAATATGCTTATATCCTTCTGTTAGGTATTCTAAGTTGTTATGAAATTTCAGATAATTTCGCGCCATTTTTTCGCATAGAACCAATCTGCCCTCGTTTAAACTCATTAATAGCTTTTGTTGATGTCATCATAAAACAACCACAAAAAATAGTTTGATAAAATTAAAACAATCTTAACTTTAAATAATTAAGTCGAATATTTTGCCAAGTACATTTTGTAAAGTATTAATTAATATTTTATATAGTTGCAATTTAAGGTAGAATAAAATTAAAAATAAAGGGAAGGGGTGACCAGTCATTTGTGGTGACTATGATTAATTCAATTTTTAATACATATATTATAAAGTGCATGATTATACAGGGTGCCCGGTTTAAAGTATCCAAAGGTTAGGGCTTATTATTACGGAACTACCCATCAGAATGTAATAAATTGTTCATCCGAGGATTGGAAAATCCTCCGAGATTTTTCGAGTCTAGTCCGATCAGTCGCACGCGCGCGCATTATTCGGCATGATGCGTATACAGCGACGTGTTTGAACAGAATGAAATGTCATTACTGGCTTACCTAATAGACTTATCAGGAGTCCTACAAAATGGATCACGCACGCGATCGACAGTGTCTTCTGTCACGAAAACTTAAGGTTACATGCTAGTTTTTGAGATACCAAATTTCCCGTCTCCTTTAAAGTTCTTTCCCACTGGAAGATAGATTTTGATATCGGAGGTTCGACATTCCATTCTTTTCGAACATGCCACTGTACACGCGTGACTGATTCAAATTCCATTAACCAAAGTACACACTGGATCTTTTTACTGAGTCGTCCATATCTTCACCAATCACGTCAGAGTAGCAAGTGTATCGTCTGTGATTGTCGAATAATGCATGCACATGTGACCGATCGGACTAGATCTCAAATATCTCGGAGAGTTTTCCCATCCATGTATAATCAGTTTATTGCATTCTGATAAGCAGTTCTATAATAATAAAGCGTAACTTGATACCACCCGAACACCATGTATATAGTGGTTTCTTATCTTAATACTATCTTAGCAATTATTTACCGTCTTTCTTATCTGAGTATTTCCTGATCTTATTACAATGATGATGCCGTGTTGTGTTTTTAAGTTATTACTAAATAAGTCATAACATTAACTTTTTAAGAGTGTACTAAAAATATTCTTTAAGTCTTCACCTCGCGATTGAAAAAGGTCAGGATTCGAATTATAAAAAAGAAAGAATACTTATCTTTCACACACCCCACGATTTTCCTTGGGAATCGATATCCTCAAAACCCACTTTTGAGCGGAGTTTACCCATGATCTATGGTAATTTGTCGTCCCCCTGTTGTCAACCATCTCCCCTCTCAATTTGTGTGTCAAATTCGGTAACACCTTATAGTATATCTTTGGTTCTGAGTAACTTATTACTCTAAATTTAATATCATAGGGAGAGTAGAAGTACTATAACTTTTGAGCTGATATACTCAATTTTAAATTTTAGAAGGGGTAAAATGTTTTGTTTCCATAAGTTCAAGATTTTAAATAAAAGAGTAAAATAGTATTCTTGAATATAAGAATAAGTTACTGAGTTACCAAAACTTTGACTTTTTCGTTTCGTAAACATTTGTTAACACTAAAAATAACTAAAATAAAATGTCTGTCTAAAAGAATGATAATTATTTTAATAGACTATTTAAAAGAATGATAATTCTTTTAAATAGGCATTTAAAAGAATTATCATTCTTTAAAAAGAACCTTTATTCTTCAAATTCGAATAAAGGTTGATAGTCTTTAAAATTTCCAATTTCTGTTTCTAATAATCATTTCAGATTCAGAAAAGGAACACGAATTCAAAATGTTTTCTCAGCTCAAGTTTTCTTAAAGCAGCAGAAAACCGTAAATGGCGTAAGTTGTTTCGATCATTTTCTTTTTTGGAATATTTTTACTGCTACTTTGACTCTCCAAATTCGTTTTCTGCAGAACACTTCAGCAAAATATGTAAAAGATGGTGAACTTTTTGATTAACTCTATTTTTTCATATCACGAGATGAGAGAAAAATAAATGAAATTTCAATCTTATGTAGATATAAGACTCTTTAAAATTGCTTTTACCAAAACTTGAAATAAAAATGACATTTTTCTCGCATGTATTTCGAAGATATTCTAACGATATTTTTTTCCCCTGGTTTAGAACGTTGAAAAATTCTTTTTTAAAGAGTGAAATTTTGCATTCACGATTTCTTATTTAAAAGATACGTCTCACAGCACGCTTAATACTACTTTCTGCATTATTTAGCCGTTTTATTGAATTTACTTTTATTTCTTACGTCGAAAGAAGTTTGTAGAAAATAGCTTCTTTCATTAGCACTTATAGGACATTACCATTTCTATTTGTGAATTAAACTGTATATCGCGAGTTTTTCATTTTACTGATACATATAAAAAATGTTGTGAAGAAATCTTTAGCTCAATACTTTAACTTCGTTATCCCGGTAAAGTTTTTAACAAGCAGTGAAATTCTCAAGGAATCACAATTGCTTTAAATTAAAAGAAAATACAGTGAAAATCGTTTAACACGAGGCTGTGAGAACTGAAATATTTTTCATGTTAAAAAAACATCGTGTCAATAAATATTGCAAAAAACCCCACGTCAACTGAGTTTATTGCATATACTCTTACAAAGCATATACACTCAGGAACATTGAAAATAGCGACTGAAGAAGGAAGTTAAGTACAATTGCGAAACTTTGCAAATAAGTACAGCATAATGTGATATGCAAATGATCCAAGTTTTGTGCCAATACGCATGCTCATACACGCCGAGGTGGCGCTACAATCAGGAAGAGGGTGCTATATAAGTCAGCGCAAATTCGAAGATTCATAAACGTGACAATTACAAGCCGATTGTAGGAAGACTTTGGTAAGCGAAACATGCAGGTAAAGGTGCTAGAAGACATTTCTCACAGTTAAGCGAGTTTGAGAGAGGTCTGATCATGGGGAGGAAAACTGCAGCCTGGTCGACGCGCCGTGTTGCTGGCCAGGTGGATCGTTCGGAGTGTGCCGTTAGAAATTGTTTGGAGCAGTGGACACTAGAAGGTACCCACGCGCGGAAAACCGGATCTGGAGCGACCAGGAAGACCACGAGGACAGATGAATGAAGGATCGCGCGGCAAGCACTTGTGGACCCCGCAGTGACTCGATCAACGATACGAGCAGACGTAGGCGTAGCAATTATTCCACAAAACATTTCCAGACACCTTGCAGAAGCAAATCTTAAATCCAAGCGTGCTTTCCATGCACTCCCTTTAACACCGAAACATCGGCAACGGCGTCTACAGTAACGCCAAGCCGGATCAATCCGGAATGTCACAGATTGGCAAAAGGTTGTGTTTAGTGATGAATCCTGGTTTGTTTTGGGGACAGATGATAACCGTGTACGGGTGTGGAGGCGCCCTGGTGAGCGGTACAATTCCCCCACACTGTTCTACGTCACACTGCCCGCACAGCTGGTGTAATGGTCTGGGGGGGCATAGCCTATGATATCCGGTACACTTTAATTGTGATGCGTGGAACCTTAACGGGCCAACGTTACGTTGATGATATTCTTCGACCCCATGCAGGACCTTTCCTAAATGGTCTTCCAGGGGCAATTTTCCAGCAATATAATGCTCGTCCGCATACAGCAAGAGGCATATCTGGCTTCGATCACGCATATCTGGTTATCGTGGCATTTGCAAGCGACCGACCTTCATCGCAAAAACTTATCTCTTACTTAACGGTGTTAAAATTAAACTAATTGAAATTGTATCTTCAAGTGGTGAGAAAACCATCACATCTAAGAAGATGAGCGCTTTGGATTACGATGAGTAGCAGTGAATTATGTATGTGTATTTTGAAAACTTCTCTACGTATTCAATGCGAAACTAAATGTTTTAAAAATGTTTCAATGTGTAATTTAACTACTTATTTTGTCATGGTAGTACAATCTGATAGATTTCGTAAATTATTGGCAGATTTTCTATGTGCGACTTTTTTCATGCGGTCCCTTTTCACCGCGTAATGAAAATTCTGTAGTACTTTGACGAAGTTGTTTGTTATACGAGGTGTGTAAATTAAATAATGAGACTGATTTTTTTCACTTGTTTATTCCAATAAACTTACAATTCAACATTGTCTCCTTCAAAGTAACTGCCTTCTGAAGCCACACAGCGTTTTGGAGCCGTTTCTTCCACTCCTCATAGCACTGGTGGAACTCGGATATTGGAGTAGCCTTCAGCTGGTCGGTTACAGCCGTTTGAATGTTTTCCAGTGTCCCAAAACGATGTCCCTTGAGGTGATTCTTCAATTTCGGAAAGAGAAAAAAGTCACAAGGACTCAAGTCGGGTGAATAGGGGGGCTGAGGAGCAACAGGAATGTTCTTACTGGCCAAAAACTGGTTCACTGAGAAAGGTTTTTCGGAACCATTTTGGCGCAGATCTTTCTCATCTTCAATTCATTGGTCAAAATCTGATGAACGGTGGTGTGATTCAAATTCAACTCTTCTCCAATCATTCTGACTGTCAAGCGACGATCTGAACACACAAGATCCCAGACTCTAACGACATTTTCAGCGGTTTTTGAAACTGATGGCCTTCCACTGCGAGGTTCATCTTCAATTGACTCTCTTCCTTCTGAAAATGCCTTAAACCACAAAAAACCTGGGCCCTTGACAAAACACTGTCTCCGTAGGCTTGTTGAAGTTTTGCAAATGTTTCCGTTGCGTTGTGTCCAAGTCTGAAGCAAAACTTGATAGCACATCGTTGCTCGTTGTCACTCATTTCAGAACATAAAAGAAAAACCTGTTTCACTAAACAAATCACTACAGACAAGACTCAGCGACTTCAAACTCATACTGATGAAGCATCACATGTTTACCTACCTCCCCTCCATGTCTCACGGCACCAGTGTTGCCAGATCAAACACTACCCTACCAGTATCATTACTTTATTTACATACCTCGTATGTAAGAACTTATGAAATATATTTCCTAATATTTTTTTTGTGCGGTTATTTTTATTCAGTCCCTTTCTACCGCACAAAAACAGGTTCTACTGTAGGTATGAATGTAGATAGGTTCTTTAAATGCTTTAAATTGCATATTTTACTTCTTAGGGGTATCGTAGCCAAGGAATATTGGTCGACGTTTCTCGTCATTTTGTTTGGATCATTCTATCGAATCTGGTATAAGAAATTTTAGTAGGAACTTCAAAATATATTACCAACTTGATTAAATCCAAAAGGAATTTAATTCTTGTATTCCATTTGCGAATTCATAAAGACTCAACGATATAATTCAAAACGGATTGAAAATTGAATTGCCCGTAACGGTCTTCCCCACAGATGTTTTAGTCGAAATGTAGGTTACTGATCCTCTAAATTATTACATTTTTACTAATTGTGGTCTAAATTCTCCTGGCTAGATATAAATTAATTACGTTAGATATAAATTATTTACCATTTATTAGTTTGTTTTTCGATGTGATATAATGTTATAAAACAATTTCTTTTTAAAGGGGTTATTTGTCATACGTAACAGCCATTACAACAAAAGATTTGTGCAGAGGCTACTACAAGTGTGATATTTATTACATTTAAAAGTGGTATTATAATTACAATTGAGTTAATGAAATTTTTCCTTCTTGTGTGATAAAATTACGACGGCCATTTTTTTTTTTGAAAATTATATGCAACCATGCTGAAAATTTTACGTTCAGACTTTTAACAATTGTACAAATATTGTAAAGCTCAATTCCCGATTTGCATGTACCTTCGTTACATTTTTACATTATATTTGAAAATTCTTAAATATTTAGAATAAGTGCGTTGGTGGTTTTATATATCTGTACTTTACCGTTAGTAGCGCTATTCGTAATCAATTAAAGTGTTGCAATTAGGGATTGCAATACCGGACCAAAAGTTCAATCCCAAAAAAGAAAAGGAACATCTTATTTATTTAAATCACAAAAAAGTGTAGATATCACTATTCAGTCTGTGTACTATTACAAAATTTTGAAATGTAATCTTAAAAAACATAATACATCCTTTGTACAGTCTTTAAGCTTGGAACGTGATTTTGTGCAAAAATTACCAACTGTCAAAAACGCTCTTTTGGCATCTAAGCTAGTTGGTGGTACAGTTAGCAATGTGTGAGAAATATACTTTTTCTAATTCATCTCTAAATTCCTCTTCTTCAAATGAATCAATTTCTCGTCGGATGGTTTTGGATGTAGCTGATTTCTGTATTGTATTTTGGTTTGTTAAAATTTTTTAGTTGTCGGTAATTCTAATTTTTGTTCAACAGACAATTCATTTTTACTATCGACATTAGTGTCATCATCATCTCCGATAACTGTACAGAATTCTTCTGAATGTGGATGGGTTTACGGGTAAAATATTTCAAGAAAATTTGCTACTAACTTGATCAAATTAGAATTGATTAGTCTCTTTTCTTCTTTATCATTTTCATTAACTTCTTTAGGCGCGTTTGAACTTGACTGATTGAACTCGGCATTTTAAAACGCCAAGCATTATTACGCTCGGGATTGTAACGCTTGCAACAATGGTAACAATACTACTGAATGGTAACAATACTAGTGAATAATTTGGGCTTAATAAGTCATGTATCGGAGAAATTTGTGCAGCTAAATGTAAAGCAGAAAATGGATAAATAATTCTAATGGTTACTAATATTTCACCAAATCAAAGTATAGATAAAATTATTGAATTCATTCTCAAAATTTTTGTTTCCTACACTGTGAAGCCGGATCAACTCTTCTGAACAAATTGCCTATTATTTTAAGCGAGGATTTTAATGTAGATTTTTCAAAAAACAAATCAAAACCTTTAGTAGATTTTTTTTTTAAAAATAAAAATTCAATTTAATTATGTCAAATGATCCAAATGAAAGCAGGACAAAGGACGGAACAACGCTTGACGAAGATATTTTTAGATATTTAAATAATTTCGAATCTATAAAGAATTTATAACCTATTTCAGCTACCATAAATATATTGTTTCCTTCTTAAAATACAATTAATTCACAAATATTATTGTCTATTTTGCAAAAAAATATTACTTTATGAGTACAGATATATCAATAAGAAATTTTATAGGACAATACTAATATCCCCTTTTTCTTACTTACCTAACTAATCCCTGAAGTAACATTGCAAAATTTGAAGTTATCACTTCTATCGTGAGTCATAAGAACACACACTCTTTTTTATTTTTCTTCTCAAGTGTTCAGTTCCAACTACTTTATGTTATTTTCGTAAAGTATTTTATGTACCGTGTAAGAAATGTTTCTACTTCTCTTTGCATAGGAGAAAATAAATGAAGTTATACGAGTATGTAAAAATTCGAGTTCATATAAGATGATAGTTCTTGAAAAATAAATAATGTAACAAGAGGAAGGCGAAGAGCGCAATATTTCTTCCATATAAGCCCTGGTGGATATATTTTGTTATTTGACTCGCGTTTTAATGCTATAAAACCTTGAGCAGACGTAAATGATTGAAAATGTCGGAGAGTTTTTGACAACCAGTTTCCAAAAGACATTTGATAACAGAAAAAAAGGTTGTATTTTACTATGGGCTTGCGTATCAATAGTTTATTGTCCTAGCTTATAGTAAAATTTTATTTAAATAAATGTCTACAATATAGAGTTTAACGTTAGTTTCATGAATATAAACTTAAATCTAAATATTTGATATGTTCATAAAATAAACTTGCTTTACGTTTCATTTTGAAAAAAAGGCTAACTCTATACATATATATATATATATATATATATATATATATATATATATATATATATATATATATAAATATATTTTAAATCCAAATAATATTTTTTTGTTTTTATTTTAATTATGCATGCAAGTTCAACATTTTAACTGCATCTCAGAGAAATTCGAATACGAACAAGGGCAAAAGAATTTAATAATTCTTCGAAACGTAATTTTTTTTTGTATTGGAATGATAAAAAAAGACTTAGGAATAGTGTCAGTTTTCCTAGGAGTATCTTACTTAATACATGTTACTTAGAGAAATCTAAAATAATTTTCTCTCAAAAAAATCAAATTAGACAATTTTTAAAAAGGTACACAACACAACAACTGAAGGACGCATATGCAAGCACTGAAATGCCGAAAAATTTTATTTTGAAATTTTAAATAAGGGTATTACATAATTTTTATTATTGTCGTAAAATATTTCTTTTGGCAAATATGTAAAATATGTGATGACTCCCCCTGGGTCACACCTTGAACACCAATATTAATTTGAGGCAAAGAACCACCAATAGCCATTTTGAATAATAATATTATTTATTTTTCTTATAATTTCCTCAAAAATCTCTGATAACAAATAATACAATAATGTTACGTCTTCTAAAGGGATTTGCCTTTATATTAAATTAAATTACTAAGAATACAATTAATTACTAATCTAGCTCAACTCAAGTAAGTTTTACCGAAATAGGAGATCCGAGAAACACACGTATTCGAATTCTTAACTGTCATTAACTTTAACTAAGTAGCTCAAACTGACGCTTACTTTAAGCGTACGTGAATTATATTTACCACTGGCTTATATCAGTTTTCTGGTACTTCTAGCAGCACGACGCCTTCACGAATCTAATCTCTTTGAATCTTCTAGTTTTGCTTTTAACGTTGTTGGCTCAATAGCCTACCATCATCTCTCTTGCTATCTCGCAACCCTCGACTTAAATACCTTATCTAATTTAAATATCCCAAACTTCTTTTTGGAGTTGATTGGAAATAAACGCGAATTTATATTCCCCAGAAAGACGTCTAAGAAGATTAGTGGAAAGGTTCCGTACAGATTCGTCACAAATAGAACCTAATGGAATAAATATTATAAGCAATCGAAGAACTTCCAATAAAAAAAATGTCCTTCCAGAATTTTAAATAACTTCAGTTCTGTACATGTCCACCGCATTCACATGGTTGGAATCAAGTATAAGGAAGGTGTCACAGTAGCAGATGATCCAAGTGTAGAAGTAGCAGTTTAATTCACTTTCGAAGAATTATGTTCAAGCAGCAATTTCATGCTACAATATTGCAGCATTATGTGCCCTCTTCTGAGATGTCCTCATCAAGCAGCAGTCTGTACCTTTTTCTAAGATGTAAAAATCAAGCAGCAGTCTGTACCTTTTTCTAAGATGTAAAAATCAAGCAGCAGTCTGTACCTTTTCTAAGATGTTACAATCAAGCAGTAGTCAGTACCTTTTCTGAGATGTTACAATCAAGAAACAGTCTGTTCTTTTTCTGAGATGTTACAGTCTTTCAGCAGTTTGTACCTTTTTCTAAGATGTTACAATCAAGTAGCAGTCTGTACTTTTTTCTGAAATGTTGCAATCAAGCAACAGTCTGTATTTTTTTCTGAGATGTTACAATCAAGTAGCAGACTGTACCTTCAACTCTCTCTCTGAGAGTATTTCTAATATAACGTTTCTTTAATTCCCAAAAAAATTATTATTATTATTTTATCTTTAAAAATGCCTTGGTTGAAATACTATCTGCTACAAATTGTATTCTAAAATCTCAGCACCGTATTCAAGAACCTTTTAAGCACTTTTCATTTTTTTGGAAAACACCTATTCTATTCTACTGAAAAGACATTTTAAATATTTCCGTTACCATTGTTTTGTTGCATGGAATTTCTTTTAAATATTCAACACTCTAAAACTTTTGAAGGAAAAATTATTAATTAATAAATGTTATCTTCATTATATGTTTTAAAAACATTATTTCGCAAAGTCCAACATGTTTTTGATGAATTATTTTATTCAACGAGTGATTGCAAAATAATTTTATTAACTGATTCGTATACACTTTATAAATTGAGGTTCATGAGTCTCATTTCAAGTTAAAGAGTTGAATTCTCTAATTGTTATAAGGGGCAATAAACTGTTGTTCTCTTAATTGAGCGGCTCCCCGGACATATTTTTCAGCATGATAATACTCCACTGTATACATGTATGCTCAGAATGACTTTATATCTGAACTGAATATGTTTGAAAAGGTAGGGAGAGGGGAAATATGGCCCGAAAGAAACAAATTCAAAGTGTATCAATAAATAGCGTTGTAAGAGACATAACGAAAGTGGATTCTGCTGCAAGTGGCATTTTGAATCGAATTACGTCGACTTTGGCATTTGCACATTAAACCAACACTACTGTTTAATGGGTCTGATTGTTTCAGTTTTTTGACGTTAAAAGTGACTTCGAAGTCATTCAATGTTGCATTATTAGTGAAAATGTCATCTACCATGACAGAGTCGTAACAAATTGGATAGGAAAAAACAGTTTTAATTGTTTTTGGGTCAAAATACAGCATGAAAAGTAACAATATTTGTTTTTTCATTTTACACGGTAAAATTATCCTCTTCTTCAAGATAATCAATTCAAATTTGAAGTCATTCTGAAAAATGATTATTTTTTTAAAGCTTTTTAAAATAGGAACTTAAATTAGAATCACTCTGTATATATGTAGTTTTTTATATATATGACTAAACTCGTAAGTAGAATAAAAGAAAAACATATCGTTTTTTTTTAGTTAGTGCTCTATTTTATAGTATATTCTACTATTTATAACATATTTAACGGTACATTAAGAACACTTATTATTTAAAAATGTTATGGTTTTGGTTCCACTAATGCTTGAAAACTTTATAATGCTTTTTGAGACAATAAATTATGCTATGTAATTAACCGTGTTTTAGAAAAAAGCTGTTCAAAGTGAATTAATCCTCTGAAGAAAAAGCCTTATTTAAAACATTTTGGGGAAAATTTCTATACCTGTCACTAAAAAGAAGCAAAACAAGCGAGAAAAAACGTGTCTAGCTTCTACGGGACAATGTTGAAATACAAGCATCCGGTTTTGACACTTTCAAGGTGGGTGTAGGAATGGTATTCTGCAGAGAATGGCTGCCATGGCAACCTTGCTGACAAAAATGGAAAAAATGTGCTTTGGATTCTGTTTTCGGACTGTTGGGATCAAAAGAAACGGATTTCTAAATTATTCCGATTATAATTGAAGGTTTACAAAAATAAATAAACAGCCGTCGAGGAAATTATTAAAATTTGAAGGTGATGGTTCTTGTGGATCAAGGAATTATAAAAAACTGTTTAATATAAATCAAATTTATAGTTTGATTAATTCCATTAACAAAAAAAACCTTACGCTAATGACACTTTGAAATATAAGAGAGTTTTTGGAGCATGTATATAATATTAGGAATTTAAATTTTGGAGAAATTTTTAGTCTTAAAACTAACTAAACCAGTAATACTGAAAGCAAACTGTTTATGATTCACACGCGAAATGCAGAATTCCAAACTTAAAGCAATTAGAATCACAAAAAAGGGGGGGGATTATTTTCCTCCAATTATATGTTGAAAAAAAATTAAATAAATAAATAAAACAGTTTAGAAATCAGACAACTGAACAATGCCGAATCGAACTTTGTTCCAAAAATCAAATAATCAGCTCAATAGTTTTTTGAAATACACATAATACAATCCTAACACATCAACGTAAAATATGTTGACTGAATTAAAAACACACACACACACATTATACGTGGGTTGAAACTAATTAAATAGGGTTGTAAGAGTTGTAATTTCTCCTTGCAGGCTGGTCGTTGGCCTTTAGGTTGCGGTTTTGACGCCGGCTCAGGTCGGTGGATTTTCATGAATCATAAAATCGACAGCGGCTATGTCGTATGATTATACGCGGCATGTAAAAGCTCACTAAAGTGTTTGGTTTGGATGATCTCGACAAAATTAAATCCTATTGCAGGTTCGCATCTTCAGAGCTCAGGTGCCTCCCTCTAGGGAGGAAACTGGGCGTCAAAACTACTTGCGGTGATTGGTATCCGCCTGTATGGTGCCGCACTACAGAGATACCAGCTTCCGGGAATGAACTAGGTCTGCAATGGTAAAACACCAATCTGCAGCCCATTAGAAATTTTAAAAAAATTAATAATTCCTCCTTAAATTCTACTTTATATTTCCCAACTCTCTCCAGTAAAAAGATCCTCTTATAACCCTATTAGACTTCCTCTTTAACTACCTTTTCAATTCCTACTATCAGTCCACACTCTCCCTATATATATTTATTTAGATGTAAATATCGTGTTAAAATTTTGAATCGTTTATGAAATATTTTCTATTCATCCACTCAAGTTCACATACATTATTTAAACGTGTTGTTCAGGAAACTTTATGCTAATACAGTTTTTTCAAACATTAATTCATTAATTAAACTTAATTAATGAATAAATAGTAACGAACAAAAATAATACTCCAACACTCTATATAAAAAGGAAAATCGCTCGTTGTGTCCCTTTTGCGCAATGGATAGTGCGTTAGACTTCTAATTCAAAGGTCGTCGGTTCGAATCCTGCCTGAGATGGCTTTATATCTGAGAATGTGGTTTATGAATGAATAAAAAGTAAAAATAAGAGAGTCCAACACCTTATATAAAACGAAAAATTGCTTTATGTTTTGCCACTTAATAGTGTTATTCCATCATATGTGTACACATATTTATATTAATTGTAATTATTTGATAAAAAGTAACTAAAAATTTTTTTTTCTTTGCTGGCCGGAGTAGGAATTGATATAATTTATTTAATATTATATGCTATTTATACAAACTTTTTTTTTAGTAAATATAGAATAATGCATATTTTATTTGTTTTTTTTTATTTACATCGCATGTTGAAGCAGTATGAAGATTGCTAAAGACGGACCTCGTAATTTTGTACCAAGGTTAAGTAATAAAGACACCTGAGCTGTCAACCCTACCAAACTGCCGCACTAATCTGACGTGAAAACTTTGGGCCTCGACGGTATTACCGCGCATCAGCCACTCTATACAGCCTCTCTTCAATGGCACTAAGTCTCGAACCCTCGATTCGATAACGGTGGTCATGTGTTCGCGACCTCAACCACTTTGGCTGCGGCAGATACACGGTGCAATGCGGAAGTTTGAAACAAAGTAAATAGTTTCCCTTGATATTTAGGAATAATCGTGGTATCTTAGTGGCCAGGGTCATGGTCACGGGAACATAACCGGCGTGACATGAGTTCAAGCTCTTGTGCTCTAAAGATCAGCCGTGTAGAAGGAGCTGAATCGGTCTTGACTCAAAGTCCTCCGGTTGGCGTGGTGTGGTAGTTTGGAGAGGGGAGTTAGGTAGTTCAGGTGTCGTCCTCGTCACTTGACTGTGGCTTAAATTTATCAGTTCACTCGTAATAGCTCTCCTGTTGCTTTATAATACTACGTTAATAAATACTCTTTCGTTACTTTATCATATCTTACAAAGAGACTTAATAATTGCTCACTAATTTTAGTATAACATTTGCCAAACCATATAATAATATATTTAAGTTAATGAACGCCTCTATTGATTTAGTAATATTCTTTGCAACAAAATTATTTTTTTATTTTAAAAATTATCAGAAATCCGGGTATTATTGTGAAATATCACTTACAAACTGAATGCGGAAAATAATTTAACCATAAAATAGCTTAATATTTCTAACAATTTTTTTTCTTAACATTAAATTAAATTGTGAACTTTTAATTTTGAAAAGTCCGTGTATTAGTTACAGTGCAAAACAACATGACTGTTTGATTTATCGATTTATCCAAATGGACTCCATAAAGAAATCCACCTCTTTATGCATAGGGAATACTAGAGATTTCTATAAAAGATTGACATAGAAAAGGAATGTGGAGGACGGACAGACCCCCCCCCCCGAAAGAAAAACCCCACCATTTCTCGTCTTTATTATTTAACGCGAAAATAAATTTATTAACATGACCGGCATAAAATCATTACAAGCGGTCGTTCAAACAAAATTATTAAACCAGATTTCCCATTTTCCAGTTCAAAGACTAAAAAAATGTTGATATAAGAGTAATATAACTTTCTCAGCAATAGTGAAATAACACTAGAAGCCTGTGTGTGTGTGTGTAAAGTTAATTTTCTTTCTGACTAAAAATTACTATAAACACGAGGTATGTTCAAATAGCTTGAAGGGCGTTTTTGTGTACTTTTTTTATTTTCCTTTGTTGACTACATTGCTTCATACATTACTTTAAAAAAATTGTTTTTGTTGCATAAACGGCCTTCATAATACAGTCTAACGTCGAATGGAGTTTTTTAAAATCTAAAATGAAGAATATTTCTTTCGGGTTTCTTTTGTAAACACGCTTCTTTCCGAATTTTTTAATAAATTCTGAATGAAATTTCGCTTCGCTACCATAACACTTCTAATTATTTCCCGAAGGACTGATACTAAGCCGAGTTTAGAGGTTTTTCTCGACATTTATATGCGTATTAGATTTATTTAATTGGGATTTGTCTAGCTATTAGCACCCATGTCTCGAAATTTCCCCCATTTATTTCCTGCATTTCCTTCTTTAATTTTGTCATTTAAGAAATATTCCTTGACTGAAAATGACTGAGGATAGCAATATTCTAAAATTAATTAAAATGTCTCGTAAATTACTTGAAAATTACACAAAAACAGTGTTCCATCGAAATATAATTTAATAAAATTATTAATTGCAGCTCCATTATAAAAGAATTCTGTACGCACGTATTGTACCATATTTTCCAAAACTGTTTTGTCGTATAGAACCCTTGCTATATATTTTCCGGTTTGAGATAGACCCCTGCTTACCTAATACTGATTTTTTTCAAATTTATCAGTTTAAATGTGTTTTTGATAGCTGGTATAGAGAGAGAGAGAGAGAGAGAGAACTCTAAAATATTAAAATTTTTAACTGTAGTGAAGTGTAATGTGAAACACTTAAGGAAAAAAAATCCATGTTAATTTTAAACATTTATTAATGTAATTAAAATTTAATACCTTTTACATAAAATAATTGAGAAACAAACAAATGACTTTAATTAGAGGAATGAAACTGATGCTCTTTAACATATTTTTATCATTTGGCAGAAATTTTATTAGGTATAATCCTAAAAATCCTCCAGTGTTTGTTTTTTGTTGTTGTTGTGAAGATTGGCCACCGCGCTGAAATTCCTTTTCACTACGAAAAGTAATTAAGCTTTTTCTCGGGATATTCCATAATTAGATATGGTAAATCCCATAATATGTGTTTATATTTTAATAAAATATTACGCAAATAAATAGGTAGCCCCCTGCGTATGTGAAATATTTATTCTATTTATTGAAAGTTAAAATTAAAGTTATGAACTGGTTAAATGAGAGCCAAAATCACATAGACCCCCATTTGCACCTCATGGCCCATTCCCATTTTTTACTGTTGACGTAGATACCCCGTCGTAGACCCCCGGAGATCAATATAAATCATTTTGGGAGTCACTGTATTATACATTCATCAAACAGTTCCGATAAATAAAAAGACGTCGCTTATTCAAAAACAAAATGTTGCTAAATGCTGTCATCGCTATAATCATATCCGAACATGCACGTACACGGTTTTCCCTTATTGATTTTCCATTATCATGACATTTGGCGGCAAAATTAATCGACGGTATAATATGCACCGTAAAATCCGGCGTATAACGCGCACTCATACCTTCAAAATGAAATTTTTAATTTATAAGTATACTAGCTGATATACCCGTTCTTCGTACGGGTGAACAGAAAAATTAAACAACACAGATTGAAGGATAAAGAAGTTTTTAATGAGTTAATTTTACGTGAATTGCAAACTAAACAAAAAAAGCTTTTTGCATATCTCAGCTAAACAAAAAATAGAAAGGAAAAAACCCACCTTTGTTAAATTTTAAGTATGTAGATCTAATAGCTGATAAAAAGGATTTTTTTATTTATAACTCCCGGTAACACTATTGAGGGTCGATTTTTGAAAATACCTCCCTAAGCCGATCTCTGCTCAGCAAAAGTAACACATTGTTAAACGTTTTGTGTAATGAACGCTTAAAGTAGTGTAAATAATTTATATCTGAAAGTGTCATACATTAATATTACTTTCTGTTGTATTTATTTTATGTTAAAATTGTAATAATCGCAGGCAACGCCGTTTCTTAAACTATAATGGCGATTCAATCAAAAACATAGCGAAATGTTAACGATAGAGTCAACTTGGCAAATGTCTAGCTATTTTCATAGCTCGAGCTTTAGTAGAGCTTTGTAAGACCCGCCGTGTAGGGGAGAAATGCTCTTTAATACTTTATCCACCGCATTATGATTTTTCCTGCAGGTTTTCCATACAATATATTTTTTTTTGGATCACTGCATTGAAAAATAAGGAGTATACATAAATAAAATACTCCACTTTTGGAAATTTAATCCGTTAGAGCTAATAAATTAATTAAAGATATTCCACTGTAAAATTAATTATATACACCGTTCACTTAGAATAAATAGTCAAATCGTTTTCTAACATCTTCATTAATATATAAAACACAAGACACTTAAATTTTGATAAACTATTTTTTCGGAACAAAAATAATAATCTTTGTAATCCGCTGAAAACGCCGCCAGCTGAAAACGCAATATCTGCTACAAAACTATTCGCCTTCCCCACTAAAATACTCATCATAGAACTCGCGATGCCCTATATCTTGGAAAAGTGGATTTCAAAGAGTATTCCTGCTAAGTATTGGTAGAATATTCCTTCTGTGTTGGTGTGGTGAGGTAGTTGGGAAAAGGGGGTGCCAGCTCAGGTGTCGTCCACGTCACTTGACCATGGTTCACAATTACGTGGTCCGTTGCCAAAAGCCCTCGTGTAGCTGAAGAGTGCGACGTTAATATTCACTCACTTATTCACTCGAAAAAGTACATTACAGTAGTTATAATTATTTTTATATTTAAAAATGCAATATCTGCCTATTCAATTAAAATTATAGCGTCGTAATTAACTACCACAAGCAAATTTTGAAAATTTGTCCAAATGATATAGTGTGAAAGAGAAAGTTTATTTACTTAAAGTTCCAGAACAGGGATAAAAGAATTTATTTTGAAAAATTTCTTACTACCAAATGTGCATAATAAAGTCATAAAAAACATTCAAATAAAGAGAGATTTCAACCTCTTCCTTCAAAACTTATTTTTATTCTAAAATAAAAAAAATTAGCGATTATGCTGATCACAGGAATTAATTAGAAGCGAGCGCCTTGCATAGCCAAAACAAAAAGGATCTTTTCACAAACAAAAGATAGATATATGCTGTCGTGGGCTTTTTTGCAGCGCACGCTCGAATAGCTTGCAGATGGCAGAATTTTTTCCTACTTACTTGACAAATATCGTTATTTTTTGGACACTTCGCACAATATCTTTATAAATTATAGCCTATGTATTATTCTGATGTATAAGCTATATTACTGTAAAGTTTCATTAAAATTCATTCAGTTGTTATTGTGTGAAAGACGGCGAAACATCCTCACAAACTTTCGCAATTATAATATATATCTAGATTCGCCGCATAACGCGCCCCCCCTCCTTTTGTACGAAGAAACCTAAAATGCACCTACGCATTATTCTTATGTTTTGCAATAATTTATTAAAGGTGTTATTCCAAGCTTTAGGAAAAAATAGTATACTTCTAGTACAACAACCCTATATGTTCATAAGAGTGCCATTTCTTTTAAATAAACTGTATTTCGATATAAGTTGAAGTCTAATTTTCTTCTGTGGTCAACTTTTTCTTAATTTTTAAAGCTTTCATTTATATACCCGCGCACCCCTAAATTTCGATCCTATTTTTTGAGTCAAAAGTGCGCGTTCTACGCCGGATTTTACGGTAACTATTAAGAATACTCTCCTCCACCGTATTGCTGATACTCAAACCATTCACAATATATTTTCAATTGGAGGTGATCAACACTAAGAAACTTTTAGACACTAGAAGATACTAGAAATTGTGGTGGTCAAGAACACGTGGGAGGCGTTATTTCTATTGGTTCGTAAGTCCGAGTCTTGGTACTACTAAAATTCTACTGAATAGAGGAGTTATTGCTCGTAAAATTTGTTAAGTTCTCATTTTGGCAGGGTGTGGAAATTTGGAGAGGGGGCTCAAGCTCCGGTACCATCCTCGTAACTTCACCGTGGCTCAAAATTTCAATGGCCTTCATGTTGTTCACAGTTACAATAACGTTCGTGTTGCTTCGGAATACGACAATCAGTCAAATCGTACTGATTACTTTGTACGGTGTAATTACATCCTACATCACCAAATTTGAGGACTTAAAATGTTTACTTCACTAAAAGCATATTTATATGTAAGTAGGATTTTAAATGATAAGGTATATAAATATATCCTAGCGAATCGTTTGCACTCTCTCCAATAGATAGCCATACAAGACAACATATGTACGCCCCCCTCAAGTACACGAGGTTTTTTTTCTTTGTAAGGGAATAGATGAGAGAGGAAAGAGAAGAGGCGAATTGAAACAAAAGGGATGTGGTCGGTGTGATCGATGAACTCAGCGGCAGTTCTGGGTGTGGTCTTTCTATAATAATGTGAAAGAAGTCACCTCTTAAATATTATCTAGTATTCTACTGTATATGTAAATATCATAAGTGCCTTTCAAAGTAATTAAATAATAATTTTGTATAAATCAGCTTTTTTTGCATCTAATTAATAATCCGTGGACACAGTTCAAACCCCTAGATACCATGATAAACCATCTGTTAAAATAATATAAACACTTACCTCAGTTCTTCTCAAACTTTCAATATTTGCGACCGAATATACAATCATAATTTTCCTCTCACCTCCCTCTCCATACAGTAACAATGTATTGAATTCAATGAGAGTATACTTTGACGCTAAAGCAATAATAAGAGTTTAAACTCTTAAGTGGCATCGACGCTTGTCTAACTCAGCCAAAGCGTTAATTGCCCTGGATGTATTTATACGTCTTTCCGAAATATGATCTTTTATGTGCACTTCAATTCATTAAGCTTTTCCGAAGGTTTTGGGATGCAATATACGTGGAATGGTTACGAAGTTCCTGTTTTCCCGCAGGGAAACTTCACCTCCAATCCTTGAAACTTTGGGTGAGCATTACATCGGCTTTACCTTAGCCCAGAACTGCATTAAAGTATTAAAAATGGAAAGCAATAAATAATTTTTTTGAATGCAATAAAAAATCGTGACAGTGTTTGTGAAGGATCTACTTATTTCAGAGTATTTTACTCATTTTTTCCTTTTCTTCCCTTCCCTCCATTACAACACATACACACGCCTACGTAGAAAACGGTGGCATTGCAAAGCGTGTCACGTATCTTTCAATCAGTGATTAATTATAAACCGTACAAATTATCAGGATAAGTGATTTTTTTTTTATATATAATTATAAATGTGTCCGGACCATATGATGTCACTGGTAATTATTAAACTTGTTTTAACTTAGCCTTCCTAAATTAGTTATAAAATACATTGTGCAGTAATACATTTATAATTGTTTTTTATCAGTGTAAGTGTGCATTTATCTCTTATTATACCAGAATGTGTATTGTTTGTTCATTTTCAGTAAATTAATAATTTTTAAAAAATAATCTCTTGTTTGTTTTTTTTTACTTTTAAATACACTCGTGCCCCCTTGTAGATCCCGCTCCCATAGGGGTGTGTGACAGCTCTAGGAGTAAGGATGTAACTCTACCTAGGGCAGGGATGGCGAACCATTGGCACGCGTGCCATTGATGGCACGCGGCACAATATTTTGAGCACGCCACCGATCAAAACGATCAACCGCGAATGATTCTTCGACTAAGGAATGTTCAGTGAGATTTTCTCAGTTCAATGAATTATCAGAAATGCTCAAGTTTATTCTGTACCCTGATGTGTGTGACATTTCATAAGCTGAACTTGCCCCAATTCGACGTTGTAATTGATTTCTAGTCTAGTTCCATATGGATTTAAAAGAATTATTCAAACAAGGAAAAAGTTAGAATTGATAGAAACAGAAAGATATTAACAAGCAATATAAGTAAAAATGTGAGTAACGAAATTTTGGAAACATTAAATTATATTCCAAATAACGTTTAACGTATCCGACTACGTTCGGAACCGTAATTTTGCAAAAGCGTATAAAAGGATATTTTTTATGATATTTAGTGTCACTTAGATTAGAAAATGCATATAAAATGGTTTTAAGAATAGTATTGCAATAAAAAATTTATTTAAGTACACTATTTTGACAAAAAATGAACATAGAATGACCCATTTTCAAAATATTCTCCTTTGATGAAAAATGTTTCTATTATAATAATATTTTGCCTGTATATATCTCAGATCTCTGTTCAGAGGCTCAACTAGAATTTTTGAAATATATAACTTAGAAGAAGCTTTATCCTTGTTTTACGACAACAGAGGGGCTACATTTTAAGAAAAAAACGCCGATAATTATTTCAATGGGTTGTAACTCTGAAAATAATGTGAATTTTTCAAAAATTATAGTTGAGCCTCTGTACAAAGGTCAGATCTATATACAGGCAAAATATTATTATAATCGAAACATTTTCACAAAAGGAGAACATTTTGAAAAAAGAGTATTCTACGTTAATTTTTTGCCGAAATATTGTATTTAAATAATTTTTGTCAAAATGTGCTTAAAACAATTTTATGCATGTATTCTATTCTAAGTGACACACTAAATATCATGAAAATTATCCATTTATGCGCTTTTTTAAAATCACGGTTCCGAACGTAGTCGGATACCTTAACTGTTTGAAGAAGCAGGCTCATGCTATTTTCACCCTATTTTTATCGACCTACGTATGTATGCTTAGGAGTTATTATGTCCAGATATGAATAACATAAAAGACTGACTTAGAAACCATTTGGTAGATGACTGCAACTCAGCATGCATTCTGCTCAAAGTAATATCTTGCCCAAATCTAATATAATTTATTTGTCATATAATTTGCAATAGCAGAACTCACACTAATGTTACTTTATATAATTTGAATTACACGTTTAACTAAAATATTTACTACTATAGAATACAAATTTTTTTTTTTCTGTATTAAATGCAGAATTTTGTATTTTGTTTGTATTTAGCTTTATTATATTTTCCTAATAATTACAAGTCAAAATTATTTCATGGCACGTGCATACCTCATTTATCACTTCTTTAGAAAAAATGGCACGTTGATCCATAAAGGTTCGCCACCCCTGACCTAGGGGGACACTCCACAGTTTTAGAAACGCTGCCCTCCATGTATATACGATGTTTTCCTCTTAAAGATGTTATTTTGTAGTCATATCTGGAGTGAGTGAGTATTTATTAAAGTAGCACTTTAAGGCAGCACGAAGACTCTTGTCGACAGATCTAGTAATTTTGAACCTTATTCAAGTGATGCCGTCGACGCTTGAGCTTTCCAAACTACCACATCACTTCAACGGGTGAAGCGTCGACAGATTTAATGTGTAGCAGTTCCTCTGTAGAGTGGGTCGTGAGTGGCACTGATGCTTGAATTTACCGGATCTCAACCCAACAAAAGAAACATACTTATCGAATTTCATATCTGTACGTCACTGCTTCTCAAACTTTCAACATTTGCGACCCAATGTTTAATCATTATTTTCATCGCCCCTCCCTTCCATACAATAACAATGTATTGAATTCAATAATACTATACTTTGACACTAAAGCTACAACGCAACTTTAACCTCTTAAATGCCATCGACGTATAAAAGCGTCTCACTAAGCTAACGCATTAATTTTTGGACGTATATATACGTCTTTCTGAAGTACGATCTTTTCTGTGCACTGATATCCATAAAACTATTCTGAAGGCTTTGAAAAGCAATAAAAGGACTTTGACAGTGTTTGAGAAGGATTTTTTTGCTTATTTATTCCTTTTTTTCCTCCTCTCCTTTCCCCCCCAAAACCCACCAAAACACGCGCGTCTACTTTTAAAAGGGTGGCATTGACGAGAGAATCGCGTAACTTTTAATCGGCAGTTAAGGAATTAATTATAAACCATACAAATTATCAAGATGTCTTACTACAAGCCCATGGAGTCACTGCTAATTATCAAACTAGTTCTTAGTAGTGTTAAAGTAATAATAAAATACATTGTACAGTACTAATAGATTTATAAGTATATTATATCAGTGCTAATGTGTATTTTATATTTTATTCTATCAGAAAGTATTTTGTTTGTTTACTTTCAGTGAATTAATAATCTTTTAGATACTTTTTTTTGTTTTCTGCTTTTCAATATTCCCGCTCTCCCCTCGTAGAGTTATCATGCCCCCCCAGGGGGGCACGCCCCACAGTTTGAGAAACGCTGCTGTACGTCTAATAGCTTTCAAGATGTGATGATATTTCAATTCCTACTATTAGTTAGCACTCTCCCCATACATATTTATTTGTATATCATGTTCACAAATGTTCAATCGTTAATAAAATACTTTTTATCCATTTATTCAAGTTCAAATATTTTTTTTAAACTTGTAGTGGTTGTTTAAACTTTTTGTTAATACAGTTTTTACAAATATTTATTCGTTAATTAAATTTTATAGTTTAATTTTAAATTTACTCTGCGTTATTTCTGATGAAGTTAAAACTAGCTTGCAACAGATGGTTAAGTAGGTTTTTCTAACGAATTTTTTTTTGGCTTCAAATACTTATTTTTTTATTCACTCACTCAAGTTCAAATACATTTTTTTAAACTTGTAGTGGATGACACTTGATATAAAAACAGTTTTTACAAATTTTAATTCATTAATTAAATTGAGTTAACTAAAATAAAAATTTTCTTTGATGACCTAAGTTGGAATTGACATTAAAAAAAAACTTTTTTTATATTTTACTTTTATATATGTAGATCACCTGAACATATTTGTATAACTGTATTTTTTGCTAGATCAACTAAAATTATTTATATTTAAAACTAATATTTGTGTGTTAATTAAAATGTCTAAGGCACTGTAATGGCTTGTGCTATAGTACCGAAATAGTATTGATAAAATTTGTTAAAATAACGTACACAGTTTCACTACATAATATGTAAGTAATATGTTTTCAGTAAAAGTTTTGTGAGTTTACGCGGTTTTCATTTATTCAGTTGTATGGGTTTAAATCCATTCCTTTCCGTAAACCACTATTTACGAAACAAAGAGTTGTGCCTTAACTGCATCTCCTACGACAAAGAAGTAGAATTCATCGTTGTAGGGTCTGTTGACCGTTAAATGCCAAGGGGTAACGACATCTTCAAGTCCGTTCACTTTAAAAATCTCGAGAGTAAAAATAAAATATATTGAAGAGGGGGCTTCTCGAGGAAAAATGCTTTCAGACTTTTACTTCGAAGTTCCAAAAACAAAATGGCCATTCTGTTGTTCTAATAAGGAAAGAATACTTTTACAATCACTCTGAAACGAGCTGTTTATCAAATATTTATACAATTGTCGTTCGGCAAGTCAACATCACATAATGGGATAAATACTGCGCGATTTCTTTTTATTTTTCTAAATACAAATAATAAAAAAGTATTAAATAAATAAGTATCCCTTATAAATAAATAATTTTTTTTAAAAATAATTTTTCTTGTCCTTTTTTCTGCAACAAATACCGTATTTATTTTCCTTTGACTTGAGAAACCCCTGGGCATATCTCGTGGAATCCCAGAGGTCTGTGGAACACAGTATACACTGCTCTGCACGCTGGATCTTCTATGGCGTTAGGGCCCGAATTCATGACACATCGGCCACGAGTTCTTGACCATAAACATTTGGCTACCACGGCCATGACCTTAAGTTCGTGAAAATAGAGATAATGTTAGAAATTCCTTTTTATTTCTTCAAATTCAGGTAAATTTTTTACATTTGATTGCATCTACAAGAGAAAATAGACGTGAGATTTTGATTAGTTAGATTTTTCAGTTTGAATCTAATTTTAAATGTACTCTTGCTAAATTTATACTTCGAATAAAGGAGAATTTCGGACAGTTTAAACTAATTGAAGTACTTTAAAATTACTGGAATGAGATTAATTTCTTAGAGAAAAATATTGATGAAAATTGATTTGAGCCATTTTCCGTACATGTTTTAAGAATGGGTTACAGTATTTCACAATGCTATGAGGAAATAACATTTCTTTATTGACGATACAATCGATTTTGTATTTACTGAAGCGTTTCGGGATAACAAATTGACCTTTTTGAAAACATACAAAATCCTTCTAGTAAACTTAATTAGCAGCAATAAAATTGTTATGCGAGACCAAAATAGTGAATAAAATGGTTCCGGCATTTGATCATAAATGGAGTTTCTTAGCAACATTAAATATGTTTTTTTATCTTTGCCTCTTTTCGGAATTTGGTGTAAAACACAATTGAAATGACAAAGTGCATGCATTTCGTCACGTTCTAACATAATCTTTTGAAATGTGTGTTATATCACTTGAGGAAATTTTTTTATTTTCCATTACACTAGAAAAATGGTTTCCAAAAAGTTTGTCATAAAAACGATCTTTTTCTTTACCTTTTTCGTATGCATAGTAATATACGTTCAGTATTACAGGTCGCTCGTGCGTAGTCAGAAAAAAGGCGTTGTTAAAAAAAAGGAAATTATTAAACATAACACAAGATAACCATTACATTACACTATAAGGTTTTATGGGGATATCCTTTAACTATGTATCAGTGCAACAATCTGTTAGTTATAAATCAGTTCAAATTAGCCATAGGATTATTGTAGTACTCACCTTCAACTGACGCAATTTTAGTATTTCGGCTTCCATATTCTGACACCTCCTGGCATTGAGATTGGGAAACTTTTAACACTGAGGAAAAAATACCTATCGTCTCTGGACCCTACTCCCTTTAGAATAATTAAAAACTTTGTTTTGAAAGCACTTTCAAAATGGAACAAATTTCTAAAATTGTCAACCCAAATTAATCTTTCTCTTCCGAAAACGAGTATCTTAGCCCCCACGCCAAAACGATCGTTGTCGCGTGGAGGATATTACTGATTTATCTAGATATCACACCGCCACGCTACCCCCATGCCAGTGATTCGGCGAATAGGCGAACGAAGGATACCATATTCAAGGCGACTTTGAATATGGTATCCTTCGGTATATTGAATATTGCGTCACTTTGAGTGCGACGGTTTTGTAGGTTGTGTCAAACATGTGTGACGGCTTTGTATGTTATGTCATTCGTGCGTGACGGCTTTGTGGATTGCGTCATCGTGTGTGATGACTTAATTGCATCATGTGTCTGATGGTTTGGTGGATAGATGACTGCCACGGTTCTTTACCACGGGTCACCAATGAAGGAAAGATTCGATCTGGGTACCTTCTGTTCCAAAAACGAGTATCTTAACCTTCACACTAAAACGATCGTCGTCGAGTGGAGACGGTTACTGATTTATCTAGATATCACACCGCCACAAGCCCTTCATAAGCAATGATTTAAGTATGCTATTACGGGGTCAGCAAACCGCCAATCTTTAGACGTCAAACTGAAAGAATTACTAAAAAATAATTATATGAAAATTATTGTTTTTATTTTCTCTTTTTAATTATCTATTGAAAAGATTTACCTTATTTGCTTCTACATTTAAACATTTGAGTGCTTTAAGATTCATGTGTTAAATAGTTTTCTAATGACAAAGTGTATGGAGAACAATAAAATATTAAATTTTGTTCTTTTGTTAGTACTAGTAGTCTATAATTCAGCGGTTCTTAAACTTTTAATCGTGGACCTTTTCCCCCTCTTTATGTATCAGCCTGACTTCACAGACCCCCAAAATTTTCAACACTTCTTCCTGACTCCCAACACACGGCTGAGTGAGATTTAGTGATTTCTCAATATTTCTAACACTGCTTCTGTTATTTATACAGACTGTTTTTTAACACTTTTTTCTGCCCCCCCTTTAATTAAAACAGTAGACACCTATTTATGTATGTATATAAAATATTACAAAAAATGCTAGCTTGAAATAAATAAATAACCTAAGCGCAAATAAATAAATCATACATGCAAAATTTGGTGCTAATTTGATATCAAGGGGCAAGCGCCAAGTTGTTGTATATGTTTACCAAGATGGGCGATAACATTACAATATGGTTACTTTGATATTTTTTATCGTCTGGCGAAGTGGTTGCCATGGGGGATAACGTATATTAGAAATAACTTTTATTGGTTTCTTCCCGCGGTAATCCTATTGATTTCAGACGATTTTAATTCAATTTCTTTAAAAATTGAACCATTTTCAGTATAATTATTCTATTATTTCCGTCTTCTGTTTTATTTTGTGCTATTTTCGAATATGGAAATTTCTATTGTAAGTGAGTAATAGGATATTTTTTTTTGAAGAATGAGTGGTAAACTTTTAATTATCGCAATAAAGCATTCATTTTCGCTTTATTTTACATTTTAAACATGCTTTTCTTGAACGTTCCTTGTTCGATGAAATTTATTGAAGAAACTTCAAGTTTTTAGGATATTGCTAGTTTTCTGTAATTTTGTAATTGATATTCCTTATTAATTTTAATATATATTATGCAGTTATTTTATTAGTAATATAATACTAAAATGCAATTATTAATATATGTAATAATCATATGGTATACATTATTTATAATTGTTCTTCGTTATATTTATAAATATTATTACATATTATGTTACTTATTTATAATTATTCTTTTTTATAATTACTATTAAATTATATTATATGATTAGTATATAAAATAATTAGTATTAAATCATACTATATGAATATTTTATATAATTACTATTAAATTATATTGTAAGATTATTATATACTGCATATATAATACTATTAATAGCACATGTTACTTTTTATTTCATTATATTGATATTTATTTTTTGATCTTGGTTATTCTCAGTCTCCTCCTATATCCTTCATTTGAAATACACTTCAATGTATTTCCAAGCAATTCTTTAAAATTATTGTGTATCATTAAACTACCGCTAGGCCTCCATCTTGGATTCCTTTCCAACAACAAGTGATGCTTGGCGTGATTCCTTTATCGCGGCACTTGGTGCCTTGCCGTTATATCGAACTAGTCGCCACAAAGTTATCGGGGAAATTGAGAGGGACGCAATCGTTATCGTATTAGCGCGCGATGTGAATTTAGTTCTTAATTTTTGCACATGTATTGTTACAATTTTTTTGTTGAAAATATTGCGTTTTAGCAATGGCTATGTAGTTGCAAACAATAAAAAAATAGAATTATTTTTCTTTTGTTTGTAATAGCAATGAATTATTATTACAAATATAATACATATGTAGCATGGATTTAATTATTACTTTTTGCACGGTTTTTTCTGAAAATATTTAGAGACTTTTCATCTTACACGACTTTTTAAAATTACGGAACATATCCTCAATTTTACCATGTGTCCAAAGTAGAGAGAGAGTTTTTACTCGATTTTTTTTGCACGGTTTTAAAACAAAAACGTATATATCGCGTAAAAAAATATTTCGGTGTATTTATATTTTGTACATTTCTTTCAAATAAACTTACTTCACATTATCTAAAGTATATAATCGATTTTACTATATGTCCTAAAACATTTTGAGCGAAGTAATAAATAGGGATTGCAATACCGGTATACTGCAATTCCAAATATCGGTATTTCGAGACATTTTTATAATTTTGTAATACCGGTATTCACGAGTTTAAATACCATTATTTCGGTATTTACTAGACATTTTTTAAACTGTCTCTATTATATGTTCAGGGATCGCCAACATAGTAAAACAATATACATTTGTTTTCATTTAAGGTTACCCTAACGGGCGAAATTAATTTGACTGTGAATATAAAATTGCATCGTACAATCGAGAGAAGTGGTAAAATATGTGAATCATCCAAGAAGGTAGGTCAAAATTATCCTATTATACCTTAGAGTGATACTGCACACGCGCAGGATTCGTAGATAGATATTTGTATCTGTGGAAACAAGGTTGTAGTTGTGATGAAAGTGCGTAATATTCGATATTTTTTTTAAAGTGGTGAGTATTTGCATATCATACAAGACAATTGATGTATTTTTTTATAAGATCACAGTTCAGAAATTTGTTACTGTTCCAGAAACTGAATAATGATTTTTACACTTTTTTAAAATTTAAATAAATAAGATGTTCTCTAACTTTTTGTGATTCTTCACATACTGTTATAATTTATAAATTATTTTTTGTGATATTTGCACACTCTGATAAAACTGGCAAATGAAACAAAAAGAAACACCTATGTTTTCTTTCGTTTTTTAAAATTTCTACTACCTGTATTAAAACCGGTATCCCGGGACTAAGATTTAATAAATAACGAATTGAACTTTTGGTCCGGCATTTCAATCCCTAGTAATAAAACTACTTCGCGCTTAAATAATCCATTTAATATCAGTCGCGAATTTCATACAATACGTTGCATCTTTACGTTTAAAAGATAAATAATTATATATTTTACACATAATTATTCTAGGATTAAATATATTGCAGAAACATACATATTTAATATATATACTTGAATGTTCATATATTAGGCAAAATTTTACTCTTGACTGAGTTTAGTAAATAGGCGTATGAAATCATAAGGTCAAAATCTGCTTTTAATCATGTCTAGCCTCTTAGCTGAGACGCCTGAAAGCTGCTTTTAGCAGCTAGCTATCTCGCATTAATTACTGGAGATGATTTAAACTTTTAAACAAGATTAGACGAGCTATTTTCATTAAAATAATTGCCTTTCAGGATTACGCCAATTTAATTTGGCAGGGGGGATTAACAAAAGAGTGGAGTGATACTTTGTAACCCTGCTTGTAAAGGAAATATTTAATTCTTAAATTTCATAGATGTCTGAAATTTTATTTTGACTATGACGCGTCTGGATATAACCGGATTAAGATGTCAAACTGGACATTTTAAAATGAGAATTTGTTGGATTTTTATCCTTCTTAAGTTATTGTTTTCAGAAGAGAGAAAAAGAATTTAAAAGCGACGAAATTGAATGTTTTATTTTGATGGATAGAGTGGAAGAAAATTACTTATGCTAAAGCATATATTAGCCATTTTCTTTTTTAAAAATTCTAAAATGTGAACAAATTATTTAGTATTTTTAATGAAATTAATTCTTGTAATGTAAGGTTACATGATAAGAAAACTAGGTTTTTTTGACCCATCAGTTTAATATCTCATGTGACGTCATAGTCACACAATAAAAACAATCATGCGTCTCCAGCTTATAAGTTCTGGCACCTCGTTGTTGCCAATTTTTAATCTTTTCAGAAACTTTCTGTGAAAAAATAAAAAATTGTCAACAAGGATAATGTACATAGTTAGACAAAATGTATTTTATTTAAAAGTACATCTATGAAATAAGATTTTTTTTTAATTTTAGAATCTTTGAAGAAATTTATTTTTTGTGGTTGGATTGTATCGGCCACTTATCCGGCCAATTTTTTGTCGCCAAATTGATAAAGGGTCAAAATCGCCAAATCGAAGGGTTTCTACTCCAAAACACAACACTAAAAAACGCGCCAAATTGGCGATTTTTCTAAATTTGTTGGACTAGTGGCCAATTCAACAATTTGAACTTTTTTTTATAACGTTTGAATATTTTTACCCACAATTATAATATTAGAAATTTTACACAATTGTAGAGTTAGAAATCTTATCCAATTGTAAAATTTGAGATTTTACCATAGTTTTACAAATAGAGCAACAAGTATAATTAGTTGGATGTCTGTTTTGAATTCAATGGAGATCACGTGTTTGTCTCTATCTTGTGACTGTCATGAATTAAGCCCATTGATACTAATTTAAGTATTTGTAATTGAATGAAATTAGTTTCTCTTTAATGTGGCCAATTTTAAAATGTAACTTGATAAAGAAAGAACCATCAATCCATCTAAGATTTGGCCTACCCTTTCTTCGTCTGCCAAGGGGTTGAGCATTGAAGACATTTTTAGTGGTGTGGTCTTCGCTCATTCTGATAACGTGACCTGCCCATTTAATTCATTGTATTTTGATGAAGTTAACAAAGTCAGATCCTTTATATGACTGATAGAGCTCTAAATTTGATCTTCTTCGCCGTATTCCATTTTCCTGAATTCCTCCAAGTATGATTCTTAAAATCTTCCTTTCGTAGATACTTATCTTGTTCAAGACATTGACCGAGTTTCACATGCGTAAGTTAATACCGATCTTAAAAGACTTTTATTGAATAGAACCTTTTTTTTTTTTTTTGTTTTTCTTTTGATTAAATTTCATTTCATGTATTTTCGTATTCCATTAAAAGACATCTATTACGCCATAGTAATTCTCTTTTAAATTTCAGCAGTACAATCTTTTCTATTGTTAATTTCCGAACCTAAATAAGTGAAAAAAGCTGTCAACAACTTCAAAAGTATACTCTTCAATTTTAAAATTGGAATCGTTAAAACATGATTAAGTTTAAGGCATATACTTGTTCTTATTCTCATTGATTTTCAGTTTCATCCTAAGGGCCTCTTTAACTAAAGATTGGAAGGCCTATTTTAGTGATGTGGGTGTTCGAGCGATGGTATCAGTGTCATCAGCAAAGGCCAAATGCCGTCTAAATGTACAAAAGATTAACCAATCTGCAATACTGTACGAATAAACAATAATAAGTTGCTTAAAAAATTGGTACAATTTTAATAAAAACATGAACATCTAAAAAACAGAATTAAGCAGCAAAAAGGGCAGTTGGAAAGCTAAAATCTTATTTTTTTGACAATTTGAGATTTTTACATTTTTAAATTGTATAGATTTTAACCTTTCTAAAAATACCTTACTTTAACCTCTAGGGTAATTAGAAGCCCTTAATACGTATTTTTAATTAATCGTTGAAACAGGGACACGCCATTGAATGGCGAAAAATGTAAACAAAGTACTTCGTTTTTGCTTAAAAGTTGAACGTCTCTAATATAAACCCAACATGTATCTTTTATTGTAAATTGAGCCTTTTATTGTTTTATTTCCTAGCCAATTAGAAGTCTCACTGTATACATTAAAATCAATTTATCTCAAAATGTAAATTTTGATATTCGATGTACCTTTTTTGAGAAATTACTGTTCACAGGTAATGTAAATTTTTTTATGATGTATTTATAATAATGGCGAATATATACTGAAATGAGCTTTTTGTAAAAAGAACTGAAAAATTTATTTTTACAAGTTTTTTTATGTGATAAATGGGTCAAATTTCAATATGTGTGATAAAATATTTTATAAATTATGTAAAAATTCAAAATCAGCTAAAAGCTCATTTCAGTATAATGGAAAAGGTGTACTTTAACTGCACTCAGTGGCGCAACAGCTCATTATGGCCAAGGCCTACTGTGCCCAACTCAGTATACGTGACCATAAGGTGTACTTTAATTGTATGAAAAATTTCAAACATGTACAGAAAATAGATTTTGCGAAAAGGTACATCGAAAACGGCCGATTTAACATTGTCGGTATAGGAAAGATTTCTTACTCCTCTTAACAAACATGCCAAAGCTAAAAAAATAAAACGTTTATCTACCAGAAACAGAAGAGAGATGTCCAAAATGTTCAATATTTACACAAAGCCTCAAGTGCACAGAATAGGAAAATTTTAGATAATTGCAACTGCTAAAAATATACTTAACAATTCTGGCGTATAAAAAAAGCTTAGATTTTTAACATTAAAAAAAGATGAATACAAATCTCAAAGTTACATCTACATGAATATGTTCTAGAGTCAGTGCGTTTTTTTTTTATAAAATACTTTTAACATTAAACAGAGATCCTCTAGTCAAAACCTTTAAGAGAAAAAAAAAGATCCTTAGAGTCTTTTCCATGTTTTTTTCTAAAGATAAAAAGGGATAAAAGATAAACAAAAGAAAAAACACACTTAGAAAAAGGAGAAAAATGGATTTCTTCAAAAAATTTTGTGGCTTTTTGAAGAAGTACAGAAGTAAATGTCAAACGGCAGCTGCAACGCTGTTATTTACCAGTGGCAAAATAAACTTTCAGAGAACTTTTGACAAGCCGACTCGTTCTCCTCTGCTGTCATTTTGAACACACATACATATCTATCTTCTAGTGCTGTATTTTCCGTTGGAAGGAAGATGTATAGGAAGAAACATCTTTTCAAGATAGTCCCTCTAAACAAACACGAAATGTATAGAATTCAATAGTAAAATATTTCAAAGAATTATTTGTGTTAGTGACATGATAGTTGCTTTAAGACTTCCTATAATGGACACCTAAAGGGTGTTTTTTTAGAGGTATAGAACTTTAAATTGCAATAAAACAACGATGTATTATTCTATTGATATGATTTTTTTTATTCGAAAGATAATCTTGTGGCATTACATTTTAAATATGATTTCTGGCATAGGACTGCCACGGCTGGCTCGGATGTAGTCCAATCTGGACGTCCAATTTTCGATGACTTTTACCAACATTTGTGGCCGTATATCGGCAATAACACGGCGAATGTCGTCTTCCAAATAGTCAAGCGTTTGTGGCTTATCCGCATAGACCAAAGGCTTTACATAGCCCCACAGAAAATAGTCTAGCGGTGTTAAATTACAAGATCTTGGAGGCCAATTCACAGGTCCAAAACGTGAAATTAGGCGATCACCAAACGTGTCTTTCAATAAATCGATTGTGGCACGAGCTGTGTGACATGTTGCGCCGTCTTGTTGGAACCACAGCTCCTGGACATCATGATTGTTCAATTTAGGAATGAAAAAGTTAGTAATCATGGCTCTATACCGATCACTATTGACTGTAACGTTGTGGCCTTCATCGTTTTTGAAGAAGTACGGACCAATGATTCCACCAGCCCATAAAGCGCACCAAACAGTCAGTTTTTCTGGATGTAACGGTGTTTCGACATACACTTCTGGATTAGCTTCACTCCAAATGCGGCAGTTTTGTTTGTTGACGTAGCCATTCAACCAGAAGTGCGCTTCATCGCTAAACAAAATTCGCTTATGAAAATCGACCATTATTTTCGAAATAAAATTGCACAATTTGAAAGCGTTGTTCAGGCGTGAGTCTATACATGATGAATTGCCAAACCAAACTGAGAATAAATCACTTGACAGCTGTTAAATCGGTCGCCGTCTTGGAAAGTAATGCCAACTTAAACTTTTATGCCTGAAAAAGAAACACTCTGTAGGTATATAACAGTATAACGCGGGCTCTTTTTTACGAAGAAACTTGGAAGTGTACACGCGCAATGCTTTTACCTTTTGATGTCTAAATATAGTGTGTGAGTGGATGATAAAAATGTGGAAGAAAATTTAGCCTGATATAAAAAAAATCATTTAAAATATGTAGTTTATCTAATAATCTATATGGAACTAAAGATGATTTTTTTATTTATGGATAAGAGTAACAGTGAAGGGGTAAAAAGAAGGAGCAGAATTCAATGATGTTTCTGAAGATACAAAGGAAGATGAATAGGAAGAAATTTCTATGTTATGCTGTAATGAAAGATCGTAACGCATGCCATTTCTTTTACATAAAAAGATTATGTACTCAAATCTACTTTCTATACTCATCTTTGAATTTTGTATTAAGATAGAAAGCTATGAATTTCGTATTAAATGTATAGCGCGCACCCATAAATGTCTATCTTTTTTATGTTAAAAATGTGCGTTATACATCAGTAATATTCGGTAAGTTGTTTATTTTTAGTATTTAAAGGATGTGTTCTTCTAATCCAAATAAAATCTGTGTCGCCCATCCAGTATAGTGGTTAGAGACACTGACTGCTGTGCCGTTGGGACTGGGTTCGAATCCCGGAGAATACATGGATGTTTGTAAATGTATAGTGCCTTCACCGCATGGGACCCGTTGGTGTAGTGTGGCAGTTAGGAGAGGGGGTGCCAGCTCAGGTGACGTCCACGTCATTTGACCGTGGTTCAAAATTACATGGTCTGTCGCCAAAAGCCCTCGTGTAGCTGAACAGTGCGACGTTAATATTCACTCAACGCATGGGGTACTTTAAATAGCCGTCGCGTCACAATACCTCTCGTGAGTTTGGTGGATGGGGAAGAGAGGTGGGATTTCCCAGGGTGTTCTCCCTCAAAATTGGGGTGAAATTGTTAAGTCACTTGTATGGTGCTGAAAACTAAGGCTAACGTGAGGTGTCACTTAGCCCTTTGCCATGATGAATTTCGTGGACCTTGTTCTGGCCGTTGCCGATCAGGTGGCTTTAGTAACCACAACATAAAATCTGTAGTAATTTTACACTGTAATTTAATCTGGAACCTTCTTTTCTACATTATATCTATTCTTGGTTGGAATGTCTATGTTTTGCAATTCTGTTCCTAAACCTGTTTTCCGCATAAAGTATAAGATTTATAAAAATGGATAAGTATATAATTAATATTAAATGAAAAATCTGAACAAATATAAAACTAATTTTAAAAAAATAAGAATGTTGTTTTAAAGCATGAAGTGAGCGATAAAGACATTGAGAAATAGCTTTTCACACTTCCGAAGTGTATTCACATTTCTGAATAAAATTCATTTTAAAGGCATGACTTCTCTAATTATGTAATATGCCTTCTCCATTAAAATTTTGATTAATAGCAGAGGAACAGAATGACAGATGTTAATTACATTAGTGGTTTCTTCGCAATTCGTCACTGGTAACAGAGAATAATTTAAATTATCATAATTAACGTATTAAAACTATCAATTTTGCTAAAATGTTTAGAGTTTTACTATAAGATTATTGTGTGCCATCATTTTGACAGTACAGTAAAACTTGTTTTTGTGCGGCAGATAGGGACCGTATAAAAAGAAATCCGCACAAAAAATATTTAAAAATATATTTCATAAATACTTACATGTAACAAAAACCTTTGTCGACATACTACAGAATTTTTTTATGCGGTGAAAAGGGACCGCATAAAAAATCGTTAGAAAATACGTCTGTTATTTAAGAAATACAAAAGAAATTTTTACAAACAATATAAATAATTAAATTACTTATGAAAACACTTAGTTTCCCATTTTATGCATGGAGTAGTTTTCAAAATGGACATACATTATTCACTACTGCTCTAAACTACTACCACTCAACTCTACTACTACTCTAAAAAAAAACTACTCTCTTCACAAGTGCTAATCTAAAGCGATACCTTCCGGTAAAAAATTAATTCAAAACCGCTTTCACCACTTGAAAATAAAATTTAAATTGATTTCTATTTTGACACCTTAAAATGAATGATAAGTTATTACAACGACGGTCGGTTCATCAGTTGCTTATAAAAGTCACAATAAGCAGATAGGCATGATAAAGGCTCTTTTTGGAATTTCAAACTCGTTTCGGAATTGCTATCTATTTTAGAAAAGGTTTTTTCCGGTTTGTTGAAAATCTGGATATCTGAATATATTTTATCCGCACTCAAAGTATCTTGTTCTTTTTGCCCGTCTTCACAATATGTCAAATTACTGATAATGTTACTGTCATTGACAGTTTCGTCTTCAATCAAACCCGCGCTGCTAGCGAGTTGAGAGAATTGAACGTGCATTGTTGGGAGACTGAACGTGGAACAGAGCGTCTTGATGTGTATATATGAACATTGATAGGAAACATTGCGGTGGTGCCAATGCCGTTGAACTTCATATATTACATAAAAAAATCGCCAAAAAATAAGATTGTACAAAACAAATAGCACAAAAAATGACGGCAGAAAAACAGTTTTTTTTGCATATGAAATTTACCAGCATATTCATTACAAATACATCAGGGAAATAAAAAAAAAAAAAAAATATGGGGGCATATCAAAACAGGTTAAATCTATCCTGCTGTCATATTAAAAGATGGTTTGATTCACATTCAATCTATCGAGGCTCAAAGTCATTATGGTGGCGTAGTGTGGAAGTTTTGAGAGGGGCTGTCAACTGAGGCGTAACCCTCATCACTTGTTCGTGGTTTAAAGTTACGAGTTCCGTTGACAGTTGCCCTCTTGTTGCTTTACAATGCAACGTAAATGAAATCAAATCCAAATCTAAAATTTAACACTTGTAAAGAGTATAGATTTTTAATGAAACATTAAAATCACTTTTTTTTCATCTAAATGCGCTGAAAATTTGAGAAATGTTCACCAAAAAACGAAAACTAAAATGGCTTAAAACGCTGCTTTTAAGTATTTTCAGATGGAATTTTGATATCAGGCTCTTTATTTATGCATTGTTGTTGTTACTAATGCCACATGTCTAAAGATGTCAGATCGAGGCCCACGAAATTCAGCACCATGTAGGTGCTGAAAGCTACGGCTAAAGCTAAGCAAAATTTGGCTCGGTTCCCTCAAATTTTGAGGGGTGTTCAGGGGCCTTCCACCTCTCTTCCCCTTCTACCAACATCACGAGAAAACTTGCGGCTTGATGGCTATTTAGAGTACTTCTATGCCCCCAAAGCACTATACATTTACAAATATTCATATGCCGGCTGGTTGGGGTGGTTGGTTTGTTGCTGGCCTTCTGCACCCAAGGTTACAGGTTCAACCTCAGCTCAAGTTGGTGGAATTTCATGATGCAGAAAATCGACAGCAGACAAGTCGTAGGATTATACGGCATGAAAAAAATCTATTGAGTGCCTGTTTGGCTTGAGTGCTAACGGCTAAATTTCGGTTTTGCACCACCAGAGTTCAGGTCCCTCCCTCTGGGGTGGAAACTGGGTGTCAAAATGACTTGCGGTAATAGGTATCGCCTATATCTCGCCGCACTAAAAAGTGAGGGATGTACTAGGTCTGCAAAGGTTAAATACCAATGCGCTGCCACATTAGAGAAGAAGACAAACATTTATGCCTTATCTGGCATTCGAACACAGGCCCTACGTCACAGACTTCACTAACCACTATACCGGGTGGGTGGCTATATTTTTGAAAATGGCCAAATGATAGCCGTAGTATTGCACAACAAAGGTGAAACATTGAAGGTGGGGTGATCTGTGGTAGGAACTGATTTCATTTCCGATTATTTTAACTTCGGTCTAGGACAGAATAAAAATCCGGCGTCAATTATATAAAAACCAAATCATAAAAAGTTTTAAACGTTAATAAATCAAACATTATACATATTGCAATGGGGATGGACTAGGAATAAAATTGGACTTACAACCGCATACTCATCAGAAACTTCGACAATGACACACTTTAATGAAAATACTCTCATTGTCTTTGAGCGTTGGATCCTACGAACGTTCAACACAGAAATTATTTTCGACTAAGCTCACTGGAACTAGAGCTAGAGATACGCCCTTCCTAGGTGGGTTGACTGCACAGAGAGGGATTTCGTTACCCTAAAAGTGACTAATTGGATAACCGTGGCCAAAACGAGAGTCCAGGAAGAGAATTTTTGAGAAGGCCAAGGCCTACTTCGGGCGGTAGCGCCATTGAAGAAGGTATACCGAAGAACCTGTTTTTGTGTGGGTTATTTTTATGCGGTATATGAATTTCAATGGCTTTGCGCCACTGTAATCTTTTCTAACAATGTACATCAGTGCTTCTCAAACTTTCAATATTGGCGACCCACTTTTCAATTTTTATCGCTCCTCCCCAAAATAATAATGTATTGAATGCAATAATAATGCTCTTTGACGCTAAAACTACAATAGGATCAAAATTATAAACCGTACAAATTAACAAGATAAGTATACTAAATTTTATATATGTTACTTTTAAGTAATATATATTTTATTTTTATTTCTCGAATTTTTAAATTGGAACAATTGCAAAATGCGGTTGTGGCTGCTTTGAAGACAAAATATAGATCTCAGCCGAATATAGAAAAAGTACCCATAGTGTCAATTTCTAATCGTAAAATTTTCCTTTGAAAAACTTTCCTCTGCAAGACAAGCCCATGAAAGTCACTAATACTTATTAAACTTGCTCTTAATTTAGTATTAATAAATTAGTTATATAATACCTTGTGCAGCACTGATACATTAAAAGTGTACCATCTGAAGTACCCGCTTTTCGCGCACGAGTTCATTTTTTAAAAAAAAACTAAAACATTCTTGACATAATAGATGAATTGTCAGGAGAGTAAACCCAAACACGTGACAATGTTTACGAAAATTTAAAATGATATTTTAAAATGAATGCTCATATTATAATTAGTTTTAAGCGAACTGTAATTTTAAGCCTCACAGAATGAGCATTTAGAATTAATGTTAAATAATGAAAAAAAAAATTCCAATAAAGAATAATTGTTATTTTTAATATTTAAAACGATAAGACTTCAACATGTTTTATCTCGGGAGGAGGCACACACTCGAAACAAACTTTAATAGTCTAGCGGGGTGATTGAGTCACCCCAATCCCTTTTTTTATATATTTATTTTTATTGTACACGATACAAGTCGTGATTCCATTGAATAATTTAATTAAGAGAAGGTATATTTACCTTCTTTCAAGGACTTTTTAATATTCTTTTGTAACAAGTAAAACGTTTTGCCAGAATTAATGATTTCGTGATCTGTGGGCCCCGCGTGACCACTTCCGGGTTAAAAATGAATTCAACATAATAATATGGATGTTACTGCTAAAAAATTGTATAAAACGTTTTTCATTATGCTTTATATGTTTGAGAGTACTCATAAAAATAAATCTTGGCTAAGTAATCTTTCAAAGTGTGTGTGTTCTCTAAGGTTTTCCAAATATAAAACTCTTTTACATGCCCCCCCACAGAAATACATTATTTGCAACTTCCCTAAATGAGAAAGAAACACATAAGAGATGGATCCTTACTAACAGTACCAGTAACTTAGAAGGTCAAACAGATGTTGAGCAAATACACTGCTCAAAACAAATGAAGGATATTGTAAGTTTTATATAAAATAAAGATATAAGCGAATTTTTTTTTGTGCCGAAAATGGAAGAAGAGAATCACAAATGCAAATTTTTCTGGTTTTCGAACTGTGGATTATGCTAATTTTGAGTTCGACGTCAAAAACGTCGCTTCAGCGGCAGCGAATGAAATTTGACTTTCAATTGAAATGAAGACAAGAATGATCGGCATTCAGTCACTGCTTTGTTTCGATGAGTACGATGTCTCAGCGAAGTCATTTAACCGATTCAGAAGCTTGGAGAGTTGTTGGTAGGTTAGAAGGGGGCCAAACTCAAGCCGAAGTAGCGCAAGCCATTGGAGTGTCACAAAGTGTGATTTCTAGGATCTGGAACCGTTTTTTGGAGACTGGAAGTGCAGGCCGAAGACCAGGACAAGGTCGTAGACGGGCAACAACGCCCAATGAAGATCGTTATTTAGTGTTAACGGCTCGGAGACACTGAAATATAAACGCTATTCTTCTCCAACAACACCTTCACTCGGCTACTGGCACCACGGTTTCAACTCAGACTGTCCGAAACCAGGTCCATGGTGTAGGTCTGTATGCTCGCCGACCGACGGTATGTGTTAGACTAACATCAAGGCATCGTCGCGACCGCAGGGAGTGGGCAAAAGAGCACGTGAACTGGAGGAGAAATGAATGGAGCAATGTTCTTGTTTCTGACAAGTCCCGTTTTTCTGTTCATTCGGATAATAGGCGTATTTTCATCTGGAGGGACCGTGGCAGTAGGAGTAATCCTGCGTTCGTGCACGAAAGTGTCAGATTTGGCGGTGGAGGAGTGTTGGTGTATGGTGGCATCTCCTTTGACGGGCGCACAGACCTCTACATCATTCGAGATGGACCTCTGACTGCTCGCCGATATAGGGATGAGATCCTCAGACCTATTGTAGTTGTAGTCCTTTACGCTGCAGCAATCGGAGATGACTTCATTTTAATGGACGATAACTGCAGGCCACATCGTGCTAACCTGGTGGAGGATTTCCTTTTCGAGGAAGGAATCGTATGAATGGAATGGCCAGGGTGTTCTCCAGACGTGAATCCGATAGAGCACGTTTGGGACGCTCTAAGAAGACGAGTTTCTGGCCGCCAACCACCCCCACAAACTCTCCAAGTACTGGAAAGAGCTCTTCTGGAAGAGTGGGACAGAATACTTTAACTCGTGATTAATAGCCTCATTGACTCCATTCCTCATAGGTGCTCAACGTTGCTGGCCGTCCGTGGAAACTATACCCCCTACTGAAAATGATTTCCTTTGAAGAAAACACCTTTTCTTATTCTTTTTTCTCATATGCACAAATTGTGTTTTTTTCCTTTTGTACACAAATGCGCAATAAAATGCATTTTTCCTGCCAAACATGTGTAATTTATTCTCATATAACCTGCTACGCCTGTCGACCATGTATCAATCAGCTAAAGAATTTCCCAGCCACAAGATCCACCTAAAACCATAATATCCTTTTATTATTTTGAGCAGTATATATTCTGCTGCAAACAGCTATGATGTATAGTATTTCAAAAATAATAGCAGTGATGAATTTTTTATCTTCCTAAATTTTTTCGATTCTAAGTCTAGGTTTTTTTTCCCCTGAAAGAGTAGTATTTTAGGTTTAAAAGGAAATCATAATAAAAATTCTCTCATAATGGGATTACAGTAAATCGAATAAAAGTTTTTTTTATTTGGTTATAGGATTAAAGATAGCTAATTAGGTTTTGAAGAAATTTATATTTTTATGACATAATATCGCCATATATATATATATATATATATATATATATATATATATATATATATATATATAAATTATATCATAGTAAAAGTGCATTTTTTATTATGTCTGAAAGTATTTTGTTTTAATTCATTCCAGTAAATCAGTGCTTCTCAAACTTTCACTACTGGCGCCCCCTTTTCGATCACAATTTTTTTTTTTACATTCACAATGCACTGAATGCAATAGTAATGCACCTTGACGCTAAAGCTACAATAGGCGATCTTAATTATAAACCATGCAAATCAGTAACATAAGTATTAAAAATTTTGTATACTACTTTTAAGCAACAAATAAATAAATAAATAAAATAATAGGATAATTATTATGTTATTTTTCCTTCCTCGAATTTTTAAATTGAACATATTGCAAAACGCGGTGGCTGCTTAGAAGACAAAATATAGATATCTGCTAAATATAGAAAGAGAACTCAGAGGGTCAGTTTCTAATCATAAGCATTCCTTATAAAAACTTTGCTTTCCAAGACAAGCTCATGGACGTCATGAATACTTATTAAACTTGTTCTTAATTTAGTATTAATTAATTAGTTATAAAATATTCTGTACAGCACTGATACTTTCGTATACCGGCTGAAGTGCCCGCTCTATGCACGAGTTCATTTGTAAGAAAATAAAACATTATTGATATAATAGCTGAATTGTAAGGGAAGCAAAGCCAAGTGCTCGACAATGTTTACAAAAACGTAAAATGATTTTTTTAAAATAGTTGCTCAAATTATAATTAGTTTTAAGCGAATTGTAATTTTAAGCCTCACAGAATTAGCATTTATAATTGATTTTAAACAGTAGCGCACACAAAAATTTTCAAGGAGGGGTCCGGGGTCGAAAGTTCACCAATCTTGTATCAGGTTCCTTTTGATTTTGTCGATTTTCGAGAACGAAATACAGTAAAAAACTAAATCTTGAATAAATAATTAGCATTAACTAATAAAATTAATCATTAATAACAAATACTTAACTAAATTTTGCGTACTATAAACTTAGAATTATAATCAATCTGAAAAAAATCAAGGGCTTTGGGGGGGTCTGAGCCCCCCCTTGTGTGCGCCACTGATGTTAAATAATGATCAATAATATAAAATATCGATGAAGAATAATTGTATTATTTTTAATATTTAAAGCGAAAAGACTTCAACATGTTTTAACCCGGGAGCAGGCGCGCACTCGATACGGTCGGGGTTATTGAGTCACCCCAATCCTTTTTTTTTATAATCATTTTATTGTACACGATACAAATCATGATTCAAGTGAATAATTTAACTAAGAGAAAGTTTACTTACCTACTTTCAAGGACTTTTCAATTTTTCTTTGGTAATAAATAAACAGTTTTGCCAGAATTAACGATTTCGTAATTTGTGTGTCCCGCGCGACCACTTCCGGGTAAAAAGTATATTCATTATGATAATATGTATGTTACTGCTAAAAAAATTGTGTGAAACGTTTTTCGTTATACTTTATACATTGAGAATATTTATGAAAATATGTCTTGGCCAAGTAATCCTTCATGTGCTTGTGTGTGTGTGTGTGTGTGTGTGTGTGCGTGTGCTCTATGTGGTTTTCCAAATATCATAAAACTCTTTTGCATGAAAAAAAGCGCAACAGAGAACACGTAAGAGAGGGGTCATAACTAACCGTACCAATAATTTAGAAGGTCAAACAGATTACAGCTGTAATGTGCAGTATTTCAAAAATAATGACAGTGATGAATTTTTTATGTTCCTAAAGTTTTTCGATTCTGGGTCCGGGATCTGGTTTTTCTCTGAAAGGTTAGGTTAAAAAAAGCGTAATAAAAAAATCTCTCATCACGGAATGACAGCAAATCAAATAAAAGTTTTTTTATTTGGTTATAGGATCAAAGATAGCTAATTAGGTATTGAAGAAGTTTTGTTTTTGATGGCTTAATATCGCCTATAAATTATATCAGAGTAAAAGTGCATTTTTATTATGTCTGAAAGTATTTTGTTTTAATTCATTCCAGTAAACTAATTATTTTTTAAATCTTTTATTTTCGATATGCTCGCGCCCCACAGTTTGAGAAGCACTGCAGTAAATTAATTATTTTTTAAATCTTTTTTTTTTCGACATGCTCGCGTTCCCTCGTAGGCTTATCGCGACCCCCCAGGAGTGCGGACCACAGTTTGAGATACGCTGATGTACATATATACACTTCAAGGCACTCTGTCCATTGCTTATAAACCGTCTCTCGACAATGCACGTTCCATTGATTTCTCTCAGTGCTCAAGCAGCACGCTCTTGATTGAAGACAAAATTTTGACGGACAGTGACATGATCACTAATTTGATAGAGAATGAAGATGGACAAGAAGAACCGGATTGTTTGTGAGCAGATAAAATATGTGCAGCAAACTGATACAACTGTGATACAACTTTCAAGCAAATAAACAGGAATGTCATGGGTTCAAGCCCAGTACAACTAAAGACCCACCATGTAGGGCAGCGGTGCACGTTAAATCTGTCGAGAGATGAAACGTCCTCCCGTTGGTATGGTGTGGTAGTTAGAAGAGGGGGTGCCAGCTCAGGTGTCGTCCACCTCACTTGACCATGGTTCAAAATTACGTGGTCAGTCACCAAAAGCCCTCGTGTAGCTGAGCAGTGCGACGTTAATGTTCACTCACTCACTCATTCAAACAAATCAGAAAATCATTTTCTTAAAATGAATACCAATACCGAAAAAAGTTTGAAATTCCAAAATGAGCTTTGATCATGCATATCTTGTAATCGTGACGTTCATAAGCAACTAACCCACCTACCATCGTCACAAAAACTTATCACTTACTTTATGGTACCAAAAAATAAATCAATTGAAATTGTGTCTGTAAGTGACGAAAGCCATTTTGAACTAATTCACCACAGAAAGATGTGCGCTTTGGATTACGATGAGTTGCAATGAATTATGTACGTGCATTTTGAAAATTTTCCCATAAATATAAGGATATATTAAATGTTTTTAAAAAGTTTCTATGTGCGGAATTTAATAGTTTATTTTGTTTGGAAGTACATTCTCATAAATTTCGTAAGTAATTGACATATTTTTAAGTGTGACTTTTTTATGCAGCCCTTCCCCACTGCATAAAAAAATTTCTGTAGTATGTCAACAAATCTGTAAATTATGCACAGTGCGGCAAATAAGTTTTAAGACTGTGTCCATAAAAAGAAATGGAAATAAGAAATTAATTCCTCTCTGTTGTGGTTTTTTATTCAAACTAGAACCTTTTGGCTTAAATTAATTTGTTATAGCGTTTTATTAATGAATCGAACGCCTGTTGTAAATCACTTTGTGCAATGTCCTACAAAGCTACCTGCAATGTCCAAATATCCTCACAATAACACCCTTTTAATTTCATTTTAAGTTTTAGGAATGAGGAATAGTCACAGGGTGCTAAATCAGGTGAATACGATGAATGGTTTAACACACAAACCTTATGTTTTGTCAAGAATCGAGGAACAACAAGGAAGGTGTGATTGGGTGCATTGTCGGGTAACAAACAACAACTGTTTTCATTCCGATATTCTGAACGAATACGACGAATTCTGGCCATCAAACGCTTTAAAACAGCTAAGTAGTACTGACCTGTAATTGTTTGTCCAGTTGGAAGAAATTCTTTGTTGATAATACCTCTAGCATCGAGTAATGTAATAAGCATTGTTTTGATTTTGGATGGAATTTTCCTTCTTTTTTTGGCTTGCGGTGAATTTTCTGACTGCCATTCCGCACTTTGTCGTTTTGTTTCATCACATGTAACTACAGACTTCAAGAAATTTGGCATCATTTCAGCGGCTGAAATGATGTCTCTTGCAATGTTCTCTTCGCATTGCTTTTTGTTCAGTGGATAAAGTGTGTGGAACAAATTTAGAACACACTTTTGTTTTGCCTTAATCTTCATGCAGGATTGTTCGAATTGTTTCTTTGTTAATGCTTAAAGAGTATGTCATCATTCTTATTGGCTCACAGCGATCGTTTGCCACGTACATTTTCAATAATTTCGGGTGTTCTACATGAGATTGTTCTTCCACTACGCTGATCATCTTCTACTGCATCTCTTCCATCCAAAAAAAAGAAAACGTTTGTGCCACACAAAAACGTTTGATCTAATTAAAAAACAGTCACCGTAAACTTTTTTCATGAGTTGGTATGTTTCCGAAGCACTTTAACCAAGTTTTGCGTAAAATTCGATAACAGCTCTTTTCTCCATCTTAAAAAATCAACATGAAAAAAATTCATTTCTGCAATGAACGCTCGTCTTCTCTCAGTTTCTTAACCAAATGCCATCAACTTATTTGAAGAGTGTCAGTAGACCATGGACGTTATGACGCATGCGCATTTGTACTCATGGCGCCCATACATCCTGCGCTACGGGACGAGACTTAAAACTTATTTGCCGCACTGTGTATGTAAATATTAATGAACTTTTCGCATCTTTTTTGTGCGGTTTCTATCTACAACCCCAAAACAGGTTCAACTGTATATTGAAAAGTATTTAAAGTTGTCGAAGCCTTATGTCCTCTTGTTGGCATGTTTGGAAATTTGGAGAAGAAACAGCCAACTCCAGTGTCGTCCTCATCAATTCACTGTGGCTCATAATCTTTAGGTCCTTCACCAATAGTGCTTATATTGCTTCCCAGTGAGATTGAAATCAAATCCTATCGGATCATTGAAATACTGATTGTCTCAATCTAAAAACAAAGCATCCAACAAAATTAATTTTTTATCCTTACTGACATCAAAGAAATCTGCCTTCAAAAGACATTTTTTTAGGTGAGCAACACCACAACTTTTTGACGGTCTATCTCAATTGTAATCAGCTTTTTTTACCCCAAGAATATTTTATATCAATTCAATAATTTAGAAGCACCTTAGAACGTTGACCATGGGAAATAGATATCGTTCATAAATAAGAAGAAAGAGCTAATATTTCGGTTTCATTTTTTTATTCCAATCTTTATTCCATACCCTCTTTTAGTTATGGGAAAGAAAAATAAAATGTTACAAGGTCTTTATTTTGTATCATATAATGGCTACGTCAAGAACCAGATGTCTTCACAAATTGATTTTTGGGCTCTCTTTAGAATTGAGAATAAAATCTGATAAGAAAATTGAAATAAGTATTTTATTTCAGAGACTTATTCGGCATAAAACCATTTTATTGGCTCGATAAGCTGAAGAGGGGATAGTGTGATAAGGCTTTATTCATGCGTTACATTCTTTTGAGATTATTTCAAAGGTAGTACAGTATAAGTTAACTTTTCATGTAGAGTTTCCTTTTATTTATTAAGAGATCTTCATTATATTAAAATAAATTACTTTTAGAAGAGAAAAACTATTTGATTGTGGGAGTCCAATGCAGTAAAATATGTTGTTACTTTTTATGTTATTGAGTATTATGAAATAACTATTAAAAAACAATTTAAAGAGTGTTTTTTTTCAGGTATAGAAGTTTAAGTTGGCATTACTTTCCAAGATGGCTGTGAAGTGATTTAATCTCAGTTTGGTTTGGCAATTCATCATGAATAGACTCACGCCTTATAGAGATTCGTCGAATGGGCCCAAAACGAGATTGCCGTTGTTCCCGATTTTCATAAGCGAATTTTGTTTAGCGATGAAGCGCACTTCTGGTTGAATGGCTACGTCAACAAACAAAACTGCCGCATTTGGAGTGAAGCTAATCCACAAGTGTATGTCGAAACACCGTTACATCCAGAAAAACTGACTGTTTGGTGCGCTTTATGGGCTGGTGAAATCCTTCTTCAAAAACGATGAATGCCACAACGTTACAGTCAATGGTGATCGGTATGGAGCCATGATTACTAACTTTTTCATTCCTGAATTGAACAATCATGATGTCCAGGAGCTGTGGTTCCAACAAGACGGCGCAACATGTCACACAGCTCGTACCACAATCGATTTATTGAAAGACACGTTTGGTGGCCGCCTAATTTCACGTTTTCGACCTGTGAATTGGCCTCCAAGATCTTGTGATTTAACAACGCTAGACTATTTTCTGTGAGGCTATGTAAAGTCATTGGTCTATGCGGATAAGCCACAAACGCTTGACCATTTGGAAGACAACATTCGCCGTGTTATTGCCGATATACGGCCACAAATGTTGGAAAAAGTCATCGAAAATTGGACGTCCAGATTGGACTACATCTGAGCCAGCCGTGGCAGTCCTATGCCAGAAATCATATTTAAAATGTAATGCCACAAGATTATCTTTCGAATAAAAAAATTCATGTCAATCGAATAATACATCGTTGTTTTATTGCAATTTAAAGTTCTATACCTCTAAAAAAACACCCTTTATATTGAGAAATGTTCACAAAAAGAGCTTCGAAATATTGTAACATACTTTTCTTTATAATTGAGAAGTTTGTAAAATTAACTTAAAATACATTAAATTAATAACAATGAAAAGCATTTTGCACAAAACTGAGGAGACTTAAATAACTTTTCGTGTGACAGAATATTCCCCAAAAACATATATTTAGCAAAATTAAATTTACTAGAGTACATTTTATTTACATAGATATGTGCAAATGCACGTTTTTAATAGAAGACGTTCAAACATTTACCCAGCTTGCTCTCTTCAATTCCTACTAATAGTTCACTCTTCCCCCCCACACACAAACATAGTCTTATTCTCTACAAACAAGAGATAACATCGAACAATCACATTCGACAGTAGGAAAATCACAGAATGAAGGACACAAGAGCAACGGAGATTAAATATAATAAAATGAGTGCTGCAGTATTATAAACATTGCTGACTTAGAACAGCTAATATATAAAATAATTTATATAAAAGTGGAGTTGAACATGTTTTTTTGGCTAGCTAACCTCCCCCTTTATGTAAATAATACCGAGCAAAAAGCTATTGAAAGTAATGGATAGGAATATATAAATCCATTTCAAGATAAACGTAACTTACCTAAAAATTGTACTTAAAAAAATGCAGAGCCCGTGCTAAATCTGAGTGCAATAAAAACGTTATTGCCAGATTCGGGACCCTAATGCAGATTTAAATTATGTGAATGGCTGAAATGTAGCACTTAACAAAAGTGTAAAAAGAATGGAAATAAAAATTAATAAGATAGTTACAAATTACCATAACTTTAGTAACACTAGAGTATATATGAATGAAATAATAAGTAATTTTATATAATATTAGAATATGGAGGTAACTATAATTACCAATGCCACCTGATCGGCAAAGACCAGATCGGGGCCCTCGAAATTCATCATGGCTAAGAGCTAAGTGACGCATGTCGTTACCGTAGCTTTGAGCACCATACAGGTGACAGTACGATTTGGCTCGATTCCGCCCCAATTTAGCGGGAGAACACTCTGGGGGTGGTCTGAGGTCTCCCACCTTTCTTCCCCTTCCACCAACCTCACGAGAGGACTTGCAGCTCGACGGCTATTTAGAGTACCCCCATGCTGCGCAGGCACTATACATTTACAAACATTCATGTCTTCTCCGGGATTCGAACCCAGTCCCTACGGCACAGCAGTCAGCGTCGCTAACCGCTATACAGGATGTGGGCGACGATTCTCTGGTAGGTAGCAGAAACAGAGTTCGATGTGTTGTGGATTCACTCGAATCCAGCACTCATGCTTGGTGATCTCAAGTTTTGGTCAGGATGGAATGATTCACTCAAATTATTAACTTCCATACTCCTTTACAAACGTGTGTGTGTGTGTGTAACAGGACTTTATTAAACACTTCCACAAATATAAAATCATCAAACCATAATACTCGATAATATGATAACTTGAAACATATCACATGCCTTCTAATCTCTTCAGTGTCTGTGGTGTATCACTACGCCTTTATATAGCCATGCTTTCCCAGTGCCCTTTATAGTTGGACTCTAACAGATGTATTACTGAAAGAAAGATCATCTTAGACCTTTAAAAAAAGGGGGGAATCTTTTAAATCAATTGGCTGAAACTGTTAACAGGAGACATTCCTTGATTCAAAATGTGTGTTCATAAAATACAAATCAACTAAAATTTTAACGTTCAAGCCAAGAACCAGCCGCCTGTCTGTAGTGTTACTTCGAGAATCTTACTTAATAATACGTTCTGTAAAAATAAATCTAAGACTATAAGCGTTATAAACAGCGTAACATACACCACCACATTGCGGGGGGAAGGGTTCTAGGGGACCTCAAAAAGCTTGACTGCCGCCAAGTAATCCTTGCCCCTTTGTAAATCGAAGGAGGCCCCAAACCTGATTTTTCAGGGGGACTCAAATGTTCTCCATTACGCCACTGGTTACAAATAGCTAAAAGTATTGGTGAGATATTCTACGATTAGTGAGATATTGTACAATTCAGAGAATTGAGAGAGAGAGAAAAAGGATTAGCAACACATGGCCAAGTTACATTCAATAAGCTATTCATCTCTCGAGGGAACAGAACCAAGAGAATGTTCTTTGCCAAAAAACGCCTAAATAGCACACATGATTTTTGTAAAATTCTAATCAATTTACTTGAAAGTCATCAATAAGGTTAAAAATAAGCCTACAAAAATTCCTGCTCAGATCTTATGAAAGAGAATAAATTTTTGATTGTCATACATACAGAATGAGGCATAATAGTTTGGGGTTGGATGGGAAGTCTTTGGGTTAGTAATCTGAATTTTGTTGATTCAGTAATGACAAAATTGATTACTTGAACTGATTGAAGTAAAATATTGGGAAAATGGGCGAAGAACATGCGGTAAGTGATGGTTTTTACGTTAACCCTTTATCTACCGCATTATGATTTAGTGCAAATTTTTTCATGCAATATTTTTTTCGATCACTGCATTACAAATAAAGGGATGCACATAAGTAAAATACTCAACTTTGCGAAATTTAATTCGTTAGAGCTAATTAATTAAATTGTTACTTTAAAGTACCGTCAACACACAAAGGTCACAAATATTCTCATAAAACGAAATGACCTAAAGGCTTTTTAACGCAGTTTTCATTCTTAAAAATTCTAAATAAGAATAGGGAATACTAATATTTCTCAGCACAAAATTTTTATTTTTAAAAATTATTAAATTTTTAAAATTTATTTATTTTTTTACACAAACTTAATTTGATGATATTCAAAAAGAAACAGTTTTTTTCATTAATACACATAAATTCATTACACGTTGTGCATTTTGAGTCAGGTTTCGATTGAATGTTTTTAAGACGCTGCATTCAAGGGTAAGAAATGCTGTATTTTCTTAACATAAACTACTGAACTTTGAATTCAGCCTCTTGATCGTCATCCGAAGAATCTAACAAAATTTCCAGCAGACAATTTGCTGGGACTTCTTCATCAAAAAAAACATCTGTTAGTACATTACTGATTTCAAATGGCAGGTTCTATAATAAATCCAAAGCCTTTTGAAGACTGAGCTTCTTTATTACATACTTTCTAATAAAAGGAAATAATAATATAATAATATTAGCACCTATAGAAAATCTCCAACTACCGTTACATATAAAGAAATTAAAATTATGTTATATAATTTTTGAAATAATAATATATATGTAATTTAAGTGTGTGGCAAAAAAAATCAAGCTCGGATTCAAAATTACAAATTTTTAAAAACATTAAAACAAAACCATAAAAAAAGCAAAATAAATCAGTTAAGCAAAAAGAAATGTTATAAAAGGCATAACTCTATTGCACTCTAGTGATAGCGCTTCTACGTAACAAAAATCAATAATCTCCAGGGGTTCTTGCTCCAGCATCCAGTGTGCTGTCGGTACTTATAAGTACCACAAAGTTATTCAACTGTAAAATTATTTATATACACTGTTCAATTAAAATAAACAGTGAAATCGCTTTCTAAGGTCTTCCTTAACATATAAAAAGATAAGACACATTTACCTTTGACATGAACTACTTTTTCGGAACAAAAATGACAATTTTTGCAATCCGATCACAACGTCAGCTGAAAACGCAACTTCTGCTATAAAACTACTTACCTCTTTTCGCTAAAATACTCATCATAGAGCCTACGATGCCATACATCTTGGAAGAGAAGATTTCAAAGAATATTCCTGCGAAGTATTGTCAAAATGTTCGTAAAAATGGTTATTCTATGCAATTTTAAAGTGATTGGTATAGGTACCAATATACGTCGGTAGGTAAAGGGTTAAACAGAACCAAGGTACCGAGCAAATGATTTATACGAGCGTTACTCAAACTGAGGGGTGCGTCCCTCTTGGGGGGGATGAGATAACTTTACAAGGGAGGCACGAGCATATTGAAAAGTCGAAAATAAAAGATTATTTAAGAAATTAATTTACTGAAAGTAAGCAAACAAAATACTTTCTGATATAATAAGATATAAAATACACATTTACACTGATATAGTACACTTTTAAATGTATCAGTACTGTACAATGTATTTTTATTATTAATTTAACATTACTAAATTAAGAACAAATTTGATAATTATCAATGACTCCATGGGTTTGTATTAACATTTATCTGGACAATTTGTACGGTTTATAATTAATTCCTTAACTGCTGATTAAAAGTTATACGATTCCCTCCCCAATGCCACCATTTTCCACGTAGACGAGCGTATTTTCAGGGATTTTTTAGGGAAGGAAAAAGGAATAAAAATAAGCAAATCCTCTCTGAAATAAGTAAATCCTTCGTAAGCGCTGTCAAAGTCCTATTATTGCATTCCAAGACCTTCGGAATAATTTTATGGATAGCACTGCAGAAAAAAAATCGTACTTCGGATAGACGTATATATACGTCCAGAATATTAATACTTTGACTGCGTGAGATATTTATATACTTCGGTGGCACGTAAGAGGTAAAAGTTGTATTGTAGCTTTAGTGTCAAAGTATAGTATTATTGTGTTCAATACATTGTTATTGAATGGAGGGGAGTGATGAAAATAGAATGACTGAATAGTGGGTCACGTCTATTGAAAGTTTGAGAAGCACTGGCTTACATTGTAAGGTCATTGCTGCTCTACCATGACTTAAATCAATTTCATATGCTCTCCCAGTCCCCGGACCTAAGCACAATGCAGCATTTGTGATTTTACTCGAGTGGATACACCAGGGAGCACGTAATAACATCCAAAGAAATGCTCAAATCTGTCATAGTAAATAGAAGAATAGGAAAAAAAACCTGAGAAAAGAAAATTAAGCTTGTGACGGGCTCATCGCGCTTTCTATTAATTTTGCTCTTGGGTTCTTTGGGGCCGAAAAACGCAAATTCTTTCCAACCAAATCCAGAAGCGAAACGTGACTATGCAAATTAGGAACCTTTTAAATAGCAGAAGTTTAGCGTTAGCGTGTGGCCTTTTGGGAAGTGATTATACGAGTCGGAGTTGAAACGAGGAAGCTGAAGCAAGCGGATATTCCAGTGTCAGCCATCCGTGAAAGTGCATTCAGGAAAGGTGGATACCATTCCACGGGAGATAAGGAATTTACCTCGAAGTTTCGAGAGGGTTGCTGCTACCTAGGATATAGAGGTAGGACTGATTTACTAATTATTAGAAACGGTGTATAAACAGAGGTTAGGTGTAAGCGGTAAAGTAACTTATAGTGGTCAGAATCCCGTTTATTTGGTAATACGTATTGTGTGTTTTCTCACTTCAGATCCGCTAAGTTAAAATATAAATATCATCATCATTGTTAGTGTTTAAGTTAAGATCTTAATAAAGAGATATTAAGATTATGGCAACACCTGGTTCTTTATTGACTCCCACACCCCTAGGTCACGAAGATCACTTAGAACTAAGGCATCACCCACGGCCAATGCATTAAAAGCTGGATGAATCACAGCAAAATATGTTGAGAGAATTATAGAAAGAATAGAACAGCTTAAGTAGTATCAACTTTTAGTTACAATACATTATAGTAATTGTTTTTTCCAGTGTACACAGACTTTCGACGTGCACGCGATTTGTGTCTTCCAACTTACAAATATTTATATTATTTTATGAAATAATCAGGTAATTGTGGTTTATATACGATTTGAATTTACAACATTAGTGGAATAAATAAAAAATTGAACTGAGATTCAGAAAGACTTCATTTATTTTTTTTATCTTTGCATGATTATGAAAGTTGATCGTCTGTACACAGACTTTTTGAGGAAAGTGTATAGACTTCACTCCCACTCGTCCTAATCCAAAGCACGATCTTCCTGTTAAATTAGTTCAAAATCGCTTTCTTCACTTGAAGATACAATTTTAATTGATTTATTTTTTAGCACCATAAAGTATATAAATCAGTGCTTCTCAAACTTTAAATATTTACGACCGAATTTCCAATCATAATTTTCATCGCGCCCCCTCCATACAATAACAATGAATTGAATTGAATAATAATGCACTTTGAAGTAAACCTACAATACGATTTTCATTATAAACCGTACAGATTATCAAGTTAAGTATTAAATTTTGTGTATGAGAAGCTCATGGGAGTCACTAATAATTATTAATCTTGTTCCTAAATTAGTATTGGTAAATTAATTAGCAATACTGATGCATTTATATGTATATTACATCAGTATAAATGTGTATTTTATTTTTTTTTTAATTTCAAAACGTATTTTGGTTTGCTTCCTTTCAGTAGATTTGTAATTTTTTAAACCTTTTATTTTCGATTTTTCGATATGCTTGCAACTTCCCAGCAGGGTCATCACACCCCCTAGCGGCTCGCTCAACAGTTTGAGAAACGCTGAAGTAAGTCATAAGTTTTTGTGACGCCAGTCGGTTGATCAGTTGCTTGTAAACATCACGATAACCAGATATGCATGACCGAAACTCTTCTTGGAATTTCAAACTCCTTTTGGAATTAGCTTCTATTTTGAGAAGATGCTTTTCCGATTTGTTGGAAAGCTGGATCCCTGCATACTTGTACAATTTATCCTATTTTAAAGAATCCGGTTCTTCTTGCCCGTCTTCATAATCTATCAAATTATTGCTAATGTCATTGTCATTGACAGTTTCGTCTTCAATCAAGTGCGTGTCGCTAGCGCGTTGACAGAAAGCAATTGAACGTACATTTTCGGGAGACTGCTCATAATAAATGAGCTGAACGGCCTGAATTGTACATACATACATTGATAGAAAACTTTACAGTGGAGTCAAAAGCCGTTGAAATTCATAAACCGCATAAAGAAGATCGCACAAAAATAAAATTACACAAAATGAAATATAGTTTAAATAATAAGTAAAAAAACATGCTTTTATAGTGTGTGTGTGTGAATCGAACAAAAGAGTAAAAGAATAATTCTTAAAATAAGAATAAAATGATTAACGAGAAAATTAATGTCATTGGGATAAAAGCGTGGGGTGCCCTACCTTTATTGTTATATCTTACTAGTGTTCTGTTCCGAAATGCTGAGTTAGTGTAAAAGTGTAGTACAAATCAAGCACCCCACGCTTTTACCACAATGAGATGAAATTTCTCGTTAATCATTTTATTCTGATATTAAGAATTATTCTTTTACTTTTTTGTTCGATTCACTATAAAAGCGTGTTTATTAGCTTTTTATAAAACAATGATTTATTTTAAATTTTTTAGTTGATCTACAATAAAATCCTCTTTCTTAGTTTTTAAAACTATCATTCATTCTTTGTTGAATTTATCCTTGAGTTTGATGCTTAGAGCCGGAATTATATGGCTCCTGGAATTAGTCTTGCTCTTCAATGGATATTAATTAATGGGTCTGAAGGGTATTTATTCTCTCCGTTTACGGGGCCTCATATGAGCCCCCTATCGTTGTATTTCAAAGATTCCATCTCTATAGATACAGGTCTTAACTTTTAAAAGTGTGTTAAGAAGAAATATTAAATATCAATCGTATTATCACCTTTTAAACGTACTACGAAATGTTAATTCGTACATCACTTCTAAACATATTGTTTTACCAAAATAAAAAAAAAATATTTAGCAGTTAGAATATAAATTATTTTTATTCGCGTTTGCGGTTTTATTGTTGCACCTTAACCTTTTAGGAGCTAAATCTGGAATTACTCGCCAAATCTAGAAATGGCATGTGGAATTAGTCGACATATCTGAAAATGGTTTATGCTATTACTCGCCAAATCTGGAAACGATTTAATGAATTAGTCGCCAAATCTAGAAATCCTTATATTCCTTAATTATTAACAACCTAACCAGGACAATGAAACAAAATTATGAAATTATTTTATTGTCATCGGTCCTTGACAAGTGTGCGAAATTTCGAATTAATCTGACCTTTTAAAGTGGGTAAAAATCGAGTTCAAAAATTCCATTACATACACGTGGAACTTAAAAAACGTGTTAAAAAAGACCGCACCAAAACAGGTTTTACAGAATGCTATTTATTATAGTACACGTATTTTCAATTCCTGCAGTTGCTCCAAAATTCTTTACTATTTCTCCTCTTCGGGGCGAAATTGACGTCTGATCTATAAAAGTCACGAACAATTTTCAACTTTCCTTCAAAAATACGGAAAGGAGAGCAAACTAAACAAGTTCAGGTGTCCAATTGATTCCTCGTCTCACCGCCTGAGCTACAGTGTCTCCCTTTGAAGAGGAGAATGGGTGAAAAATCGCATTGCGGCAATTAATATCCACCTATGTGGTGCTGCACTAAAAATAGATTCCAAGTAACGGTGAACGTACTAGGTAAGCAATGGTAAAAAAATAATCTGTATCAACATTATAGAAAAAAAAAAGTGTGCTCATTTTCTTAACTTGTTAACATTTTAACCATCACTTTTTCTCTTTTTCTACCATTTCATTTAGAAATACACTCATGGACGAAAAAAAATTAGCACACCAAGAAATAATAGCGGGATGATAACGAAACTTGCCATGAAGATACATGTTGGGGAGATATGCAAATGATTAGAAATGCAGCGTGATTACGCATTACGTATAGCCGGTAGAGGGCGTTTAACATATTTCTCCTTTGAGTATAAAACAGGTAACCAAAGCTTGTTTGAGTGTGGATCATTGATCATCATTATCATCATCCGCTATGATTTCGACCAGAGCAGACGTGTTTTTCTGAGCTCTTGACATACAATCCATTTCCGTTCAGGATGTCACGAATGGAAACTAAATCGCCGGATATTACTAATAGTTGCGAGCGAAGCAGGATTTCACCAGAAATCGAAGGACTTGGTATTATAATCAACCGCTGCACAGAACTTGTCAAGCTACCAGATACCGATGACAACCAACAGATGAAGCTAATAATAATAAAATAAAAATAAAAAAACGGAAAATTAAAAAGGATTCCGCGGAAGACTTTGTCTTCCACAAGAAAACAGCTAGACCTGTCTCTCCTTTAACTAGTGAACCAGTCACAGTACACAATAGGTTTTCAGATCTTGAATCTGATAATGATAAAGAGCAAGCTGCACCGGAAGAAAATAATTAAACAGCGATCCCAAAACCCAAGCCCCTTCCCCCAATTCATCTTAAAATGAAGAAAAATATCAGAGACCACCTTAAATCCATTTATCGAAAATTCCCAGGAATTACAAATAAAACACACACACATCAGGAGATTTTATTAAATTAATAGCCGACGACATGGAAGAGTATCACGCTCTTACAAATTTCCTAGAAGGAAACAAAGAATTTGAATTCTTTTGCCTTAAACAAAAGCCAGTAAAACCATTCAAAATAATCATCAAAGGACTTCCCATTTTTACTAAAACTCATGAGATTCAATCCGATCTTGAAGAAGAAAGGGATTCACAATTGAAAATGTTTCCCAATTAATCTCAAAGAAAACTAAGACCGCCCTCCCCCGTAACGCCATTAATTAAAAAATTTTCGATCTCAAAACAATAGGTTACATGCAAGTTAGAGTAGAAGGTTATCTCATTCGAGGTATTACCCAATGCTTTAATTGCAACAATTTCTTCCACACACGGCAGAAAATTGCCACCTGAAACCAAGATGTCTGAAGTGTGGAAATGAACACCGTCAATGCCCGATAAAGGAAAGACAGGAAAACCCATTTTGCATAAATTGCCAGGAATATGGCCGTTCGGCCTGTTACACCAAATGTCCCAAATTCCTCAAACCAAAAAAGGGCTCGCCCCTTTCCGCGAATAAAATTTTCGAAAGCAATGTTCGTAGGGAGGGTGTCTCTTTCGCTAACGTTGTTAGCGGAACCGCTCCCCTCACCCCCACCCCACTCGCAAAGTTAATCGAAAAAACAAATGAAAATTCAAACAACAAAGTCTTCCAAGGAATCCAGCTCAATGAAAATAATAATTCAGACATAGCTCAATTTTTTGAACTGGTCAATATAATCTCTACTATTTTAAAAAGATCACCTGAAATTCTACAATTACTTCCTAAATTAAAAAATTCAGAAGATGACAAAGCTAAGGCTTTGCTTCTTTTCGAAGCTATGATGGATAAGTTTTAACCACCTTATTTTTGTAATTTCTCCTTCTAAATGTGTTAAATGTGTCTAATTCTAAAAATGTTTAAATTTACATTCTTAAATTGTTAAAATTTTTACTATTAATTTCTAATCTTTATATCAATTGCACTCTCCAAAATTCCCAAGTCCAAATTTTCGACGTTCACTCCCAACATCCAATCAAAGCCTCTCACGAAGTCTTGCGCCTGTCACCGATTTTCCCGCCCACCACCATCAAGCCGCGTCAAATACCAGATAGAGGACGGAGGGATGGACGAATCCCAGTTCCTTATTAATAGTAATCATTGTCTGTTTGAGTATGCTGAATCGTTTACAAAGCAAGAGCTGAGGTAGCAATGCCATTACGCCATTTTCAAAGACAATATGAGTAGTTGTCACAGTTTGAGAGGGGATGAATTATCGGCATGATGGAAGCTGGGTGGTCCGCTAGGCAAATAGATCGTCAATTAGGCCGCTCTGATTGTGTTGTGAGGAGGTGTTGGGACCAGTGGATCCGAGAGATGTCATTTACGCAAAGACTCAGGATGTCTTTGAAAGACCAGTTGTCGAGAAGACCACCACATCGTAAGAAATGCACGCGTACAGCCAACTGCTTCATTGGCAGCCATCCAGGCACAGGTAGCACCTTCAATAGGGGTCACTGTGTCTTCTGGAACCATGGGAAGGCGCCTGGCTGAAGGACATTTGGCATCGCGGCGCCTATTACGTGTGCTGCCTTTGACGCCCACCCATCGACACCTCCGTTTAGAGTGATTGTATGGGATGTCATTGCCTACAATACACGGTCACCCCTAGTATTGATCCGTGGCACCATGACAGACGAGCGGTATGTCCATGACATTCTGCAACCGCATGTGTTGCCACTCATGCAACGGATCCCAGGAGCCATTTTTCAACAAGACAATGCTCGGCCTCAAACGGCAAAGGTTTCATAAGACTGTCTCCACACTGTTATTACCCTTCTTTGACCTGCCCGATCCCCAGATTTGTCTCCAATCGGGCATATTTGGGATGGCGAATTGGGCATCCTACGAGTTTGAACGAACTAGATGCAAGGTTACAGCAGATATGGAACAAAATGTCTTAAGACATCAAAAAGAACTTGTATGCCTCAATGCCCGATCATAATGTATCGTGCATTCGCGCTAGAAGGGGTTAACAGGGTATTAAATCCTCCGTTCTTTTGCCTTTTTCACTGAAATAAATGATCATCTTTCTTTGATTTTCTAATCATTTACTTATATCAATTTAGTTATTATATATGCAAAATTTGTTTCAATTTGACGACTTCTTCTTCCTGCGCTAATTTTTTTTTCTATGAGTGTATATGTTTGCTTCAGAAGAAATTGTTCTTATTTCCGATATAAATGAATAATTTATTCACGAATATTTTAAGTTATTTACAACCCATAAAATTACGCAATTTAAAAAATACACACTTAATTCATCGCCATAATTTTTAAAAAAAGTTATGAAAAAAGCACGATTTTTTTACTGCAGCTATTTTCTTTTTGGTCTAGAACTATTATTTTTAATGACCTATTTACTTTTCTTTACTTAATCGACTCGTTCTCATTTTACTCTAGTACAAGTTGCACTAGCGTTTTTTCTTTTAAGATCTAATGATAGGGATAATTACTTTTCTTCTGCGTTAATGAGAATTGAGAAATTATTCTATCGTTTTAGCAAAAATTACTTTGGTGCATAATTACGTTGGAGGCTTACAAATAATTATTTTTTCTCTATCTCTACGTTAATTTCCATTCTTATATAGTACTTATTACGTACTAAAACATTTGGAAAGGAATTATTATAAACAAAAAGATTTTTTTTTACTCGAAATTTCATTTTGATGAAAACAAAAAGTTGTTCTGAATGTATTATAAGATTTAGCATAAAAGATGAAATAATGTCGTTTCATTGTTTGTAACAACTGATATTTTCTTAGGTTACTAAGTTTAAATTGAATATTGCTCAATTTTTTTTCTAGAAAAGCAATTTGAAATAATTTTTAGTAATAAATAAAAATCAAATCATTTGCTTTTTTTTTTTTTTGAAGGGTTAAGTAACTTCAAAAAAATAAATATAAAATGAGATTGCACAATCATGTTTTCCTTTTAATTCAAATAATTTAAAGAAATATTAAAACATATTTCCCTTTTAAAGCTTAGAGAAGATTATTAGTTTTTCATTTTATTAAATTATTAATATAATTCATAATTATACATAATTTTTGATCAAATATTTTTCTTTATTTTTTTAAAACTTTGAAAGCAGCTATTAAAAAAAGATTCAAATGTAGTATACATCTATGAAGTTTAATTTTTTGTGTGTGGAAATCCAGTTGTTACCTTGATTCAAATTTTCTTATCAGTTTAAAATAAGTTTAATAGAAACTTTTTTAAAAAATGCACATATTTTCTAGAACCAATTAGGTAGGTTTTAGTATAAGGTTTAAGTTTAAAGGCTTTTTTTTCAAACTTGGCTAGTAGTCATGGTAACGAATTGCTTAGAAATTATACAGAACTAATGTGTGTGTATGTTTCCGGTAATTATTTGAAATAGAGTAGCTCTTTCTCTTGCTTATTGAACTAATATGTGTTCTGTAAAAAAAGGGCTTTTTTTTTGCTCGAAATTTCTATTGATTTTACTCTAAGTGGGAGATTTTGCGGTGGGTAGTCGCGTGTTTGCCAAAACAACTACAAGTTAAACTAGCTAATATAGTTTAATGGATAGAATTAGATATATTCCTATACGTTTATAATCTGAAATGTTCTTTTTCATGGAATGTTTTTTTACTTCTTTTAGTGGTCTTCAAACAGTGCTCCATGTGACTTTGGGGCTCCACAAGGCATACCCAGGAGTTCCACGAGTCACAATACAAAAATCGAGACGAAATAAGTATGTATGCAAAAGGGATTCATGTTCTTTATGGAGTTTGTATAGTTACAAGTATCTAATGCTCACCCCCTCCTCCCTTTTCATTAAAACTGAAAATTTTATGTATAAATAATAACTTTATTTTGCAACATTTTTTAAACTTTCATTATATTATAATAAAAGAATATTAAGATACACACACACACTCACATTTTACCGTTATATATATACTTCCTACTAAATTGTGAATATTATATTGTTTACCATCTCTGGTTCCACGAAATAATTTTATACTCGCTAGTTAGCACAATGTCTTGCAAAACTAAATAGTTTTCTAATGAAAAAGGCACCCTCTTACGCTTGTGGAAAACTCACCTATAGTGAAGGAAAGGGAACAATTTATCAGCAGAGTTGATGTTAAAATCTAAAGTTAAGATATCCGACGACCCTAAAATCATGATTTTTTTCAAAAATTGACAAATTTTTTAATGATTTTATTTTATAGGCCATCTTACTAGCTTAATAACAATACCAAGTTTTTTATTTTCTCTCCACTAGAACAAACATTACAAGCGTTTTAGTAAAAGCAGATGCCATAACTTTACACAAGGTGTCAAACTTTAAAATGCGTTTTATTCGAAATGTGTTTTTTTTTCTGAAAAACTCAAACGGGGACTGCGATTGCTCAAAATGTTTTAAAAATAATTGGCTGAATTTTTTTGCTTATGTTCTGCATAACAGTCGGATTTATCAGACACTGTTTTATTTCAAAATTTGCAGTCCTTTATGTGAATATAGTCAATGTTTTATTAAGCAATTTCGTATAATGACTAACATAAAGTGCTCTAGTTTTGGTAGAAATGAAAATATCTCTTATCCTGAAGGTCACTTCAAATAGAAATAACAAAGTAACACAGCAAAATTTAAAAATTGAGAATTTGTTCATAAAATCTTTGTACAGAATGGGCCCCGTTTATGTAATTTTTTGTACATTTGTACCAGTTTCTTCCCCATTTTAATAACAATAAATATTTTTTCTTTCATCAATTTTAGAATTTTTTCTTCAAAATATACTAATTAAATATAAAAATCCACCTAAAAACCCCTCCACATCTCCATTTTTTCAAAAAAAAAGTTGTCGCATGTAGTCGGATACCTTAAGCAAGAACAGTTTCTAAATTTTAGGTTGTAATGCATGCAAAATACGCAGGATTTCTCACACAGCTATAAACATTTTAATGCTATTCAGAACGATGTGTTTAAGTGAAATATATTTCTCAAAGTAATTGGCTGTAAAAACAAAGTATATAAAAAATGAAACTCAGAATATGTTTTGCGATTGCTTTAATCTCAATAGACCTAGACTTCAACAGTTTGTGAAAAAAATGCTAGAATATGTCCCAGTTGCTAAATATAATGCAAGGTTAGGTGAGACTTGAATCCCAAATTAATATTATTAATGAGTAACTTCTATTAAAAATTAGATTTGAGAATTTTTTAATAGCAAATGCAATACATTTTTTTAATTGTCTTTACATACAGTGTTATAACATGTTGATGTATTGTAAATATTATTTTGAGATATCTTTTTCAAAGTATGTGTGTGTGTATGGAATGTGGTTCCACGAAAACACTTTGTAGTTCTAGAGGTTCCACGAAATCACCTTCAAGTTTTAGGGGTTCCGTGAGTTGAAAAAGTTTGAAGACCACTGTTTTAACAAATACCGTCCTTTGCTTCGAAAGTTCCGTGGTAACTATCAAACAGGGTTAATGTCAGAAAATATTTTGTTTTGCTTCCTTTCAGTAAATTTGTAATTTTTTAAATCTTTTAGTTTCGACTTTTCAATTGGCCCGCGCCACCCCTGGAAGGTTCCATTCCTCAATGTTAGAAACTGAAAATTGGCAAGCAATGTTTTTCACAAGAAGTCCAACGATATTGTGTCTAGAGATCTTCAGCAGCAATACTGAACCTGCAGCCCATCGAGTCATTTCAAGTGGCCCGCTCACGGCTTATTGCTTTGAGAAATTTACATATTTAAGAACATAGTATTAAAAATTTGGTGGGAAATTCTTTGTGAAGAAATCAAATATATCAATTTTGCTTTTTGCTATCGGTGTCGTATGAGTATGAACTGATATTCTTTTTCAATTTGGAACGGTTGCGGTTAGTGATGATGGACAACAGAGTGAAGTAGCAACAATTTTAGGGGTGAAACTAATTTTTAACTATCTTTCATATCTTGCAAGCGAAAAATATTCGAAAAAAAATAAATCGTTTCAAGACGATTGGGAGGTTGACTATTTTGTAGTGAAAAACAAACATAGATCAGGAATTGTGTTTGATTTGTCACGAAAGTATTATGTTTAAAAAATACCAATAAACAGGAATCATTCAATGACACTTTTCCTAGAACATCTCTTTCAAGAGATGATAAATAGGCCTTCTTGCGTGAATAATCTTTGCAAACGCAACAGAGTGTTTTGTCAGTGGTTATATCACAGCGGTAACAAAGACATCCTATGAAGTTTGTTATATTATTGGTAATCCATATGAAATTGTTTACTGATGTAGAAATTGTGCAGGAGTGTGTCTTAAATGCTTCTGGTTTACTGTTAGAGACAAAAATATAAAAATAATAATTAAAAAAAATAAGTAAAGCAGTTATAATATTTTGATCAATTTTCCACATTTTGAATTTCTTATCTTGGTCTTATAAAGCATTTCTCCCCCCTCCCCCATTTATCCTCATGTTGCGGGCCGCGTGAAATAACTAACATATGGATGCGGCTCGAGTGAAATAGCTATGGATATATATGGATGCGGCGCAGCAGAAAAAAGGTTGAGTACCCCTGATTTAGAGTGACGGTCCTGGACTTCCTCTTTCCGTCCATCCCCCGGGTAACCTTTCTTCTAAAACATTTTCTCACTTCCTAATTTTAGTCTGGTGGTGCAATTTGGGGTTGCATATGTGTTACAAATTTAATTTCGCTAAATCATTTTATAACTTGCGCTTGTTCTTGAGGTAAAACCATTTCGAAACGAGAATGTTGCAAAACGTCATCTAGTTTACATTTCATTTGAATATTTGCTTTGTGGAACATAAAGTGAAAATTGTTGTTTATTTTTAATTCATGTTTGAAAGAGTAGCTATACTTTTCGTCCACCCTATATTAATAATATTATTTTTTAAATAAAATATAAGTTTATATTCATTTATATACAACGAATTAAATGGGCAGGTCTCGGTGTCAGAATGCATGAAGACCGCACCACTAAAGATTCTTCAACGGACAACCAATTGAAACACGAAGAAAGGGCAGGCTAAAATTTGTATGGATTGATGGCCTAGAAAAAGATCTCCTAGTTTTGACATCTAAGAATTGGAGAACACTAGCAGGAAGTGGGCTGGCCTGGAGAAGACATCTTGAGAAGTCCAAGGCCCACCCTGGGCTGTCGAGCCACTGAGGAAGGAAAGATAAGTTTATATCCAAGTGTGAGGAAGATGCAATTCATTTTTAATGGGTGCAAGAAAAAGTTGTCGCTTTTTCTTCTGAAAGAACCCCAATTCCTTCTCTTTTACTTTTTATTTAAAATCTAATCCAAAATAAATTGTTAATTACAACTGTCTGCCAGCATTCTGGCAGCTTATCTAATCCCCCCAAGAAAGAAGTCCTTTGTTTGGATGCAAAGTATTCTTCCAATGCGATTTGGACACCCTCATTATTTATGTATTAAATTCTCTCAAGAAAGTTGTGCAATAACCTGAACAGTTGATAGTCAGAGGGTTCAACAGCAGGAAAATATGCTGACTGAAGTAAAGTTTCCCAACCCATCTTTGCAATTTTTTTGTGCTGTGTTTTTTGCTACGAGGGGTCTATCATTGCCATGACGAAGAACACACTTTCTGATGGCTAAAAATTGGTTTACTTTGAATTTATTTATTCAAAACATCAAGTTACGGACAGTAACGATCAGCATGAACTGTTTCATTTTCTTTCGGCAACTCATAGTGCTCTATACCCTTCTAGTCCCACCAACTACAGAACATAATCTTCTGATGCATTCTAGTTTTTAGATGGGGTGGGGTGGTGTCTCTTCTTTGTAAACATATGTCCTTTTTCTACCCACATTTTTATACACTATCCATTTTTCATCTCCAATCATCAAGTGGTCTAAATACGGTAAACTATTGTGACGAACAAGACTTGAAGAACGTATCGAGATTGTATCCATTAAATTTTGTTAGCATAATTAGTACGGCCCCCAAACAGAGAGTTTGGACACGAAACTCAGCCTTTTAATGGGATCTTAAACATTAGTCTGATGAATTCCAAGTTTGTGAAGCCTACTTCCGTAGAAGTGTTGTTGTTTTTACTAATGCCACCTGTCTGACGATGTCAGGTCGAGGCCCACGAAATTCACCCCGTCAAAAGGATAGATGTACTCCTGTCGTTAGTCATACCTTTGAGCACCATACAGGTGAAAGTACGTCTTTGGCTCGGCTCCACCCTAATTTTAAAGAACACCCTAGGGATTGTCAGGGGACTCCCAAATCAATTCCCCTTTCACCAACTTCACGAAAGGACTTGGGGCTCGAAGGCTACTTAGAGTACCCATATGCCGCAAAGGCACTATACATTTACAAACACTCATGCCTTCTACGAGATTCGAACCCAGGCCCTACGGCACAGCAGACAGTGTTGCTAATCACCATGCTGGATTTGCGACAACTTCTGTAGAAGTTAATATAGAATTTGTTCTGATCATACTACGTAGCACTTATTCATAAGCATCTCGTGGCCTTTCTGATCTGGTTTCATATATTTACTAGAAAAACTACCCGAACAAAATTTCGAGAACCTTATTTGACATGTTCTTGGTGTGATTGCGTCTTCTCCAAACACGTCACACAAGTTTCTTTTGCCACCATTTTTTACTTTTGTGGGACTCATATAATATTCAATGACTTAAGTGCACCTTTTCTTCATTCACGCTGACAGTTTGAAAGTTTCAAAAGACTAACTAAAATACGAAAACATGTGCATAAATCATCACCAATATACTAATCTAGCTTTTTAAATAATTTTTTATTTGAATTCTTGCTAATGATCGACAACACTTGAAAGTGCACGTGTTCAAAAGCGAAAGAACTGTCCCTTATATCCAATATAAGAAACGTATCGAAATAGGATTTTGAAATGTAATTTTATTTTTAAACATAAATATACACTGCTGGCCATCGTAAATGCAACATTAAGAAAGACAAGAGATAGCACAACAAAATTTATTTGTAGATAACATGTTGACCAAGTATCAAACGAATAAATTTACAGACTTCTGTGAAATGTGGTTCCTGCCAGAATCGGTAGCCAGAGTAACCGCCATTGTTGGAGATCACTGCTGCCACACGCTTCGGCATAGATTCAAAGAGACACCCAAGCAGCTTCCACACGTTGCCAAAGTTGATCTGGTGTGGCAGCTGGGGGTATAATCAGGGTCAATCGTTGAGCAACCATGGATCACATGTTTTCTATCGGCGAAAGATCCGGAGAGCGAGCCGGCCAGGGAAGCAGTTCAATCTGGTGATTGACGAAGAACCTTTGAACAATGCGTGCGACGTGTGGTCACGCATTATCCTGTTGAAATATGGCAGTGGCCAATACCTGAAGGTAACGAAAGACAACTGGCTCCAACACCTCGGAGATGTAGCGCTGTCTGTTTAAAGTACCGGCAATGCGTACTAGAGGAGTGCGAGAGTGATATCCAATACTGCCCCATACCATAATACCCGGTGCAGGATCAGTGTGGCGGTGCATAACGCAGCTGTTCAGCATCCTCTCTCCACGGAGTATCCAGACTCGAATCCGACCATCGTGGTGTTGCAGACAGATGCGTGACTCGTCAGTAAAGACAACTTCATTCCATTCTGCCACCCACATCCATCTTTCATCGCACCATTGGCGAGAGAGTCGTCTGTGGCTCTGCGTCAAGGATAGACCAAGCAATGGACGTCTCGCGGACAGACCACTCTGCTGTAAACTTCGTCGGATGGTACGCGCAGACACTAAATGATGCGTTACAAACTTTATGTCCTGTGCTACGGTTCGTGATGTGACTGAGCGATCCGTCACTACCAAGCGCACTATTTGCCTGTTCTCACGTGAAGTGGTCACTGAGGTGAATGCGATCGAACTCTGTCGAACTCAGATACTTGATTAAAAGCAGATCGCTGTTTTCTATGAGAGATAACTGATCGTTTTTTGAAAAAAACCACAAGAAAAACACAATTGCCGAACTTTAAATCGTCGAAATCTCCAAGTCTTAAACAGTGCTTTGAGGTGGCACCACGGGTGCGCGTGATGTGTGACTGCGCTGAAATTCTAATTATTTACATATCTCACCTCCACTAATGCATGTTGTAAATTTCATGTTATTTGCATGCTTCTTTTAGGGTGTTGTATTGACGGTGGCTAGCAGTGTATGTATAATAAATACATAATATATGATATACAATTATATTGATTATATCCTATTGAATCAATCATTTCAATGTAAATGTCACTTGTTAATTAATTCGAAACGACTCACATTAACGTTTGAAATTCATTTAATTTATCTTAAGTGAAGACAAGTCTAACTGGCATTTAAAATACTTCAATTTTTGTCTTAAATTTCCCGTCTTTCAGTTTGAAAATTCTTGACAGCGGTTTCCTTTCAAAAATGCAGCATTTAGGTTACATTTTAATAAAAAGGTATTATCGCGAGTCGGCAGAAAATTTCAAAATAGTCATTAGTTTCATTTGTAATAGGTTTGAAATTGTGTTATTTGCGTCAGTTTCAGAGGCCGATAAATTTCAAAAACATTAAAAGATACTTAAGATAGTTACATTTGCATTTAACAATGCGGGAGAAAACTTGATGGCTTCTGGGAAAATGGCAGGAATTTTTAATTAATTAAAATTAAACAATTGATGTTATAAGTTATTGGAATAACTCGACAGAGTAATGTGTCACATAGATATGAATTGCTAAATATTTTTGGGAGAAATATAAGGAAAAAGTACTAAATCCTGTTTTAATGTAAAAAGGCAATTTTTTTGGCCTGTGGTTTAACTGCTGCTTATTAGGAACTGACATAGCAACATTTTTAGCTTCAAAACAATATTAAGAAATATCTTGATCTTAAAATTTTTTAATGCTAATATAGATAGTGAGTTTATAGAAAATGTGAGACTTATTTAAATAAGAACATGAAACTAGTGTCTTACCGAATACGGGAAAATATAAAAAATGTATCATTTATAGAAAAATTCCATATTAGTATAGTTTTAAAGCAATAAATGGAAGAAAATGCATTCTTATGGAGTGATCAGCATGAGTGTGTTAAAGAAAAATTGAAAAAAAAATTGCTATATTTACGATCTTTTTATCATGTACATATATGCAGGAGCAAATTTAGTGTAAAAAGTAAAACATAAAAAAGGTAACGCGCGTATTTCACTAGAATCTGTAAAATGACAGATCATACACTCTGAAATGAAATTTTTACTAACAAGAAATACTTATCTCAGATCAAATTATCATCTTAAGGTAACCGACTACGTTTGGAATCGTGATTTTAAAAAAATGCATAACTGGATAATTTTCCTGATATTTAGTGTCACTTAGAAATGACATTTTGACAAACAAAATTATTTAAACACAATATTTCGGCAAAAAATTAACTTAGAATAACCTTTTTTTCAAAATGTTCTGCTGTTGTGAAAAATGCTTCTATTATAATAATATTTTGCCTGTATATAGCTCAGGTCACTGTACAGAGGTTCAATTATGATTTTGAAAAATTAGCATTATTTCCAGAGTTACAACTCATTAAAATAATTATGGGCGTTTTTTTTTGTTAAAATTTCTCCCCTCTGTTGTCGTAAAACATGGATAAACCCACTTCTAAGTTATATATTTCAAAAATTCTAGTTGAGCCTCTCTACAGATGTCTGAGCTATATACAGGCAAAATATTATTATAATAGAAGCATTTTTCACAAAAGGACAATATTTTGAAAATGGGTCATTCTATGTTCATTTTTTGTCAAAATATTGTACTAAAATTTTTTATTGTAGCACTATTCTTAGAACAATTTTATATACATTTTCTAGTCTAACTGACGCTGAATATCATAAATGTTATCCATTTATATGCTTTTGCAAAATCAAGATTCCGAACGCATTCGGATACCTTAAATTATTATCTCTGTTCAACATTAGGCCCTAAAAACCAAGCAATGTCAAATGTATGACATTTTTTCCATATGTTAAAAAGTGTATTAGATGGAATTCTAAAAAACATAAAAAAAAATTCTTTACCATTATTTTGAAAACTTACTAATACATTTCCTACCATGAAGAATAAGCTTTTCCTTCTTAATACATATTCTTTTGAATTCATTTTCCTTTCAGGACTAAAAACACGTCCAATTCCATCCTCATATATTTTGTTCGGGAGCAGTTATTTCACACGATTCTCATATTATAAATCAGGGGATATTTTTCTCTCTCTAAGTTAAGTTTTTAGCAAGCTTCGAGTCGAAATTTACCTCTTATTTAATTCTCAGAAAAACATTTTTGGCTCCAGTATCTATTTCAAGCGTTCTCTTATCTTTTTGTTGTAAACAGAAATATATTCTCGGAGCTTAAAAAGTAGAAGCAGATAGTTTCTCCAGAACTTTAAAATCTTGGAGTACATTGATTCAATCGAAAAACTTTCTGCTTACTATAAATAATTTAAATCTTAAGATAGTAGTGCCTAGAGGGTTTGAAAGTATTGCACCGTGTGCTGCTTTAATACTTTTCTGTCTTAACAGAAGTTCATAGATTTTATCTTAGTACCTACAGTACTTATACATATATATATATATATATATATATATATATATATATATATATATATATATATATATATATATATATATCAGACCCCAGGCCTGCTGGTAAATTGAGGAGGGCATCATCTCTAAAATAACGTCTTTATTTTGCTTCAATCACATAAAATCCAACATGGCGGCCCTTTGGCGCCCAACTGTGTAGAACAATAGAAAATAATTAGGCGAGGAGTCACCAGCTAAGCCTTTTCGAGTATGCGTTCTCCTTCGTTAGCACTCGCTCCATCTTTAAATAGGCTTATTTACCCACAAATCCTTACGCGATGGTAAAGAGATCGCTCTATTTTCATTTATTACTTACTTAATTTTGAAGCTAAACTTTTCAAACCTGACGTATATATATATATATATAGGTTTTAAACTTTTTTCACTTGATTTCATATTTGTTTTATTGTACTATATTTATATATATGTACGAGTATATATATATCTGTGTGTGTGTGTGTGTATGTATATGTATTGTTACTTAAATTGATATCCAGTCATAATTCGAATGTCTTTTATTATTAACATCTAATTCATAAATCCTAATACCCTTTTTTGGAATGCGTCTCATTTTATCTTTTTCTAAAACAAAAGCATTATGTTGGTATATTTATTACTGTTTCTTTAGACCTTGAATTTTTGATATATTTGACAGATTTTTTATCATTGATTTTGATATATTTTGGATTGATTGATTCCAAGAAATTAAAGATCATTTATTTTTTAATGCGACTTACTAACTGTTATTTAATATTCCCTAAGCAATGTGATTTCGTTTCTATAAATAACTAATTATTCGCTTCACCTAAGCAAATATGGCTGTATATTTTATATTGCGTCTCTCTCTCTCTCTCTCTCTCTTTCCCTGCTCTTCTCTGAACACACAAAAAAATTTATATTTGAATAATTCCCTCTCTCTTGCTCTTTGTCTTCGTCAACATGTAAAGCGTGCGTGTATTTTTGGGCTGTGTATTTTCTGTGTTGTTCTGTCCAGATATGTTTGTGTGTCCCCATTAATAAAAGATGGATGTAAATTAAGAGGTTTCTCTGAAAAAAAATCTTATCACTGTGTAACAAACGGCATAATGAACTACATAAAACCACCTCTCGGTACCAATACATATATACAATTGTGTTTAAAACTGTGGAAACTTTTTTAAATTGTTATGTTTTGTAAGTTTGTATACTTATAAAAAATGTTACGTTGCATAAAATACAAAGTATTTTATATCATTTTAAAGAAGATTTAACACTGAATTCAAAGCAAGAATCAAAATTCAAATATTTGCAAAGCAAAAAAAAATATGTTACTATAACTATCGATATACATTAGATACTGATAATAGTACTGAATTGTGCTTAGTGAGGAAGCCTTTATTTTTTTATTAAAGCTTCACATCCATGTTTAATTCAGCTGAAAATAATCTTAACTTTTTATCTACTGACGGTACTTATAAGTACCTACTTTAAAGTTACATAGAATAACCATTTTTATGAATATATTGATGATACTTAGCATGAGTATTCTTTGAAATCCACTCTTCCAAGATATGTTGCAGCACGGGTTCTGTGATGAGTATTTTAGCGGGGAAGATGAATAGTTACATAGCAGAAATTGCATTTTCAGCTAATTGCGAAGATTATCATTTTCGTCCCGAAAAAATAGTTAATGTCAAAATTTAAGTGTCTAACTTTTTTTGTATGTTAATGAAGACCTTAGAAAACTATTTGACTGTTTATCTCAAGTGAACAGTGCATATAATTAATTTTACAATTGAATATATGTAATTAAATAATTTGCTCTATTGGTTCAAATTTCCCATAGTTGAGTATTTTTTTCATGTATATCCCTTAATTTTCAATGCATTAAAAATATTCCAAGAAAAAAAAACTGCAGTAAATCCTAATGCTGCAGATAAAAGTTTAAGCTCTTCATTTATTATTACATGATGACAGGAAACAATTATATCCTCAATTAGCTCCTTTTTGTTCCATCGGTACCTCATTCGGGCAAGAGTTTTCAAGCAGTTTTTTTGTTCACGACAATGCTCACCCTCACATGGCCAATATCGTCAAAGAGTTCCTGGCAAAAAAGGGAGTGTTGTAAATTGAGCAACCACCATTCTCGCCAGATCTCAATCCTCCAGACTTCTTCCTATCCCACGACTCAAACTCGCTTTTGAAAAGAAAGAGATTTGACCCTATTTCTGACTTCCAATGAAACTTGACAAGGAGTTGGAGCCCCATTTCAAACGAAGATTTCTTACAAAATTTCCAGGACATATAAAGCAGATCTCAGCTGTGTGTAGTTACGGGAAGTGACTACTTCGAAGGGCAGTAAGACAACTTTCGTTAATATTTCATTTACGTTAATGTTACAGAACTATTAATCGAACTTTGTTGTCAGAGGGTGTATATATATATATAAAGAGTGTCTTTTTTCCAGGTATAGAAGTTTAAGTTGGCATTACTTTCCAAGATGGCGACCGATTTAACAGCTGTCAAGTGATTTATTCTCAGTTTGGTTTGGCAATGCATCAAAACGATCATCCAGCAAGGCGTAGATTCGTCCAATGGGCGCAAAACGTGATTGCCGTTGTTCCCGATTTCCATAAGCACGTCAGCAAACAAAACTGCCGCATTTGGAGTGAAGCTAATCCACAAGTGTATGTCGAAACACTTGTTACATCCAGAAAAACTGACTGTTTGGTGCGCTTTTAGGGCTGGTGGAATCAATGGTCCGTACTTCTTCAAAAACGATGAAAGCCACAACGTTCCAGTCAATGGTGATCGGTATAGAGCCATGATTACTAACTTTTTCATTCCTGAATTGAACAATCATGATGTCCAGGAGCTGTGGTTCCAACAAGACGGCGCAACATGTCACACAGCTCGTGCCACAATCGATTTATTGAAAGACACGTTTGGTGACCGCCTAATTTCACGTTTTGGACCTGTGAATTGGCCTCCAAGATCTTGTGATTTAACACCGCTAGACTATTTTCTGTGGGGCTATGTAAGTTCATTGGTCTATGTGGATCAGCCACAAACGCTTGACCATTTGGAAGACAACATTCACCGTGTTATTGCCGATATACGGCCACAAATGTTGGAAAAAGTCATCGAAAATCGGACGTCCAGATTGGACTACATCCGAGCCAGCCCTGGCAGTCCTATGCCAGAAATCCTATTTAAAATGTAATGCCACAAGATTATCTTTCGAATAAAAAAAATTCATGTCAATCTAATAATACATCGTTTTTTTATTGCAATTTAAAGTTCTAAACCTCTAAAAAAACACCCTTTATGCATTAGGAGAATTTGTTGCAGAATAGTAATCAGTAGTTTTATCATACTTTCTGTAAGTTTTTATATACTTTGAATTTTTTTGTTTTTTTTTTTATTTCGTTTTCCTACCGAGTTTCAAAGGGGGAAGGTTGAAGCCTTCAAACTAGTTTAACCTCACTTATTCGGTCCTAAGTCTGAAATTGCTTACTGACACGCTAGGTTCTTTTTTCGTAGTTCATTTTTTGTATTTTTCTATAAACTTGATCTTCATGTTTTGCTTTCATATTTTTATTATTTCTTGTTATGATCATTATCTATTATTTCTTGTTTTTGATATATTATATAAATTTCTTATATATGTATATATATATATATATATATATATATATATATATATATATATATATATATATATATATATATATATATATATATATATATATTGTGTTTGGGATGTAGTTCGTTAGCTAGTGAAGACTAAAAGCTAACAAACAAAACTGTTTATTATAACACTAACAAAGAAAAGGTTACTACACTATTACACAAATATTATTCTAAATTTAATACTTAAACCCGAATCTATGTCAAGTGGTTAAAGTTTCACCTTTTAGGCCGTCTTTTGGCTGTCATCACATGAGCCCTTCATAAATGTATGCAGAATCAAAATAAACCTTTTATATTTAAATATTTCTACTTTTTTCATTTTGCAGTCAAATATTTTAAAGGTTGTTAAATGCATAAACATGGTTTTAATATGTAAGTAGTAATTGTCCCAGTAGTGAGATGCTTTTCTGTCGACGTAAAGTCAAATAAAGATCCAAATTTATTTTTAAATATAATTACTACCAAAACTCAAATATTTGAGTTGATAACGTTGTCTCGTGTATCATTTGTGTTACGTTAATTTTCCGTAATTTACTACAATGAAGTGGCAACATTTATTATTTTGGATTGCAGGGCAACTTTTTTTGTTAATGCGGGGGAGCTGTGAAACGCTAAATCAAACATTTTACTCTCTTATTTAAATATACCACAATTTAACTATTAAAACTACTATTGCTCTAGTGTTAGTAACTGTGGAATAAATTATAGGAAAGATAGATTAGATAAATTAATCTTCGATACGAATTATCTTCTATATAGCGACTTCTAATTTAATCATAAATTGAATTCTTAATTATTTCACCAGTAAAAATTCTAAAATTTATATCTGTATACTTAAAATGCTCCAATATGCTTCCACGTTTTGTCTTGAAATGGCAAACGAATTTAAATACACTCATGGACAAAAAAATTAGCGCACCAAGATATTTTACGGGATCGTAACGAAACTTGGCATGGAAGTACATGTCGGAGAGATATGCAAATGATTAGAAATGGAGCGTGATTGCGCATTACGTATAGCCAGTAGAGGGCCTTTAAAAGCGTTCCCCGTGGAGTATGAAACAGGTAATCAAAGCTTGTTTGAGTGTGCTGAATCGTTTACAAAGCAAAAGCTGAGATAGAAATACAATTACGCCGTTTTCGAATACAATATGAGCAGCTGTCGCAGTTTGAGAGGGGGAGAATCATCGGCATGATGGAAGCTGGATGGTCAGCTAGTCGAATAGCTCGTCAATTAGGCTGTTCTGATTGTGTTGAGAGGAGGTGTTGGGACCAGTGGATCCGAGAGATATCATTTATACGAAGACCAGGCTCAGGACGCCCTCGACAGACCAGTCGTCGAGAAGACCACCACATCGTAAGAAATGCACGCATACAGCCAACTGCTTCATCGGACACCATCCAGGCACAGGTAGCACCTTTACTAGGGCCCTGTGTCTTCTCGAACCATACGAAGGCGCCTGGCTGAAGGACATTTGGGATCGCGGCCCCCATTACGTGTGCTGCCATTGACGCCCACCCAGCTACGTCTCAGTTTGAAGTGGTGCCGCGCACAAGGAAATTGGACTGAAGCGGAATGGAACCATGTCGCCTTTAGCGACGAAACCAGATTCAATCTTAGCAGTGATACAATCGTGTTCGTGTGGGGAGACCCCGTGGTGAACGCCTCAATCCTGCCTTTGCTTGACACACCACCTTCACAACTGGTGTGATGGTATAGGGTGCCATTGCCTAGAATACACGGTCACCCCTAGTATTTATCTGTGACAGCCCAGCGGTATGTCCATGGTATCCTGCAACCACATGTGTTGCCACTGATGCAAATGAACCCAGAAGCCTTTTTTCAGCAAGACAATGTTCAGCCTCACATGGCAAGGGTGTCACAAGACTGTCTCTGCACTATTACTACCCTTCCTTGGCCTGGCCGATCCCCAGAATTTGTTTCCAATCGAGCATATTTGGGATCATTTGGGACGATGAGTTGGGTATCCCACGAGATTGAACGAACTAGAGGCAAGGTTACAGCAAATATGGAACGAAATGTCTCAAGACATCATACAGAACTTGTATGCCTCAATCTCCGATTCTATCGCATTATGTATTCGTGCTTGAGGGTGGGGGGTTCAACAGGGTATTTAATCCTGCGCTCTTTGGCGTTTTTCTCTGAAATAAATGATCTTTTTTCTTTGATTTTCTAAATTTACTTACATCAAAGTAGTTATTACGTATGTAAAATTTCGTTTCATTTTGATGACTCCTTCCTGAAGAGAGCTAATTTTTTAGTCCATGAGTGTATTTATTCATAAGATTATCATCTGTATGGATTAAGGCTCTCTTAAATTTGGGAATCTATAAATATTAAGGAGAAAAGCGTCTCACGCACTCACTCACTCATCACTATATCACCACAACTATATAAAATTTGGCAGGCATGAATTTTTTTCTTGTCTTTAAGTAGAGATCGGCCAAGAACTTCTTTTAGAAAATAGGACTTCCCAAGAGGGTTGCTATGGTTTTATTGACAAAAATTTCCATTTCTGAACTAATACAACCACACATTAGAAATTTGGGAAACAAATTTTTTTTCTTAAATAGAAATCCGCTAAAATTAATTTGGATAAAAAAAAACCTCAAGGGGAGCTCGTTTTAGACAAAAATTTCAGTCTTTGTACTTTTACACTTTAAGATTAAAAATTTGGAAAACGTGTTTCATTATACTTGAGTGTAGATCTGCTAAGAATGGGTTTTGAGGAAATCAGCTCCGAAGGGAATGGGGTGCCGCAGGTGTGTTTTAGACGAAAAATCTTTTTTTTAAAGTTGTAATTTGACAAACATCTTCCTTTTATAGCGTAGAGATCCCAGAAGAATGTTTTTTTAATCGAAATATCTGGTTCAAAGTGAAGTTGTGGGAGTGTTACAGATTAAGAATTTTCCTTTTTTAAACGATTTGATTTACTGACTTGAAATTTGGAAAACATGTTTCTTTATTTGTGTTGAGATTTGCTGAGAATGGTTTTTCGGAAATCGTCTCTCTTCGAGATTATTTGGCTTGACGGGGGCATTATAGGCAAAAAGATTTCATTTTCGAGTTATTAGGCCTACAAACTATATATTTTCCAATAATATTTCTTTTGTTGACTGGGATCCGCTAAAAAAGCGGTTAGAGGACATTGAATCAGTTTGGAGGTAACGGAAGCGTAGAAGATAAATATACATACAATTAACAAATTCAAGTTCTGTAATTTTTAAATCAAAATGCGAAATCTATAAGCATATTTTTCTATAAATAAAAGCTCATTGATTAGACAACTTACATAAAAATCAATTAAAAACAAGATTTATTCATACAATATAATGAAAATTCCAGAGATGCAGGTTTGGGTATAATGGCTAGTAACATACACGGTATGACACACACAAAAAGAGATTAATTGTGTAGCTTGAAAAATGTGGAGTTGGCAACAACTGTTTTGGTAAAGTCATCCTACATCTCGTTTCTACCCATCGATCAGTTTCGTCTTAATCGATCCTTCGAGTTGGAAGTACTGCGTCATTGAGTGAACATGTGCAACTGCACTCTGCCAGGGAAATGTCGAATCAACATCAAGTTTCTTAAGAAACTTAAGAAATCAGCCACGAAAACATTTCAAATATTAACCGAGACTTAAGGAGATGAAACTTAGTCTTGTGCATGTGTGCTTAAATTGTATCAGAGATTTTCATAAGGAATTGGCAGTGTGGAAGATAATGAACCTACTGGCCGCACAAGGTCAGTGATTACAGACCAAAACGTAGTCAAAATTCGTGATAAGAGTGGATTCCCACTCACATCCGTGGTCAAATTGTTAATCAACACTACTACATTTAAGTACTAAAAAGACTTCGGGAAAAAATTAGGGGGGAAAAGCCAGATTTGGGGATTGATGGATCACTGTCGCACCAAGACAATGCATCCGCTCACACGGCCCTATCTATCAAGCAGTTTCTGACTAGAAAAAATATTACTGTCACAAGGCATCCTCCTTATTCACCTGATTTGGCCCCATGCAACCTTTTTTTATTTTGTACAGTTAAATCTTGCTGAAAGGAACATATTTTACCTCAGTTTGAGAGGTTCAGGCAAAAACGAAAATTTTCTAATGGTACTTCCAAAAATCTCGTTCCAGAACTGTTACCAGCAATGGCAGTATCGAATACAAAAATGTGTGAATGCTGAAGGTGATACTGTCACGGAAAACTGATTCTGTAAGTACCATGATTTATTGAACCAGTCTTTTTTGTGTGTGTGTGTCACGCCCCGTGTAAATGGTATTATCCTACTGAAAAACTGATTTAAGCTTTAAATCATTTTTTTTATTTAAGGACCATGTAAAATTGTTCCCATGAATCCAAGCGCGTAGTACTATCTAAAATGTATCATTTGCATTTCCTAGCAAAAAAAATATAATTATTAATTAAATTGAAAAACTTTCTTTCAGTCTTAATTGGACATGCAATAGTCAAGTTAACACTTCGAGAGGCAGTCCTCCAAACTAACACGAAATTCGAAATTAAAATCAATCTATCCTTTAATTTACGATGGTTATCTTCCAGGTTGGGAACTTAATAAATTTGTTCGAAGTGAATAGAAATTTAATTCGAAGGACTAGAAAACTCCGCAGTAACTATTTGATTTCCGCATCTTTTAATTTGAACATTCCAAGGGTACGGTTTCCTTCGGAATTCAGTCTTTCAAAATCATTTTATTGGAAATTTATTACCAAAGTGGTCGAAGCCTTTGAAATTGTCAGCATTTCTAAATGGCAATCGATTTAAATGTATTACTTACACTGCTGACGACAGGCTCTTAATGGAAATTTATTCAAAGTTATATTAAATAGCTTCTTCTCAAATTAGTTTTATTCGTACTGATGGTTATTCTTGCATTGGAATTATTAAATTTAATATTTATGTTTCTCATATATATGTAAATTTAAATTTGAATATGTTCTTGGATCATTGAATCTGGCAGTAACAAGCTTATTGTTATTTGATTCATTACGATCTAAGTATTTTCGAATGCATCTTTAGATAAGTTGCTTTACTTTTTATAATGGATTTAAAATTTATATCCTTTATTTTTAATAGCATTTCACTCAGAAGAAAGGAGGATGGCTGAATAGCCTTAAAACTGGTTAAACCTCACTTTTAAGTAAATTTAAATCTGCTCTCAGTCAGCATTGGTTCTAATACCGTAGCATCCATCTTTTTAAATTTTCAAAACTTAATTAAATTTTAATCTTTTATATTCAAGTCGATTTACTTTTTCAAGAAGAGTTTAATAAAAATGATATATAAATATAATTATTTTTTATCATTTCAAATGAATTTTGTTCCAACTTAACTGCATTGTTTGGGGGGGGGCGTTCTATTTTTCAACTCCTACTATTAGTTTATTATCTCCCTATATCTTGTTTAAATTTTCATTCGTTAATAAAATGCATTTTAAAGCGCTCGATTATTGTAACATTTTCTATGCAAGATTGTTTTGGGTGACAATGCGATAATTTAAGGATAATTAATTAAAATTAATTGATTGAAACTAATTATTTAAAAAATTACAGATACAGCGGGGGCTTCATTTTTAGCGACTTGGGTAAAACTTTAAAATATTTTTTTTCTCACGTTTTAAAGCATTCCGTTGAACCAAAATTTTATGTACAAGATTGTTTTGGATGACAATACGATACTTTAATGATGATTAATAGAAATTAATTGCCACGTAATATTGTGATTCTGTCAGATATATATACATGATAATATTAATTGTATTTATTTAATGAAGAGTAGCTAAGATAAAATATTTCTTTGTTGACTTAAGTAAGAATTGACTTTAAATATTTTTCCTTTATATTACTTGCATTACTTAAATTACTAATTCATCAGGCTCTGTATTTCATTATTTGCTTATTATTGAACTTTTCATAAACGCTTGTATTTTTATTTTCACAGGAAAAAAAGGTTATCGAGGAAAATGTTCAAGTATGTTTCTTCAAAACACAAAAACTTTTACAACTTAGTAAAACTCTCAGTATTGCTATACAATGAACTGTGGAATGCAGCTAACACAGCTAGTTACCAAGTCAAAATGTTATTCCAATGTGAGATAGTAAGAAAAATTTGGTAGCTTAATTTTTTTGGTATGTTAGTTGTATCTAGTGGCCATGGTTGTCGAATAGTTATGACAGAATACTCGTGATCTTTTTATATATCGGTGGAGTCTTGAATTCAAATTCTCCATCGTGTAGAGGGGATGATGCACAGTCTTCACGCTGTCATAGTAAAGAAGTTTGGAGAGTGGAGTGCCAGTTCAGATGCCATAATCATCACATGACCATTGGTTTATATCAGGGCTCGGCAACCTGCCAAACCAATCTACCAATGTGATTCCGCATGCTACACAGTAGGACCTTTTTGAAACAATTTGATTCCCGCAATGACGTATGTAGAGTTAGAGAACAGAGGTCATTAATATAGATTTACAATTTTATTATAGCCGGCTGGGTGGTATGGTTTTTTTGTCGCTGGTCTTCTGTACACAACGGATACGGGTTTGACTCCGGTCCATGTCGATGGATTTCCATGATACAGAAAATCGACAACGGCCTTGTCATATGATTATATTGCATGTAAAAAATTCCTAGAGTGAGTGTTTGACTCTCGGCAAAACTATATCCATAGTACGGGTTCGCATCGTCGAAAGCTTAGATGCCTCCATCATGGTGCGTCAAAATTACTTGTGGTAATTGGAATCGCGCTAAAAAATGATTCCAGCCGTGGTGCCACCCTTAAAAGTGATACCAGCTCCTAGTGAATGTACTAGGTCTGCAAAGGTTAAAATACCAATGCGCAGCACCATTAGAGAAAAAAATTATAATGTATTAATTTTACACCATTTAACGATATTTCTTAACATAAAAATAAACAACATAAAATAAAACTATTGCTTTAACAAAATATTTAAAAAATTAAAATTGTGAAAATATAATGCATTTTTAAACATATTTATTAAAAAAGAAACAGGTAACATAAAATATCAAAATTTCCCTACATTATAGTTATATGAAAAAGATAAATAGAGTGGTGATCGGTTAACGAACACAATCCGTTCCAAGACTATGTTCGCTATCCGAATTGTTCGTTAACCGATCATCGATTCACCATAGACTTCTATGTGAAATCGATTAATTCGTTCTGGAGACCCTAAAAGTTAAATTTTAAAGAATGTATAATTTCTTAGTAAGTTTTTAAAAAAATAATACATACATATAGTCTTGCATATTAATCAGTCCTTTTCATTTTTTGCTTACGGGGCGTTGAAGAACATGTCCAATGTTGATTGTTTTTCTCTCTTTTTCAGGATTTTCCGGAAGTAATTAATAGCATTACCAATGTAAAGATCCCCAACCCTAAGGAGATCAGCTAGGTTTGGGTGCCATTCTAAGACCATTGCTCTGACAGCCTCCCACTTTTTCAAAAGATCTTTAATGGCAGATTTCGGCATTGGTCCTCTTTCGTCTTCCTCTTGTTCAGAAGGAGATGCATTTCATTGTGTTTCTTGGTGTTCTTCATTCAAAATTTCTTGGAGTTCTTCTATCGTCAGTTCATCTTCATGTCCCACTATGAGCTCTTCTATGTCATCCTCGTTCACCTCCAATTCCAGGACACTAGCAGTTGTCAAAATTTCATCCATAGTTTAATAATCCATAATTTTTCCTCCCTGATCACCTCCGAATATGTCCAAACGCAAAAAATCTTTCTTGAAAGTGTTCGTTAACCGATTTGTTCGTTAACCGATCTGTTCGTTAACCGATCTGTTCGTTAACCGATCACCCACTATACAAATTTTAAAGCAAACCTAGGGCCTTGCATCACTTAACTGTTATTTAGTAAAATCAGGGGGAAAATGTATGACTTTCAATTTGACACGATTCTGAGCATTCACTCGTCAAATAATTTCTTTGTGGATTTGAAATATTTTTCATATGAGGAAAGAATTTTTTCTTAAAGTAGAACCAAAAGTGGAAAACAGAGTACATGCAGTTTTCTTTCTTCAAGCAATTAAATCTCTCCAACAATGACATTCAATAATTTACAAAATAGCTATAAATTTATATTTAGAGGTTTTCGTAATTCCTTAAGGTATCCGACTACGTTCGGAACCGTGATTTTCAAAAGCGCATAAATGAATAATTTTCATAATATTTAGTGTAACTCAAATTAGAATACATGCATAAAATTGTTTTAAGAATATTTTGACGAAAAAAATTATTTAAATATAATATTTTGACAAAAAACTAACTTAGAATAATCTTTTTTCCTTATGTTTTCCTTTTGTGAAAAATGGTTCGATTATAATAATATTTTGCCCGTATATAGCTCAGACATCGGTACAGAGGCTCAACTAGAATTTTTGAAAAAATTCACATTGTTTTCAGAGTTACCAATAATGAAATAATTATTCGCGTTTTTTTCTCAAAATTGCTCTCTTCTGTTGCCGTAAAATATGAATAAACTCACTTCTATGTTATATATTTCAAAAATTCTAGTTGAGCCTCTGAACAGAGGTCTGAGCTAGCTATATACAGGCAAAATATTATTCTAATAGAAGCATTTTTCACAAAAGGAGAAAATTTGAAAAAAAAATATTCTAAGTTAATTTTTTGCCAAAATATTGTATTTAAATAAATTCTTTTGGTCAAAATGTCCTTAAAACAATTTTATGCATTTATTCTAATCTAAGCGACACTAAATATCATGAAAATTATCCATTTATGCGCTTTTGAAAATCACTGTTTTGAACGTAGTCGTATACCTTAAATATCCATAATTCTGAAGATGTTTGTCAAGAAGGTCCATTACAAATTTATCAACCACCAACTACTCAAAAATTGCCAAATTTGCAGAATAATGCAGACTGCCACTGATAGTTGTACCACGTACCACACATGGCACGCCCACTATAGGTGGCCAACCCCTGGCTTAGATTAAGAGGTCCGTCGTCGGCAAAACAAGTGCATCTTCCAAATTATATCACTAAATGGGACGCTATCCGATTAGTCATGAAGATTTACTTGAGTTCTGTATCATATCGTGACGCAAGGAAAAAACATTCTTATTTGTAACTAAAATATAATTTCTTGACAATGAAATCTTCAAGTCTGATTCATGTTAGAGCTTTAATAAGTGATGTAAAAACTATTTCTTTGCTACTGCAAAACACGAAAATGGATTCAAAATTGTTTACTTAAGGTTTGGATTTTGTTTGGAAATTATTGTGGAAGATTCATTAAGGTATCCGACTACGTTCAAAACCGTGGTTTTGCAAAGCGCATAAATGGATAATTTCCATGATATTTAGTGTCACTTAGATTGGAATATATGCATAAAATTGTTTAAGGACATTTTGACAAAAAAAAAATTATTTAAATGTAATATTTCGGCAAAAAATTAATTTAGCATAACCTTTATTCCAAATGTTCTCCTTTTATGAAAAATGCTTCTATTATAATAATATTTTGCCTGTATATAGCTCAGACCTCTGTACAGAGGCTCAACTAGAATTTTTGAAATATATAACTCAGAAGTGGGTTTATCCATATTGTACGACAACATAGAGGATCAAATTTAAGAAGAAAACGCCAATAATTATTCCAATTGATGGTAATTCTGAAAATAATTTGAATTTTTCTAAAATTCTAGTTGAGTCTCTGTACTAATTAATGTCTGAGCTATATACAGACAAAATATTATTATAATAGAACCATTTTTCACAAAAGGAAAACATTTGGAAAAAAGATTATTCTAAGTTAATTTTTTGCCAAAATATTATATTTAAATAATTTTTTGTGTCAAAATCTCCTTAAAACTATTTTATGCATATATTCTAATCTGAGTGACACGAAATATCATGAAAACTATCCATTTATGTGCCTTTTTAAAATCCCGTTTCCGAACGTAGTCGGATACCTTAAAATCAAATACTTATTATAGGCATGTCACATAAAAAATAAAATATATTTTTTTATCTAGATGTATGCATGATTTTCAATCTTCCAAATTTGCTTTTGATGTAGTTTGCCAGTTATCTAAATTTTGGGTCTATAGAAGAATTTTCCTTGATTTTATTATATTTACTGAAGCTCAAATAACATGTATAAGCTTTGAAAAACTACACGAAGATTATTTGTATCTTTCATTGATTGTGTGTATTTTTAGATTCATTTTCAGTATGCTGAGTTAAAGGATTTTGATTCTATATTTTTATTTATATGCTAATAATCTTGTTATGTAGAAAAATAATTTTGCCTTGGTAGTTTTTTCACTTAATAGTTTATTCAAGTACTATTTCTTTTCAAATATGAAAATGAAGGTGAGGGCTTGTAAAATTCCGTTTTGTATTATTCGAATTTTGTGCATTTCTGGAACTACTTTCAATAATTTGAGGTAAAAAAAAATACTCGATATTTTTTTTTGTACTGAAGTACCATAAAAATCTGCTTTGCAGAAAAATAATTGCCTTTGTAAACCTTTTGGGTATTTTTTCTGAGTTAATGGTTTATTCAAGTAATTTTTCTTTTCAAATACAAAAATAAAGGTTAAAGATTATTCAGCTCCGTTTTGTATAACCTAAGTTTTCGAATAATAAATATCTCCATACCACATGATCTAGAAGGGAAAAATCTTTTTAAGCTTGTAGAATAAGGCAAAATATTATTGATATGCTTTCTACTTTAGATGAATTTAGAAAGGAAAAAAATCTTTACTCACACACATGTTAAAAACGAAATAACAATAGAAATGAAAACCAGAATCTCTGATAAAAAAAATTTCATGTACTACCTAAATCACATAAAAATTTTAATAAATACTTCGTGTAAGTGTTTTATTATTTTTATATCACCCTGTTAACATAAAATACGTATAATAATATGTAACAAGTAAATGTTTGTCGTATAAATTATTGGAAAATATTTAATCAAAGTGCCAGAAATAGACACTTGCTGGAACGCTTTGAATTTAAACAATACATATGGCTTGTGTATGGTTGGATTTTGGTACACTTTTCCACTCCAATAAATTTTTACTATCAATTTTCATAACAGTGCATTTTCAATATTTCTTCTGGAATAGACATGAGGTATTGAATGGCATTCTTTGAACCTTCGGGGGGGGATTCCTTTTCGTAAGTATGGGATCTATGATTCTGAGATGTCCCAGTGATTTGTCATTTATCTCAAGAAGTTTGCTGTCTTAGATAAACATGGGAGGGGGGCCCATGGTTTTCCTTGCAATCTTTATTTATATTCAAATCCCTCACGTCCTTCTTTTTTCAATTCCGACTATTAGCTCACACTCTCTCTATATTTATTTATTTATTTATCTTGGTGGAATTTTCAATCGTTAACAAAATACATTTTAAAGCGCTCAGTTGAGCTGAAATTTTATATACATGATTATTTTGGATGACAATACTATAATTTAACTATAAATAATAAAAAATAATTGATTAAAACTAATAATAATAAAAAAATTAAAAAAACAGCCACGTTGGCATCATTTTTGGTGACTTAGCGACCCTTTTGGTGACTTGTGTCAAATTTTGAAAAGATTTTTTTCTCACGTTTTGAAGCATTTATTTGAACTGAAATTTTACATACACGATTGTTTTGGAGGACAATACGATACTTTAATGATAATTAATAAAAATTAATTACCACTTAATGTTGTGATTCTGTCATATGAATATACATATTTATATTAATTGTAACTATTAATGAAAGTAGCTAAAATAAAATTTTTCTTTGTTGATCTAAGTAGGAATGGGGAGGACTAAATTTTTTTTTATTATACTTGTTCTTTCTTTCTTTTGTTGCGCTTATCGTAACTGACTATGTTCGCAATCATAACTTTACACAAAAGCGTATAAATGAAAAATTACCACTAGAAAAACTGAAACTTAGTATATACCTACATTGCCCAAAAGCAGTCAAAGTGACCGACTGCATAGTGAAAGAATGATTAATGTGCAAAGATATTTGTTTAAAATTAACTTTTAATATTTTTATATCATTATTAAAAATTAACAATTATTAGTAAAGTTATTAGTAAATATTAAAAATAAAAAAATTGATTTCACTTGGAAAAAAAATATTTTCTAAAAAATTCAAAGAAATTGTGCTTTATATATGTAATTGTTTTTCTAATTGAAATAAAAAAGACAGTCAAAATGACTTCCTTGAGCAATATAGTGTTAAATGACATCTAATGTCATTTGAATTATAATATGCAAAAAAAAATTGTTTTCTTAGGAATATTAGAACAGGAAAAAATACAATATTTAAATGAAATTTCTTGGCAAAAAGTGAAGGACAAGGGACGATATTTTCAAACATTTTCCTGTTACCAATAAAAAGACTTCTATATTAATAATATTTTGCCTGTACACACATAAAGGACTTCTGTACAGAACCTGAATTAGGAGTTTTGAAAAATTCGCATTGTTTGCAGAGTTTTTATCCTTTGAAATAACGACCGGTATTTTTTCGTTGAAATTTCTCCACTCGAATAGATTAAAATATGAATAAATATACTTCAAAGTAATATATTTCAAAAAATCTTAGTTCATGCAATGTAAAAAAGTCTCAGCTGTATGCCCTCAAAACATTATTGTTATGGATACATTATTGATAAAAGGTGAATGTGTGATATTCCTCCCTCGGGTGAACATGTCTTTGATTATTAGCGTGAGCTAGAGGTGTAGGATTAACGAAAGAACTAGACGCATACATTATCTTAATATAGCTTTATTAAGATATTTAAATTAATTGTTTAACAAATTAGATGATAATAATATGTGAGAGAATCTATGGTGGCAAAACACACAATTTATATAATACCGAATTAACCTAACTCGGACACTATCAACTACTGAATCGCCTAAACTAAATTACAATACTATCACTGATCCTAATATTAAATAGTCAATCCTACCTTGGTGTAGTCTGAAGAATCTATCACCACAATCTTAGATCAAGGCGTGTAAATGCTCGAGTGCAATGGTATGTACCTTGTTTTAATGTATCTCTATCACGTATACTTTATGCTAGTCGCCACGTAACGTTTTCCAAAACTTCTTCACGCTTGAATCATAACATTTTTCAAATTGCCAGCGCGCTTACTCTAACTTCTGATACTTAAAAGCTTCCTAATTTGCATCTTTCTTTCAAGCTCTACTTCTTGGATTTGGTTGGAAAAGAGTTGCCATTAATTCTGGTCCCAAAGAACCCAAAAGGACATGTTAAAGAAAAGACGCGCGAGCCCGTCACAAATGTTTTAAAAATATGTATTTTTCCTTCCTTTTTGCCAAAATATTGCATCTAAATATCTCCCAGATAACTTTATCTCACTTCTAAACTCCATTGCGGTGGTGGCCCATTTACGCTGTACAGGCGTTGCAGATTTGAATTCGATAAACCGTGCCACAACTTGAGCTTGAGCTTGCGGTGAAGCCGTTTTGAAACGAGAATCTTGAAGAACGGTAATGTAGTGCCATCGAGTTTGCATTTCATTAAACAAATATTTTAATCTTTTCTTTTTGAAACACAACAAAACCCGGAAGTGAATGTATTTGTCTATTTCTACTAAATATTTGGAAATGTAGTCATACTTTTTGGACATCTATAACAGGGATGGCGAACCACTGGCACGCGTGCCATTGAGGGCACGCGATATAATATTTTGGGCACGCCTTCAATCAAAAAGGTTTCCGTTTTAATTCAAAATAACGAAGTTAAGTATGAAGTATTACGAACGAACACGAGTAATCGGTCGCAGTTTTCCGCGAGATATTCTCAATTCAAAGAATTATCGGAAAAGTTCAAGTTTTTTTATGTACCCTGATGTGATTTCATTTAATAAACTGAACTTATCCCAATTCGATTGGATGGAAATGCAACCGATTATTTTCCAGTCTAGTTTAATATGAATCCAAAAGTTTGTTTAAAAAAGTAGAAAGTTGGAATTGATTGAAACAGAAAGTTTAACAAGCAATATAGGTAAAAATGTTAATAAGGAAATTTTGGAAACATGTAATTCAATTCCAGACACATTAACTGTTTGAAAAAGCTGGGACGTCTATTTTAACCATATTTTAATCTACCCACGCCAGCGAGTCATTATTATCAGAGATGAATAGCAATCAAAACTCGCTTAGAAACTGCTTGACAGATTTTACTCCAATTCAGCATGCATTTTGTTAAAGGTAACATCTTTCAATCCTTATGTACGTTATTTTTCATCTAATCATCAGCAGAAGAAATCAAACTAATGTTACTTTAATTTAAATTACACGTATAACTAAAATATTTACTACTATAAGGTGCAAAATGTATATTTTTTAGAAATAAATAGAGTTTTGAGTTATTAGTACTTAGTTTCATATTATTTTCTCAAAAGTCACAAGTCAAAATTATTTGACGGCACGTCTATACCTCTTGAAACATTTCTTTAGAAAAAATGGCAGGTGGAATAATAAAGGTTTGCTACCCCTGCCCTATACATTAAAAGAGGAGAAAAGCAACGTATGTGTTTTTACTTGGAAGAAAAGGAAAAATTATAAATCATTACCCAAACCAGAATTCACTGTTTCTCCTTCCGATGTATTACTTCTCGTGTAACTAAATTTAAAAGTTAAGTTTTGTATGTATTATAAATGTTAATAAGTATATAAACTATCAAAAGGTTATAATAGTTCATCAGTTTTCAGTGTTCAGTCAAATTATCATTCCTTTTATTAGTTTAAGTAAAGGGTGCTTTTTTAGATGTATAGAACTTTAAATTGCAATAAAACAACGATGTATTATTCGATTGACATGAATTTTTTTATTCGAAAGATAATCTTGTGGCATTACATTTTAAATATGATTTCTGGCATATGACTGCCACGGCTAGCTCGGATGTAGTCCAATCTGAACGTCCAATTTTCGATGACTTTTTCCAACATTTGTGGCCGTATATCGGCAATAACACGGCGAATGTTGTCTTCCAAATGGTCAAGAATTTGTGGCTTATCCGCATAGACCAATGACCTTACATAGCCCCACAGAAAATAGTCTAGCGGTGTTAAATCACAAGATCTTGGAGGCCAATTCACAGGTCCAAAACGTGAAATTAGGCGGTCACCAAACGTGTCTTTCAATAAATCGATTGTGGCACGAGCTGTGTGACATGTTGCGCCGTCTTGTTGGAACCACAGCTCCTGTACATCATGATTGTTCAATTCAGGAATGAAAAAGTTAGTAATCATGGCTCTATACCGATCATCATTGACTGTAACGTTGTGGCCTTCATCGTTTTTGAAGAAGGATTCCACCAGCCCATTAAGCGCACCAAACAGTCAGTTTTTCTGGATGTAACGATGTTTCGACATACACTTGTGGATTAGCTACACTCCAAATGCGGCAGTTTTGTCTGTTGACGTAGCCATTCAACCAGAAGTGCACTTCATCGTTAAACAAAATTCGCTTATGAAAATCCTGAACAACGGCAATCTCGTTTTGGGCCCATTCGACGAATCTACGTCTTGCTTGATGATCGTTTTGATGAATTACCAAACCAAACTGACAATAAATCACTTGGCAGCTGTTAAATCGGTCGCTATCTTGGAAAGTAATGCCAACTTAAACTTCTATACCTTCTTTATATACTCGTGCATAATTTTCTATTAACGAAGAACGTAATTTGACTGTAATTACTTGAATCCAGAACACTAATACTGTTATTACAACTAATTCCCTCCAGTACAGAAAAGGGTCTTTACTTATGTACGTTCCATCAATAGTTAGATTGTTTAGTGTAGGCTACTATAGCTCATTCATGTTATTGCCAAGCCACAATTAAAACTTAGTAAAATAGAACTTCGACGCTTGAATTACCGCAAAACCCTTTTCGGATATCAGAACGTTCCAGAATTGTATTAAATTGTGTTATAGCAGAAAAGTCCCTCAACATAATTGGGATTCGGAGATAGGTAACAATTGATTTATTGCAAATGAGGTACTTCATTCGAATGATAGACAAAGCGGTGCGGACAATAATTTCGAATGATTAAATCGTATATTCTAGGTTATCATAGAGTTAATTATTCCTTCTGTTCTCCCATTCTCCACATCTATGAATCCTCACTTTTGTCCCGTCAATCTCGCGTCAAATTATTAAATTGCCATGCTGTTTGCCTTTACGTACGTCCCTATATCTGAATTAAAATACACGCCAATTATTCGGTCTAGTGGAAAACTGTGTGCAACTTATTTATGATTATCACAAGTTTCTGAATGAATAATTTGTACTAAGAATAACGCAATAATTTTCAAAAGTAAAAATAACGCAGAAATACGAACATATACACAATTATCGCGTTTCTCATATTAATTTCGTTCGGAAAATGTACAATTATTAATACAAAAAAGGGAAAAGGTACAATATAACTATATGCGCGGTCGGAGAAATCGATTTCGAAATTGATATAGTTCAACGTAACTAGTTAAAATGAAAAATCATCTGTAATTAAATATTACAATTGTAATAGCATAAGATAGTTTGAAGTGAAACGAATTTTAATACCTCTATCTTGGTTCTTATGTATAGCTTCCACTTGTAGTACTTATTATGGACACGGTTGCTTAGTGGTTATGGTCATAAACTTACGCCCAGCGCATCATGAGTTCAAATCTTAAGGCCACTGAAGACCTACCGTGTAGAGAAGATGATGCAAGTCACATATATCGAGGCTAAAAGTCCAACCATTTGTGTGGTAGGGTTATTTAGAAACAGGAGTGCGACTGCTCAAATGCTGAAGACTTTGGCGTTACACTGGTGAAAAATGACATGGCAAGAAATCGTTTCAATAAGTTGAAATCTTATTTACACTTTGTGGACAATGGAACTACAAGTCAGCATGCTCAGGATCGATCCTTCAAAGTAAAACCTTTGTTTGCCTTACTTAATAGTCATTTCATGAAATTTGGAGGCCAGTATGGAGAGGACACAAATATAAATTTAGCGTTAAGGTATCCGACTGGGTTCAAAACCTTGATTTTAAAAAAGTGCATAAATGGAGGATTTTCATGATATTTAGTGTCACTCAGATAAGAAAATATGCATAAAATTGCTTTAAGGACAATTTAACAAAAAATATTTAAATACAATATTTTGGCAAAAAATTAACTTAGAATAATCTTTTTTTCAAAATGTTTTCCTTTTGTGAAAAATGCTTCTATTATAATAATATAACGCTCAGACCTCTCTACAGAGGCTCAACTAAAATATTTGAAAAATTCACATTATTTTCAGAGTTACCACCAATTGAAATATTTATTGGCGTTTTTTTCTTAAAATTGCTCCCCTCTGTTGTCGTAAAATATGGATAAACCCGCTTCTAAGTTATATATCTCAAAAATTCTAGTTGACCCTCTGTAGAGAGGTCTGAGCTATATACAGGCAAAATATTATATTAATAGAAGTATTTTTCACAAAAGGAGAACATTTTGAAAAAAGATTATTCTAAATTAATATTTTGTCAAAATATTGTATTTAAATAATTGTTTTTGTCAAAATGTCCTTAAAACAAATGTTATACATGTATTCTAATCTAAGTGACACTAAATATCATGAAAATTATCCATTTATGAGCTTTTGCAAAATCACGGTTCCGAACGTAATCGGATACCTTAAGATGCAGAATTTGATAAATTCTTACAATAATCGTTTGGGTGATGTGGATCACCACGAGTGGTGGTATGGACATTATCTCACTAAAATTCGTAGGAAGAAAGGGGTACTGGCCACATTTTATACGTTCACTGGATATGTCTATAGTAAACGCCTGGATAATTCATAAAACTTTCAACAAAGATGAAACCCTAAACTTGAAGAAGTTATGAAGAGCAGTAACAACAGTCTAGCCAAAAGAACGAGAGGCAGACCTAGGACTGTACTTTCTTACGCAAAAGAAGACATCCGTAAAGATAGTATTGGTCAATTTTACTGAAGCAAGAAAAACAACTTCGTTGTCAAAGAGAGGACTGCGAAGAAAAACCCAAAACATGTTGTCGCAAATAAAACTAAACGCTTTTTCAGGTTCTCTTTGGTCCTTTCTACCCAAATTAGAGTGAAATTTAACTCAAAAACAAATTATTTTGTAAACAAGAAAGTATTACTCAAATAAAGTAAAACTTTGTACGAGGAAACAGCTTTTGATCATTGAAGATAATACTAAAACATGTACGTGCAAATTATACCCCTTTTATCCCAGTGTTCTATTTAGAGGACGGGTCAGATTTCTTATATAAAATATATAACTTTTTCAAATTTTGTTATATTTAGTTTGTTTAGGTTTAACCTACTTTAGAAAATATAATTCTACTCGAATTTTAGCAAAATAAATAAATTGGGATAAAACGGGTTAAGGGCTTTTCAACTATTGGAATCGTGTTTTTCGGTGGTCTTTTTGCAGTGAAAGTTTCTGTTTGCCTCCAGAAAATGGGAACGCATATTTTTGAATCTTACATGTTAATATTTATGGATTGTAGAGAATGTGGATTATCCTTTTGAGAGGAACAAATAATGGTGTTGAATGGAATTATATCACAGTGATGAGAATTAAGAATTAGTGAGTTCGAGGTAGACGAATCAAGGGACATGAAGAACTTCGCTAGACACAGTAGTTCACCAGAGTATCAGGAAGGACTCATATTTGGATAGCACCGCACCATTTAAAACTTTAATGCAAAAATCGCCCAATATTTAACGTCCGGCCACAACATTCCAAGATATATTTAACGGAGGAGAATTTCAGCAGTTGCATCCGTTATTGCGATTAATTTTTAATGTGTACCAGAAACGTATGTAGCTACATGGTGCATCAAAAGACGGAATTTTTTGAAAGTACACTCAAGTGCTCTTTAAGGTATCCGACTACGTTCTGAACCGTGATTTTGCAAAGCGCATAAATGGATAATTTTCATGATATTTAGTGTCACTCAGATTAGAATACATGCATAAAATAGTTTTAAGGTCATTTTGACAAAAACATTTATTTAAATTTAATATTTTGGCAAAAAATTAACCTAGAAGAATCTTTCTTCCAAATGTTCTCCTTTTACGAAAAATGCTTCTATTATAATAATATTTTGCCTGCGTATAGCTCAGACCTCTGTACAGAGGCTCAACTAGAATTTTTGAAATATATAACTTAGAAGTGGGTTTATTCATATTTTACAACAGAGGGGAGCAATTTTAAGAAAAAAACGTGAATAATTTTTTCAATTGTTGGTAACTCTGAACATAATGTGAATTTTTCAAAAATTCTAGTTGAGCCTCTGTAGAGAAATCTGAAATATATTTTCAAAATTACTTTATTCCTAAAAGTACCAAAAACTTAATATTAAGATGATAATAATTATAATAAATTATAATAATGATAATAATAACAATGAATTATTTTAAGATAACTACGAAAATTAAACAATAGAACATTATTTGTATGGAAAATCATTTTGGCATGTAAAAAATACACAAAATGAGCAAACATGCAAAATTTTATTTCAATATTATATTTTTAGAATAAAAATAATATTGAAATAAAAATCTTCTATAAGTTAATACCATTAATAGTTCTTGCGAAATTCTGATTTGTGAATTCATAAAAACTTTCGACAACTATTAAGAAAATTCGATATATATTGGTATTAAATTTGCAGTTTTACAAACCATTCATGGTTAGATTACATAAAACATGAGCTTCTTTTTATGAAAAAAAATTCGTATTTATAATAAAAGAGATATTGTGGTAGAACGACTGATGTCTATTTTCGTTTATTACAAAAATAAGTAAAATTAACTTGAAATAAAATGGTCAACTACAACAATCGATATAACATTATAGAAGAATCAAAGTTGAGCAATAATTTTTTAATGCTTCTGCATTTTAGTTTTGATTAAGGAACAAGCAATTTTATACATCTGTAAGTCTTTAAAACCTAAGAAATTTTCTATTAATTTGAAAAAGTTTGGAAAAGTTTTGAATTTTTTGCCTTGAAAATAAATGTAATGATGGATGTAATTCCTTTTATACAATTGAAAATCCTTCATTTTTCTTGAATGAAGGTAACATATTTTGGTACTTTTCCATTTCGCCGGTGCAAGCGATAATGTACGCCAAAAAAGGAAACAATCGATGCCAAAAGCAATATTCTCGCTGGTAATCTTTTACAACCCTATTTTAAAATCAAGTTAGGATCTTTTCTTATCATCAATGTCTTTTCATAATACATTAAAAATGGATAACAAACAATGAGAACTAATGCTGATAAACATTTTTTGTGTATATATTGTGTGCTGTCGCCAATAAAGCTTGCTTGGCGAGATTTGCAACTGCGAAACGGAAAAGTAACCCCATATATTTTTTTTAATTCCTACTATTCGTTCACACTCTTTCTATACGTATATAAGCATCTTGCTCAAATTTTCAATCTTAATAAAATGCTATTTATCCATCCGCTCAATTTCAAATACATTTTTTTAAACTTGTAGTGCAGTGGTTCTCAAACTTTCACTACTGGCGCCCCCTTTTCAATCTAAATTTTTATCGCGCCCCCCTTATACATTAATAATGTACTGAATGCAATAATAATGCAATTTGACGCTAAAGCTACAATACAATCATAATTATAAACCGTACAAATTAACAAGATAAGTATTAAATTTTGTATATCTTACTTTTAAGTAATATTTTTTTTTTTTTTGCTTTTTAGTTCGATTCACTATAAAAGCGTGTTTTTTAGTTTGTTTAAAAACTATAATTTATTTTATAGTTATTTTTACTATACACTATAAAAATCACAATTCCAGTGAATAATTTAATTAAGAGAAAATATACTTACCTACTTTCAAGGACTTTTCAATTGTCACAGTAGTAACAAAAACATCCTAAGAAGTTTGTTATATTATTGGTAATCATATAAAACCGTCAACTGATGCAGAAATTGTGAAGGAGTGTTTCTTAAATTCTTTTAGTTTAGTGTTAGTGACAAAAATAAAAAATATAAAAAAATAATAATTAAAAAAAGCAAACAGGAGTTATAAGATTTCAACCAATTTTCCATATTTTAAATTCCCAATGTTATGTTTGTCTTAAGCATTTCTACCCCCCTCCCCCCGTTTAATCTCATTTTGCGTTTCGCGATGTATGCGGCCTGCGTTAAATGGATGACATATGTATGCGGGCCTGCAGAAAAAAAGTTTGAGTACCCCTGCCTTAAAGTCATAATGTAGGTATTTCAATTCCTACTATTTGCTCACAGTATCCTTCCCCTTCAGGACCAGCAGGAGAAGGAAGCGCTTCCCCAAGTCCGTACGTTCGGATAGGATACACACGCACGGGACTGGTCTAATTTCCCTGCTAAGCCTAATTTCCTTTAAAAATTCATATAACGTTTAAAATGCAGTCAAATACGCTAAAAATTACAATTTACAATCATCGATAATATTTTAACATGGAGTACAAAATTTTTCGTTATATTTTTAAAAAATTGCAAATTTTAAAGAAAACGTTTTCATTTTAATAAAATAAAAGTTTCATACACTTTTTAAAAAAATTGACGAAAACCCCATGCATTTAAATACGAATGCAGAAAATATTAGAAAACTGAACCAACTTATTCAAAATATAAACAGAAATCCATAGAGCAATAGATCACGAACTTCCTAATGCCCGACTCTCTCGAAAAATAAATGTGTGCAGTTGTTTATATTATTACATATCTCGGATCTAATTTTAAAAAACCAGGAGCTGAAAGCATATATTGAAGTTCAAAGTTTTATGAAACATTATTCGAAAAAAACCCGGTTTTTAACTGCCATCTAGTGTGCTTGTAAAAATCGATATAAAAACGTTCCTAACTCTGATCACACCAGTATAATCATGGACCTAAGACAGTTGTTCTCAAACTTTCACTACTGGCGACCCAATTTTCAATCATAATTTTTATTGCGCCCCCCTAAAAATAATAATGTATTGAAAGCAATAATAATGCACTTTGGTGCTAAAGCTACAATACGATCATAATTATAAACCGTACAAATTAACAAGATAAATATTAAATTTTGTATATGTTACTTTTAAGTAATATATATATTTTTTTTAACTTTTTAGTTCGATTCACTATAAAAGCGTGTTTTTTAGTTTGTTTTAAAACTATAATTTATTTTACAGTTATTTTTACTATACACGATAAAAATCACAAAATTCCAGTGAATAATTTAATTAAGAGAAAATATACTTACCCCTACTTTCAAGGACTTTTCAATTTTTCCTAGAAATTTTGAGAAAAAATCCAATAAAACTAAAGAAAATATTCTAAATAAATAATGCCCTTAATAAAGGACATAAATCACAGACACTTTTCGCTAACAACACAGGAACGTTATTTTCCAGCAAAACTCAAACGTTTCATGTCTCACGCTTTTCTGATATTTATTTTCGCTATCTTTATTAATATGCATTATTTCAGTAGGTTCTTCAATTGCTTGATCAGTTTCAACTTCCTTTAATGGGGATCACAGATGCCCATTTTTTTAAATATTCTGCTTATTTACATTTATAAACCATAATAAGTCGTACAACACAGCAATCAAAACTACAAAATTGTTCATGGGGAAAGTGTAGCATGTTCTAAAAAATAATTGTGTAAAACGTTTTTCATTATGCATTATATGTTTCAGAATACTCATGCTTATCCATATATCATAAAACTCTTTCACATGGAAAAAAGATGAAACAGAAATATATTATATATATTTACAACTTCCCTAAAAAAATAGACGGAGATAACCATACCAGTAAGTTCGAAGGTCAGCTAAAGTAATATTTTAGGTTAAAAGAAACGTAATAAAAAATCTCTCATCGTTTGATATCGTTAAAAGAAACGAAAAAAAAACTTTCATCGTTCTCATATTGACCGCAAAGCAAACAAAATATTTGTTTAATTTGGTTATAGGATCAAAGATGGCTAATGAGCGTTTGAAGTGGAATCTTTTATTTTTGATGATCACCAGATGATAAAAATAAATTATATCAGTGTAAATGTGTATTTTTTATTATGTCAGAAAGCATCTTGTTTTACTTCATTCCAAAAAATTATTTTTTAAACTTTTTATTTTCAATATGCTCGTGACCCCCTCGCAGGGTTACCGCGCTTCCCCAGGGGGGCGCGCCCCACAGTTTGAGAAACACTGTTGTAGTGGGTGACACTTAATGTTAATACAGTTTTTTCAAGCATTAATCCATCCATTAATTAAATTTTATTTTTTTAATTTTAAACTTATTTTGCGTTATTTCTGACGAAGTTAAGACTAGTTGCAACACATGGTGTCAAGAAGTTTTTCTAGCGAATTTTTTCTAATGAATACTAATTTTTTATTCGTCCATTCAAGTTCAAATACATTTTTTAAACCTTGTAGTAGATGGCACTTGATGTTAATGCAGTTTTTTCAAATATTAATTCATTACTTTAAATTTAATTAACTAAAATAAACTTTTTCTTTGTTGACCAAAGTAGGAATCGACTTAATGTTTTTATATTACTTGTTATTGATTTAAACACGCGTGTTTGAATATGTATGTATTAATATTTATTAATTGCTTTTGTTGATAAAAAATGAATCATTTTCAATTAATTTTCTTGCACCATAGAAAAGATATTATAAAGAAAGTGGCACAAAAAAAAACGCTTTAAAAACTAATTTAAATACATTCATAAATTGGTTTTGCAATCGTAAGCTTGTACTAAAGCAATATTTTTTCTCTACCTTTTTTTAAAAAATAAAAGAAAAAGAAAAAAACAGATTAATTTTAAGTTACGTAATATAGATTAGTATCTCAACTCAAATATTTGAGTTTTTAATGACAGACCTTAATTAGGTGCTCTGATTTTTTAATGCATAATTTTCTTAAGAGAATTATGGCAATTGCAAATAATCCCGGATCTTAGGTGATTAAAATCATCTTATGTAAGTAACACGACTATTAACTATCAAATTAAACACATTTCTTTATTAATGCAAAGAGTGCGTTTCGTAAATATAAAAATTCCATATCTAAATCAAGTATTATAAAATATTGCTTTAAAGATTCTATATATTTCTTGTTCATTTCTTTATTTCATTTTTTCAAGTTTGTTTTGCTCGTTCATTTTGATGTGGCACATGTCCGGAGGACAAAACCTGCAACCTATGTATTCGTAACCGAGTAGCATGACTACTACACAAAAGTGATCACCACTTATGTAGATAACCGAAAATACTCCTCCACCAGCTAGTCGGTGAATAGGCGAACAAAGATGTAGATGCTATTGCGAACGTGTGCAGCATTCGAGCTGTTGCAGCTAATTGGTCAAGTGAGTCTGACGACTTTTGGTTGTGGCAAGTGAGTCTGACGATTTTGGTTGCTGAGTCAAGTCAATCTGTGGTTGTTCCTCTTGAGGTAGATGGCACCACAGCAGATCAGAAAGCATTTGTGTTTTCTTTACAGCCAAGGTCACCAATGTGGTGGATAGAACTCGTCACCTATGGATTCGTAGCCGAGTAACATGCTCACTAGACAACAATGATCACCACTGTCCGGTGGCTGCTACTGGCCTCTTCAAAGTCGTCTGAATTTTTTTCATCCTTAATTTTTTTTTGTAAATATTTATACATTTTAATCAGATAATTGTGTAATAATTCTATAAATGTAAAAAAAAAAGATTCTGTGTGTAAATTGTACACCCACTTCCTAATACTTAGATAATCAAATATTTTACAGTAGGATTTGTTTTCCATTACATAAATCTTTATAACAGGAATACATGAAATAACGACTGAATTGAGTAAAAATTCAGTAAATGTGTACAAAATAAGAACATATACAACCCGAATAAAATATGAGCAGTTAGCATTAATTTTATTCATAGCGCAGTAAAGGAAAAAAAAGGAATAGAAATAAATTCCATCAAAATTTAATAAGTACTCCGGATATAATTGAAACTGTGTGCTAAAACCATTAGCTTTAATATTCTAGTATCAATTAATCGTTCTTAAAATGGAGAAGTAACCGTTGATACTTCCAGTAAAGCATAGTAACTAATTATTTAATTGCTCCTAAAGTAATTACATTGAATTGTAATGTATTTACACTTGAAGAGAAATTGAATATATATATTCAAATAACTGGAGTTTTTTTTATTAGGTTTAGTGCGCGGGGTTGATCGCATTTAGCTCTTAATGATGAAACAGGAATTGAAACTTCCAGTTTTTTTTTTTTTTTAGTTAAAGATTAATTTTTATAGAGGTCAGTAAATTCATTTATATATTAATACGTTTCATTAATGAATCTAAAAAATTCTATATTAGTTTATTTTGTAATTCTCATATGAGTACTGAGGCGCTGTAGTGTCGGAGACTACAGTTGGCGAAAAAGTATGGAATGTTGACGCAAAAATCAACGCGGCTTCAGAGGGGTTGCTGTGTTTTTGAAGGAGAGGGTTTTTGACCCCGAGAGTACGGTTGAGGGAACAAAAAGTCCCTTGTTTTTTTTTGAAAGCGAAAGGCGATGAATTGTTTTGTGTCAGAGAAAATTGAATGGTTTCGGTGAGAGACTGATACACAGGCGTGGTCTAGTGTAATAAAGGAGACGAGATAGTTTCTTGGGACTGTGTTTAAATTGAGTGATTTCGGAAACGACGGACATTGTAGTTTGATTGTTATTTGACTGTAGTATTTGAAGGGGACATTGTGGTTTGATTGTTACTTGATTGTAGTATTTAAAGGGGCACAGTACGATTCAATTGACCAAAATAGGTCAAAAAATCAAATTTAATTTTTTTAGCTTAAATTATTTTTTATATAATTTTCTATAACCTCACAAAATTTGAAAGCTCTCTTAACTTAAAAAGCGCAGAATTATGATAGCTTTTACGTACGTTTTTATTCACATCCCTATTGCAAATCAAAACTTTAAACTTACTTTTCTAAGAAATATAAAATAACTAGTTTGTCTTCATTTAAAATGCTTAGGCTTTTTTTTATTGTGTCTAATGCTTTGAATTTTTTTAACTCATTGCCAATAGTACATGTAACAAAAGTTGGTATGCATTTTTGAATCAAAGTAATACTTATTTTTTAAAAATAATTGAACTCAGAATTCATACATTTTTTAAGGAATTTTCAATAAGCATTCAAAAAAAGAGGTATTGTACAAATACCAATCACGTTTTTGCAAAACTCATACCAACTTTCATTACACATAGTTTGACGTACTTGTAAATCAAATTTCCTGTGTGTACGTAAATTTTTGTAGAAGTAGCATTTTAAAATTACTTCACAAATTTTAAGTTTATTCCTAAAAAAATATATGGCTAGCTTGTTATGAAATTTTGAGCACAAAATCTGTTTTACATAGTATACGCACATAGGAGGCAACCAAAAAATTATCCTTAAATTAAAAATATTTGCGTAAATCGCATGATGTCCCCTTATTTAAGAGAAATGTGTTAATCAAGATTTAATGATATTTGTATTGATTGATTTGAGAAGTAATGAAGAAAGTAATAAAGACCTTTTTACTGGCGCAATTCCAGTTCTTTACACATTATTCTGAATAAAAATCCATCTGTTATATTATGAGAAGTATTATTTCATCTAATTTCTCTAGTAAAATCCTATTTCACAACTAATGTGATTTAATGGACTAAATTCATGTGACGTCACGATCACATGATTCCAGGTAGCTCTCTCTTGTGCACGTGCATACGGCGTTATTTGTTTACGATTATCTTCCTCTTAAACTCGTATAGTTAATTATTCTGTAACTGTTTATTTGGATTTATTACTTTCAATTTTCATTACTCAAATTGTGTCTGCTTGATCATGTTTTTAGTTTTCATAGTTACATAATTATAAAATTGATTTCATGGGCAATTTTTATTAAATAATTTTTAAAAACCAACAAGGGTATCGATTTTCAGATCCGTTATAACTTTTGAGCACAATAATCTATGAAACACTAATCACTTGAAAGAAATAAAAAAATTTATAAATTTGGCATTTTATGAGTTTGAAAAACTTAAATTCTTAATTTTTTTAAGTAGTGAAATAAAAGCTGGTCAAACTGACTTTTTGCTTTCAGAATCAACTTAGTATAATTTGATAAAGCATAAAAAATATTTATACAGTTACTGTATCCAAAAATATTTTTTTGAAAAAGGGCACTTTTTAGCTTTAAAAACAAAGTGACTTATGCCAATTTAAAGAACAAAAACAACTCAATTACTGAAAATTATTTGTTAAGTCTGGTTGTACATTTGTTCTTGTTTTAAAAATTCTTATTTTTCAATGCTGGGGCAGAAATATATTCAATTACTTTTATAAGCTGAAACGTTTGTGGAATGTCTAATGCAACAATCTTGGGATTTTTTTGTTTTACATTCACATATATTTAAATAGAGTTATTTATCATTTAAATTGTATAAAATTATTTGTTTTGTCTATATCAGATACATTTTTAATTTAATTCTGAATGGATATTTTATGCGACTATCCATTTATATATATGCATTGCATTCTTTCAATCTAATTTTCAATTCATTGCGCTGTAAAAATAAAATTAATTTTCATCAATGCATAAATATGTATTAATCAAAAATGTTCATATTTTAACTCTCTAATTTGAGATAAACAATGGTTTAAACAAGTAAACTTTTTTACAAGTATTTTGGAACCATCTATTTATAGATAAATCATATGTAATTCATATGTCTGTAATCTTTCCGTTGGTGCTTCATACATTTTTTTGTTATGTAATCATTGATTACATGAAGTAATGCAAATACAAAATGCAGGAGTGCTTCCAGCATTTTGTTGTGTGTCCAACATTAGTTTACAGCTCAGTTTAAATTCAATTATTTTAAGTAAAGACCACAATTTAAAATTTATATAAATAAGTCATGTGAATAAAATTTCAAATAAATAAAAATTAACAGTTTATAAAAACGCGTCATAAAGTATTTGAATTAAAAATAGTATGCCATATAAGAAAAATTACTAACAGTTTGGGAGAATCTTAATGTTTACACAATATTACTCCTTATTGAATTGAAGTTTTAAATGAAACATTTATATTTCTTTTTCAAAATGGTTTGGCATTTCTTGCGTTTACTTTTAATGTGTTGGAATCAAATTAGGATATACTCATAAATAGCAATAATTATAAAATGATTAAAGCTTAATAATGCATGTTCATTAAAATAGAAAACAACGCAATTGATATTCAATGCTACTCTAAAAAATAAGAATCAAATTATAAATTCATCACTAATAATGTAGCTATTAAAAAAATATAAATTAGCCTATTCACATTTCTTTTTACTTTTGGAATCAACTTATAATTAAATAGCTATCAATGTTAATACATAGAATCCTACTTTGTATTTTGAAACAATGAGTTACATTAAAGCATAACAGAGTAAATAGTAATGCAATCATAATAGTTTCAAAAAAAAGTACCTTAATTAAAACATAATTATTTATAACTTACCTGAAAAGTTGTTCTGATTTGAACAGATGGCTTGTACGTCATTTTCTTCTTCATTTCTTCTTTAACAAAGCCTTGAATAAAAAAAATCATCATTCATTAAGTAATCAGGAACAGTAAATGATATCTTGCTTACGAATTTATCGTCGAATAATTTTAATCCTTTCGACACATTCGCAGCAACACTTCAATTTCGAGTGGCACTAGAAAACTTCGCACTGTAATTTAATATTTCGTGCAAATTGAAACTTTTCAAAAGAAGCGGTATCGAACCTATACTATGAGCCATTTTTGTGAAAAATATGAAATAAATATATATAACTACAAAATTAATTAATAACTAAAATAACTAAGAACTATATCTAAGTGTACCATGAACTATACATAAATGTCCCAGATAACACTAACGAAGCAGATGAATATCTAATTAGATAAATAAATTAGAAAAAAAAACGAAAATTATGTAAAATAGTTGTTAAAAATATTTCCTAACAAATATATATACTGGAATAATGCAAAAAACACAATGATAGCATATATTTTTAATACGATAAAATTAAGACACAAGAATTCCGTCAGCAAACGTATAGGAAAACCAACGCTATGAATTCACACGTGCAGTTATTGACGCTGGAATCACGTGATTACTTACTGGCGTCAGTCATGTCCGTGAAGTTTCTCCATTATAGTTCTGTAAATTATATAAAAAATCTACAAAAATAATTCTGCCATTAAAAATGTTCTATAATTTCCATCAGTTAAAGCGCAGTTCATTGGAGTAAAACCTAAAATTTAAGTGTGGATATACATACACATACATACACGCACACCACACATATAAATAACGTTTCGAAGAAAGCCCCTGGACACTTTTCAGGAAACATTTTTTTCTTCATTCACGTAGACAGCTTTCAACAGCCTCTCAGAAATGCGAAACAAAGGCAACTGTCTTTCGTTTGAGGTTGGCTTATTTTTACTTATTTCATTTACTGTCAAGTTATCAACTTTTATAGCGAGTGAAATGTGTGTGCCCTATGACCATAAAAGGAAATAAAATAAGATTGGAATTTGAAAGTTGGGTGGTTTTTTCTGAGAAAGTACTATCTGTGTGTTGAGTTTTAAGCTCGAATATGTATACGTAGGGAAAATAAATATTAAGAGTAGGATGTAGAATTTCAGTTTTAAGTTACTATATTTAACTATACACGTACGCACATACTTAAATAAGTTCTTTCAAAAGCAAACAAATATGACAGCAACATTATTCTTTGAAATAACATTACTCTTACGAATCCAATTTTTTTTGAAATTTTTTTTTCGCATTCTGCTATTCATTATAGCAGTGATTCTCAAACTTTCGATATTTGTCACCCCATACTTAACCATAAATTTCATCGCGCCCCCTCCATACCAACAGCAATACATTGAATTTAGTAACTTTCACTCTAAAGATACAATATTACACAACGACATTTTCTTAAGTGCCACCGGCGTATATAAACTCTATAAGCCAAAACATTGATTGCTTCGCACGTATATACACGCCTTTCCGAAGTACGGTCTTTTCTGTGCAATGCTATCCATTAAATCAAGGGTGGGCAGACTTTTATAGGGTACGGGCTTTTTCAAGTTGTTGCAGTCCACCCAGTGTTAGGGTCGCACGCAAGGGAGGGGGGTCCGGACCCTCCCTCATTGCCCTTGGGTTTTTTCCCTGATTGATTATAATCCCATGTAAAAAGAACGTAAAATGTAATTAAGTATTTATTATTAATATATTATTAATTAATGTTAATTATTTTTTCAGTAATTAATTTTTTGTTATTTTTTGTTCCCGACAAAATAAAAAAAAATATGTTTGGCTATGTATTGGGGTATGATACCAGAATGGTAGACCTTCGACCCCTCCACCATCTTGAAAAATTCTTGTGTGCGTCACTGCCCAATGTAGCACGTGTGATGAGGTAAGGAAAAGATTATAATTATAACTTAATAATAAATACGAAATATGTACTTACCTTTTGTTACAACTCTTTTAAAATCGCGTTTAAACCCAAAATGCAAGATACACAAGCATAATAATAGCCACAAATATAATAATATCAAATGATGCATCTATTATGAAACAATTCAAAATACATTGGAAAATAAAACATTTTTATCTAAAGTTAGTTTTCGTTGTTATAGTCAATGGAAGACTTAGTATGCGTACTGTCCGCCAATCTTCAATTTTCCGTATATAATTACTAACTATAAAAATCTCCAGGCGGTCCACCGATCGATCGCTATTGACGTAATGCCCACCGCGGCATTAAATGATTCCGAAGTCTTTGGAGTGCAAAAAAAAGTGACCTTGACGATGCTTGGGAAGGATTTACCTATTTCAAGATTTTCTATTTCCTTCCTTATTTATTCCTTTTCTTCTCGTTCCCCCAAAACATCCCATAAGCTCCTCTATGTGGAAAATAGTAGCATTGGAGAGCGAATCACGTAATTTTAATCGCCAATGAAGGGATTAATTATATACCTTGCTAAGATAGATAGGTGTTAATTTTTGCAAATAATTTTATGTATGACAAGCGCATGAAGTAATTGATTATTAAACTTGTCCTTAACTTAGTATTGTTGAATGTACACTATTGAAATTCGTAGGTAAGCAAACGTATCTATGTACCTATGTGTGTCTATCTTCTCACGAATCGCACCACGCAGAAACTCACCGAATGTACCGAAAGGTTGGGAATGGTCCTATGAAGCTGTTTGATCTTTATATTCCGATATTGCAATAAGTGAAAATGATATAATTAAAAACATTCAAATCAATATTCACCTGCATTGTTGTCACAACATTATTGTAATAAAAATGACGTAAGTAGGCATCGAAAATCGATGTTCAGCCAAACTGGATCTTCATTGTTACAACAATGCATATGAATTGTGCATTTTATCGTTTTTAACTAATATCTTTTCAAATAATTGTAATTTACGAAATTAAAAGGTCAAAACGGCTTCCTCAGATCATTTCCCATATTTTGGTATCCTCGGCGCGATTTTGCGTTCATCGTTTCTTGCGAAGACAGCCTTAAATAGATACGTTTGTTTACGTATGAATTTAATACGTATGAGTTTTATTCATTTTTCAACAAAAATGGATATAAATTAATATTTTTTTTAACAAAATTAAAGCTGTATTGTTTTTTTCATTCATTACAAAACTAAATATTTAATAATAAATTCATGGATTGTCTGTTTTCTTGTGAATAAAACTGGATTAGCTTTGTAAATTATTAATCGAAAATGGAAATCTGAAAAAAATAACTTATCCTAGGTGAAAAAAGAATCTTATACTTGAAAAAGCCCGTGTCCAACGACGGGCTGAACAAAGGGAAAAGAAAAAAATAGAAAAAGGAAACTCTGACAAAGAAAAGGCTGTCTGATAAAAAAGACGTGGGAGAAATTTCGGTAAAGGGAATTTAAAGGACAAAAATATAGAAATCACTCACATCGCGCATGGCACACACCCTAGAACTGCTGGTGTTCAAAGAGAAAGGGAAAGCTTCCACGAGGATAAAGTTATACCCACGAAAAAAGCCCGTGCAACGCCGGGCTAAATGGAGTAGAAACAGAACTGTACAGAAATTACGCAGATACCAGGAAGTGCTGTATTGAGAGGGAAAGGAAAATTTCCAAAACGAAAATCTATACACTTGAAATAGCCCGTGCAATGCCGAGCAATGCAGCTAGATTATTATAAAACATTTTCTGCAGTACTGATACATTTATAAGCATATTATATCCCTTTAAGACCCAACCCGCACGATCGTGTGGGTTAGATATTCTTATACGTTTTTACTTCTAGAATAATCGTATGTAAGAAAATCCCGAATCTAACGATTGAGCGGGTTTTCAGATATTGAAGTATCACTTTTTATCAACAGACGATGTTTGTGGTCCATGCTTTACTTTCAGCGGGCAAATCTAGCTTTGTTTGTAAGTACAACGAAAACTCGTCTTCTTTTTATCTGTCGCAAAAAGGAGATTATCAATAAATTTCTAATTGATTGGATACAAACATTTGTATTTACTTTTAAATAATTGTAAAATAGAAAAAAAATATTAATTGTACTCTATTAATGTTTCTTGTTGGGGCTCGGGATTTCGCTAACCTTACGATCGTGAGGGTTGGATGTTTCTTGAGTCATTGCAGCTATAAAGGTAAATTCTAGCCATGTGAGTTTTCTTTTCTGTCTCAATAATGTTGATAGAAGTCTAAAGAAAAACGAAATATATTGTTATATATAATTAAAATCTTATGTCCTTGGAGTTCCCATGGACGAGTCTCTTTTTTTCTTTCTCTGGCTCTTTTTTGCAATTTAATTTTCTCTTTTACACATTTGATGAGAGGTGCGACATTTTCATCCTTAACAGAAATATTTGCATCCATATCTCTTCCACCCCCCAAAAGACAAAATTGGGTTTTCCGTCAGGAGTTAGTATAGCGTTGTTTAAATATTTTATTTTTTTAAATAATAAAAGTTTCTGATATATTATTTTTCATGGAATACTGGGCTAACTTTTAACCAAAAACTTTTTCAGGTGTCTAAAAAGAGAAGAATTCTCACGGAAGAAGAAATTTTGCGATTAATGAATAAACCAGATTGAACCTAGATCAGAACTTAGTGATCTCTTGGAAGATGCCACTGCTGTGAACAAAACATGTGAATGAGAGCGATGAAGATAGACATGGGAATATTTGAAATGAAAAGACAAAATTTGGATCATTCTTTACCATAATAGTCTCTTGAACACATTCATTTCATTGATTTAGCTGTTACAAATTCTTGGTTTCTGTGCAAGCAAGATGCAATATCAAATAATATTTCTCCAGGATAAAAATGAATCGCTTAAAATTTAAGTTAGAGATACTTGAAGCGTTATCAGCCGCTCCACCTTCCAACAAACGTATTTTAACTGATGATGAAGATAACAGTGTTGAAGTTCCACTCGCAAAAAGATCGAAGTGAACAATCGATCTGCTATGCATGTCATGTCTTTGATCCTGGCCTTTCCAGGATAAAATACATAACATGTATAGCCATTGTCGATGTGTTGGTGACATTTCAAAGCCTCGCAAGTGCCGATTTAAAAAATTACGAGAGCAGTCCGAAAATATGTTGTGAAAAATGCAGTGTTCATTTATACTTGTCAAAATCAAAACCTGTTTTAAAGGTTTTTACAATAAATAAATAATTAGTTAATAAAAGAATTAATTTCATATCAATAGTTTCCTTATTTGTAACAATTTCTGTTGAATTAGATCTTCTAAGAACTTAGAGCTAAAAATGTGTTACTCGCGTAAAATTTCATAGGTGACTGACTTGTTTCACAGATAAAGCCCAACCCGCACGATCGTGCGGGTACCGACTACGTTCCAGGGGGGAGTGTGTCATTGGGGTTCATATAGTATTAATAACCAGAAGAATTTAATATTTAAAGATAAAAATGATTCGTGTCTTAAAGGGATATTTGTGTAAACGTGAATTTTATTTCTTATTATGTCAGAATGCATTTCGTTTGTTAACTTTCAGTAAATTAATAATTTCACAACATATTTATATAGTCTTATGTTTTATATAGTCTTTAAATATAGTCTTTTGTTTTCTATTTTTAAATAGGCTTGCACCCCTCGTATAGTTGTCATGCCTCCTTGCCTTTTTAGCCCCACAGTTTGAAAAACGCTGCATTATGAGCATTCAAAGTCCCATAATTATATATATATATATATATTTGATGATACATATACAGCTTAAGTCTAAGCTTACAGGTGTTACCCGGTAACTCTTTGTTATTCCCTGTAATTGAAACGTTGCAATAAAATAATCGATTCACATGTGCGTTTTTCACTTATACTTTTTTTTTTCATTTGATTTCATATTATTATACTTTATCAATTCTTATTCTTAGAGTGAAATCCACTCTCATTTTCCTAATTTGGTATATGCCAATAGGATAAAAAAATTTAAAAAAACCACTAGTTTTGATAAGCAGGGTTTTTCTCAGAAATAGTGAAGATAGATTATTAAAGAAGTGAATAAAAAACTAAGTTACTTCGACCAAGAGATAGTATCGGCTAGCTCCTTTTGTTTATCTATCTGTGTTATTATCTTTGTAAAATATGTATATTTAAAAGAAAGTTTCTGCCCAAAGCAAAAATTGGCACCAGTAAAACGAATGAATTGATTGGCTAAAAACATCTGATTATCATTATCATGTGACTATGATGTCACATGAATTGAGTCAATTACTCTTTTTAGATTTGATTTTTATGATTTAATCTTGTAATGGGCTCAATTCATGTGACGTCATATTCACATGATAATGATAACCAGATGTTTTTGCCAATCAGTTCTAAAATTCATGATACTTCTTAAGTCACACGATAGAAGTAATCACGTGTTTCCATCTAATCAGTTCATGTGCTTCGTTGCTGCCAAATTTTGATCTTTTCAAAAACATTCTATTACATGCATATAATAAGATTTTTTTTTTTTTTAAAATCTTTTGTGAAGAAATTTATTTTTCATAACATTTGAACATTTCATTCAATTATAAATTTGAAATTTTACCCAAGTTTTAAAAGTAAAACAACAAGTAGAATTAGTTTGATGTCTGTTTTGAATTCAGTGGAAGAACCCGTATGTGTGTTTATCATGTGACCATTCTGAATTGAGCCCATTGGTTCACATACCTAATAACTTGCAATTTGTGTAGGTTTTCATTTCTTACATGGTTTAATTTTTTCCTCGAGGAAAGGATTATTTTCACTGTGACTTTCAGGTTGAATTTACAAAATAGTTTAAAAAGAAACGAACCGTATATTTTTCAGTCTGTCTCGTTCATTTGAAACTTGTAATCTTCAGTCAGAAATCTATTCTCATACAAACGAATAATATGTGAATAATATGCTGCAATCTCATACAAGTGAATAATATGCAGCAATCTCATACAAGTGAATAATATGCTGCATATTGTCCACTACTGTTTCGTATAAGGCAGTACTTCTCAAACTTTCAAAACTTACGACCCAACAATTAACCCTAAATTTCATCGCGCCCCTCTTCAGACATATACAACAATGTATTGAATTCAATAACTTTGACGCTAAAACAACAGAGTTGCACAACGACTTTTCCTGAGCTACCGGCGTATATAAACGTCTCACTCAGCCAAAGCATTAATTACCCAGGACGTATATACAGAGTGTTTTTTTCCAGGTATAGAAGTTTAAGTTGGCATTACTTTCCAAGATGGCGACCGATTTAACATCTGTCAAGTGATTTATTCTCAGTTTGGTTTGGCAATTCATCATGAATAGACTCACGCCTGAACAACGCTTTCAAATTGTGGAATTTTATTTCGAAAATAATGGTCGATTTTCATAAGCGAATTTTGTTTAGCTATAAAGCGCACTTCTGGTTGAATGGCTACGTCCACAAACAAAACTGCCGCATTTGGCGTGAAGCTAATCCACAAGTGTATGTCGAAACACCGTTACATCCAGAAAAACTGACTGTTTGGTGCGCTTTATGGGCTGGTGGAATCCTTCTTCAAAAACGATGAAGGCCACAAAGTTACAGTCAATGGTGATCGGTATAGAGCCCTGATTACTAACTTTTTCATTCCTGAATTGAACAATCATGATGTCCAGGAGCTGTGGTTCCAACAAGACGGCGCAACATGTCACACAGCTCGTGCCACAATCGATTTATTGACACACACGTTTGGTGACCGCCTAATTTCACGTTTTGGACCTGTGAATTGGCCTCCAAGATCTTGTGATTTAACACCACTAGACTATTTTCTGTGGGGACTATGTAAAGTCATTGGTCTATGCGGATAAGCCACAAACGCTTGACCATTTGGAAGACAACGTTCGCCGTGTTATTGCCGATATACGGCCACAAATGTTGGAAAAAGTCATCGAAAATTGGACGTCCAGATTGGACTCCATCCGAGCCAGCCGTGGCAGTCCTATGCCAGAGATCATATTTGAAATGTAATGCCACAAGATTATCTTTGGAATAAAAGAAAATTCCTGTCAATCGAATAATACATCGTTGTTTTATTGCAATTTAAAGTTCTATACCTCTCAAAAAAACACCCTTTATAAAAATCTTCACGAAATAAGATATTTTCTGTGCACTGCTATCCATAAAGTTATTCCAAAGGCTTTAGAATGCACTAAATTGACTTAGACTGTGTTAGCGAAGGATTTATCTATTTCAGAGACTTCCTTCCCCCAATACATGACACACGCTCTCCTTCGTGGAAAACGGGTGGCATTAGAGAGCGAATTGCGTAGCTTTTAATCAGCAGTGAAAGGAATAATTATAACCCGTACAAATTATCAAGATATACGTATATAAATGTTAATTTTTTCATATAATTTTATATATGACAAACCCATGGGGCCAATGGTTATTATTAAACTTGTTCTTAACTTAGTGCTGTTAAATCAATTATAAAAAATATGTATTGTACAGTACTGATACATTTATAAGTGTATTATATCAGTACAAATGTTAATTTTATTTTTTATTATGTCAGAATGCATTTTGTTTGTTTACTTTCGGTAAATTAATATATTTTTTTTAAAAGTAAACTTTTGTTTTCAATCTTTTAATATGCCTGCGCCCCCTTGTAGAGCTATCACCCCCCCTTAGGGAGGCGTGCCCCACAGTTTGAGAAACACTGTTGTAAAGAGTTCCGAAAGCTCTCGTATATGTTAAATCAAGATAACCATATTATACAATGTGTTCTATAAACTGCCTATGCAATTACAATAATATACAACAATGCTATATATAATTTCGATATGCTATATAATCTATATAACAATGCTATATAATCTATATATTCAAATCAAAATGCTCCATTAATTATTTACTTACCTTTGTTGGTTGCATGTAACAACATATTCACGATATGGGGCATCTCGTTAAAAAGTATTTCGTAGAAAATAAATAATATCAAATATTTAATGGACAAAACATCTACAACATAGTACAATAAATACTGTGTGTGTAATAGGGTTTATACAGTAGAAGTTAGCATCGTTCGAGCTTTGGAATGCTATCTCGATAAACACCTGGCTATTGAGGGATAATTATGTAGCTTGTGTAATGTGATTTATATAATTAACTTAATAGTTTATGTAGTCAGAATGCAAAGGAGAATTGATAAATATCTGGAAGTGAAATGAATTAGTTGCAGTTAATAGGATTCCAATTTTATACATAACAAAAGCGTCTGTTTCGAGGTTATTCTGCTAGAAGACACAATGCGTGTATGTGTTTTAATAATTTTTGGAGCATTGGAGAGAAATTAATACAGAAAAGCATTAATAAGTCTATTATTTTCTGAGTAATTTGTTGAATTCTAACCTGGCTATTATAATTTGATTTGAAATTATTGCTATCCATAGAAGCGTAAGTTACACTTTTTCGCCATGTAGGTTAGAATTATCCAAGCTATATTTAGATTCTTTTGAAAAGATCTTTAAATGAATTGCAAGCAAAGGTTTGAAATTTTTTTTGAAAAGGTACATTACATTTAATATAATAGCCAACTGGGTGGCTTATTTGGTTTGTCGCTGGCCTTCTGCACTTAAGGTTGCAGGATAGACCCGGTCCAAGTCGATGGATTTCATGATGCAGAAAATCGACAGCCTCTATGTCGTATGATTATGCGGCATGTAAAAAATCCCTTGAGTGTCCGTTTGGACTGGATGCTCTCGGCAAAATTAAATTCCTAAGTACAATTTCGCATCGTTATAGCTCAGGTGCCCCCTTCTGGGGTGGAAACTGGACGTCGAAATTACATGTGCAATTGTTATCGCCTATATGGTGCAACACTAAAGAGTGATACCAGCTCCTGGGGAATGTACTTGGTCTGCGCGCAAAGGTAAAAATACCAATTCGCAGCTCCTTAAGAGAAAAAATAATAATATAAATCGATGAATTAAAAAGATCTTGTTCTGCTTTCTAGAAAGATAATTTAATTTAGCAATAATTGTTAATGTCTTTTATTTACTATTTTTTTTGAAAGACTAATGCTAGATATATTAGAAAAAACTCATAAAAGGGATTATTCATTAATAAAAAAATAATATTCGTATGAGTGGATCGGACATTTTTTCTTCGGAATTTCAAGTCATACCTATGCGGAAATGACGTTCTCTGGTACATAGATGAAAGGGAAAATAAAATAAAAAAAACTAATGTATGTAAAAATATTACCAGAAAAAAACTAACTTAATATATTTGGGCTTTTCTTTCCGTAAAAGTTTTAAGCAACTTATCAAATATTCAGCAAAATACCAAATTCCAAATATTTCAAAGCAAATTACCCATCAGTGTTTAAGTCGAATTGCATGCAATACCAAATGTATGCTGAAATATTTCAAGTTGTCTCACTCACGTGGCTGTAGTCCCCGTAGTTATAGTCACCGATTCCTGGTGGGCGTGCCACGATTTCATGCCCCAGTGCAGGGGGTACGAACCTTTTTGGATCAACGTGCCATTTTTTCTAAAAAAGTGTTTAATGGAGTATAGATGTGCCCTCAAATAATTTTGACTTTTGATTTTTGGGAAAATAATTTTAAAAAATTAAATACTAACCATTCAAAACTCTTTATTTACTATTAAAAAATAAATACATTTTGCATTTATTTTGCAGTAAATGTTTTGGAGATATAAGTGTAATTCAAATTAAAGTTAACATTAGTGTGACTTCTGTTGTTGCCGTTCAAATAACAAATAACTTACATTAAGATTGTAAAATGTTACTTTTAGCAGAACACATGCTGAATTAAAGTCATCTGTCAAATGGTTTTCTAAATGAGTCTTAATGTTATTCATCTCTGAAAATAATGATTCTCGGGCATAGGTAGATGAAAATATGGTTTAAAAAGCATGAGCCAGCTCTTCAAACAGTTAAATCGGAATCGAATTCCATGTTTCCAAAATTTCGTTCCTGACATTTTTACTTATATTGATTGTTAATTTTCTGTTTCAATCATTTCCGACATTTTTTTTTGTTTTAGTAAATTTTTTTATTCATATTGAACTAGACTGGAAATCAATCAGTTGCATTTCAAATTCTTCAATTTCTCTTCCAATCGAATTGGGACAAGTTCAGTTTATGAAATGAAGTCACATCAGGGTAGATAATAATTATGGAAATAAGTTCTTGAATAACTTTTTCTTCGTCTGATTTTTTCAAGTTCGGGAAGTACTTGTAGTTTCTTGTAACAATATCGTTTCTGAAAATATGCAATTTAGTGTCAAAAGCATTGAGATCCCTCTTGAAGATATTTTTTTATTGAAATTACATTCAATTCTTTTTGAAATGTTGCCATATGTCTGTAAAAACGCGACATGTTATTCGTAATACTTTGTTATTTTGAACTAAAATGCTAACCGTTTTGGTTGTAGACGTTCCCAAGTAATTGTGTCGCGTGCCATTGGTTTGCCATCTCTGCCCTAGTGCCACTAAAACCCCGCCTTGTAAATGAGCTAATGTACCTTAAATTCGATGAGACTCAAAATCCTGCCGATTAAAGGTTGAGGAACTTCAGAGAAGGGGGGTCCACCTGAGGTGCCGTCCTTGACCATGGCTCAAAATTACAAGGTCCATCACCAATAGCCATTGTGATGATTTAAAGTGCGACTGTAATCAACATTCGGTCAAGCTGCCTCGCATCAGATGGGCATGAGCCTCGAATCCCTCAGAAAACATTGTGACGAAATTAGTAGTGAAGTAATAAGCTTGTCAATTGAACAAAATCCACAGTTAAATAATCAAAAGAGGTCGTGTGTTACACCAAATGTTTCGTTATCTCAAAGCAAACTGAATTAAATCAATAAAAAAAATCTGCTAAATACAATCGAATAAATTTTGCACACTTTTTCATTTAAAAAAGTGATTTAATATTCATCCGAACATTGCACGATTCGTTTTACAAAGGCAAGACTACAACATTAGTTTCCAAAACGTACTTTAAGGCAGTATTCCGCAAACCCCGGTCCGTGGATCAAATAATACCGGTTCTCAAGAAATATTAAAATAATTCCCTTTCATTTACTGCGGTATATATTTCTTGGGTTTGAGCTACTTTTACTGAAAATCACTTAATACTCCTTGTTAAATCCCTTAATATTCATTTTTTGGTGTAACTACATTTTATTCTGAAAAGTCGCGATTACATACAATTAAATTAAAATTATTAAATCAAAACAATCTAAAATACAAACAATCAACGTCCTCCCTCTCAGCGGACCTTGGTAAAATTAACATACGTTGACCGGTACGCGGCGATAAAAAGGTTGCGGTACACTGCTTTAAGGTATCCAACTACGTTCGGAACCGTGATTGTAAAAAAGTGCATAAATGGATAATTCCATGATATTTAGTGTCACTTAGATTAGAATACATGTTATAAATTGTTTTAAGGACATTATGACAAAAATAAATTACTTAAGTACACTATTTTCGCAAAAAAATTAACTTAGAATAATCTTATTTCAAAATGTTCTACTTTTATAAAAAATGCTTCGGAAATAATAAAAAAATATTTTGCTTATATAAAGAAAAAACTACTCCACAGAGTCTTAACTAGAATTTTTGAAAAATTCACATTATTTTTAGAGATATTACCAACTGAAATAATTATCGGCATTTTTTTCCTTAAGCTTTCTCCCCTTGGTTGTAGTAAAATATGGATAAATCTCCTTTTAAGTTGTATATTTCAAATATTCTAGTTGAGCCTCTGTACAGAGGTCTAAGCTATAGACAGGTAAAATATTATTATAATAGAAGCATTTTTCATAAAAAGTTAATATTTTGTAAATCGGTCTTTCTAAGTTCATTTGTTGTCAAAATATTATAATTAATTTTTTATTGTAATAATATTCTTAAAACAATTTTATATACGTTTTCTAATCTAAGTAACACACTAAATATCAGAAATATTATCCATTTATACGCTTTTGCAAATTCACGGTTCCGAACGTTGTGGGATGATTTTTTTAAAGTGAATTCCTACTTAGGTCAATAAAGAAATATTTTATTTTAGTTAATTTTTATTAAATAATTACAATTAATATATATATTTATATACATTTGATAGAATCGCAAAATTTAGTGGCAAAATAGAGAGCGATTTTCCTTTGTATGCATGGTGTTGGACTAATATTTTCGTGTTTGTTACTATTTAGTCATTCATAAATCCCATTCTCAGAAATTAGGCTTTCACAGATAGCATTCGAATCCACGACCTTTGGGTTAGAAGTCCAACGCGCAGATTCACTAAGAGGGATTTTCCTTTTTATATAGGGTGTTGGACTATTATTTTTATTTGTTACTCTTTATTCATTAATTGGATACGGCTTTTTTTTGTTATGTTATAAGATCTATCACAGTATTTAAATAAATTAGCTTAATTATTGAAACATTTATTTAAAGTGAGGAATTTTACTTTATATATATATATTCCAAAACATAAAAATACACAGATAGGTAGAACCTAAGATAACTATACTAAATAGGAAGAAATAGGCACAATAGTACAATGACAAACTCCTGCCCTTAGGAACCAAGATATATATATATATATATATATATATATATATATATATATATATATATATATATATATATATATATAAATTTACTTTATTTTCTGAAATTCATAAACTCATCTCGCCAAATAATACCGAAGAAAAACTACCTAAATATTTACACCTTCTTGTGAACGCGAATCAACAACTATAAATCCATATTTATTTAACATTCAAATATAAAAAGGTACTATTTATTAATGAATTAATTGTTGTAAAAAATAATATTCTTTGAATAAGTTTAAACTTAGGGTTAGAAGTTCTAGAGAGAGAGAGAGAGAGAGATTATTTATTCCGTTCCATGAATAATTCATTCGAAAAATCCATACTTATTTATAATTTATGAAGTTCCGCTCATTCCAAAGGAAACACTTACTTAATGGATCATAATACCACAAAAAAGGGAACGAAAAAATTATTTTCAGTGTCACTTGTTTTAAAAACATTCTGGAGCTTTACTTTTTTAAAGATCCCAGTAACTTATCTGCATTTGTTCTTACTCTACCAGCTTTTCGCTATTTTTCGGATAGAGATACGTTTTTTTCTCGCACGATAACGGCAATTAAGCATTAATGCTTTTGATTAAGCAAACGCTTCTAGAGTAAATTATCACCGAGTGTTCAGAAAAGAGATTTTTCTATTTAGCTGATTTTTAAGGATTGGAGTTTTATTTCTTATTATTTAATAGTTGTCATTAAAAGGGACAAATAAAACAGAAAAATTATAAATTTTGATCGTAAAAATTTCATTTATTTCGGAAAAAGCTGAACATATAAGATTTTTCGGAGATGAAAGATGTTATGTCTGTAACTTTTCTTATTCATTAAAACTGTTTAGAAACCTTTTACTTAAGCGTAACAAGGAAAGCACGCATTTAATTTTGGAAACAAAATGTGAGAAAATGTAAGTGTTCTCTGATTATTTAGCATTTTTAAGAGATACAGCTGTTTTAAAAAAGTTATTCGTCTTTTTTGTACTATGAGAATATTTTAGTCCTTTGTGGACTGACGGTACTTTAAAGCACCGATTTAATTCATTAGCTCTAATGGATTAAATTTCCAAAAGTTGAGAATTTTATTTATGTATGTCCTTTAATTTTCAATGTATAATCTAAAAAAATAATTATTGTCCGGAAAAAGTTACAGTAAATCATAATGAGGCAGATAAAGTGTTAATAGCTGTATAGCTGTAACATATGTTAATGGTAACATTCATGAAGTTTATTTTGAAAAAATACGTCCTTTGTGTATAAATTTTCAGAAACAGTTTAATTGTATTTTATTTACAATATATTTTGTCATCAGAAAATGTTGAGGTAACTGAGGTCTGATTTTTTTTTTTGAAAAATGTGAGACATAACGTATTTAATATGCCAGAAAAATTTTCCTGTTGACATATTGTAGAAGTTTGGAAAGTGGGTTTTTAGCTCAGGTATCGCCTCGTTACTTGATCGAGACTCATAATTGTAATTTTTGTCATCAATAGTTCTCATGCAGCTTTGATCCGTTAGTGAAACAACCAGTCAATCAAACCATTTCACATCCTTCTTCCTCTCATCTCATTCTAGTGACCGTGGTAGCCTGGTGGTCAAGGTAACGGACTCGTGGCCAGTGTGACATCAGTTCGAGTATGGTACCGCTGAAGTCCCTCCGTGTTGGGAAGCGATGAACGTGAAATCTGTCAAGAGCTCAAACATCCTCCGGTTGGAGTTGGAGTTAGGAAAGGGGGGGATACAGCTCAGGTGTCGTCCTCGTTACTTGGCCAACATTACGAGGACCGTCCCCAAAATCCCTCGAGTAGCTGAACAGTGTGACGTTGATATTCACTCACTTACTCATCTCATTCTGGAATATATATTTATTAAATCGTTTGAAGTAGTATTTAGTTTATACAACAATAAATTTTAATCAAGTTTTTAATACAGTTTTAATGAACCTTACGTAGGCGTGAGAGATAATCTAAGTACTATCCACTTGTGTTTGTTTTTTAGGTACTGTGTAAAGCCCCCTCCCGTGGGGACCTCAGTTCTACAATATCTACGTGACCTGTTTCTGTGGGGAAGAACGAAGAACCACTCAAAGCATTCATTTTAAAACCTGTTTATTAAGGTCTTAGCAAAGACAATGCACAACAATAATAATCAAGTAAGTTGATCTAGAATGAGAAGACGCAACACGTATTACCAAATAGTCGCGTACCTGACCACTAAATCTAACTTTATAGATTAATTTCTCTGTCACTAATATACTCCTTTTCCTTATAGCTTATATAAAATAGCTTACCGCTATATCCTAGGTAATCGCTACTTCTTTACCTGTTCTGATGTAGCTTTAATCCAACAGTGTTCATAATGGCCTCGAACCCACATTTGGTTCTTCAGTGCCGGCACGGCTAGGATATTTCACGGAATTAGGATTCTTCTAACTTTATCTCAAATCACTTTACAGCTAACTCTCTACTTAGCGACTTCACTTCCGCATAGATCACTTGTCAGCAATCACTTCTGCGCATAGATATAGAACCGGATATAGACTCGCTCTACTGCTAACTTCCAATACATATATGATTCCTAATTTACATAACCACGTTCCTCTTTTTGAGTTGGTTGTAAAGAATTGCCATTTCGGCCCCAAAGAAACCCCAAGAGGACATTAACAGAAATCGCGATGAAAGCCTCGTCACAACCGTATGAGTATGCATAACATATCGGCTTAGTATATTAATATATTGAACATCCAAGTTTAACTTTTACATTCAAATAGCTACAAAAATTGCTGACAATATTCAACAGCCATTTTTCAATAGCTCCATCCCCCGCCCACCTATTTCACTTATATCCTATTTTCAGGATTCCCTGTATACTGTATTATATTCAATTTATAAATTTTCAATATGCTTATTATTTTCTTAAATATATACATTTATTTCTAATTTCTACTCGATTTTATATATCCATGTATGTATAAGTCACGTTCAAATAGCGGCTTTCAAAGAGTTTTTTGGCGACCCGCCAATAAAATCATAAAAAAAAAATAGATAAAATTTTTTTCTCTTCATTTGGGTCAACATATTTTTGTGAGCAACTCTTTTTAAAATATAAGTTGGCTGACATTAACTTGCAAACTGTGATGGGATTTTCAACAAGCAATTTTACTCCTGATTTCAAAATAATTGCAGGAAAGTTGTTGATGTAGAAATATTGAAATGAGAGTCCTTTTGACTGGTTAAATTGATTCTAAAATTAAATGTGTGTTGCATCTATAAACATAAAATTGACACAGCAAATAAACAAAACACTGTCCCTATTTTATTCAACTTATATTTATTAATATTTATATGATACAGTTTATGCCTTTTCTGAGATGCTAAGTGAACTAATGAATGCAGTCATTTTAAAAAATGCCACCTTTCTGTGTTCTCCTCTTCCAAAATGTGGCCCACGAACCAAAATAATTGCCCTCATCCAGTATAAATGTATGCATTTTTGTTTATCTATCTGTGTATATGTTACCATTAAAATGTGAAACACGTTATTTCATAGAATAACTAGACAAGTTAGTTAAAGTATAAAAAGGTTGACCAGCCAGTATGGTGGCTATGACCTTCGGCTTGTAACCGAGTGTCTTCGGGTTCGAATTCCGAGAGTAAGACATGACTGTACCTTCTTGGGGAAAGAAGTCGGTCTTTCACCTGTAATGGATTCCCGTATCAAAAGGAAAGCAGCGCACCCCTTCTTGTTATATGCTGGGAGCATCATATGTAATAAATATATATATTCTTCTGTTGTACTTTATACTTTCTGTTCTTCTTCACTTGCATTTCATATGATCCCAGGATAAAAAACATACATCAGCAACAACAAAGAAGTATATAAAATTATTGAATTTTATGATTTAGCTTAACTTAACTCAGTGGCATGACAGCTCTTTGATGGCCAAGGCCTACTGTGTCCAACTCAGCATACGCAACCAGGGACCCTGAGATGCTCATTCTGACGTTCATTCCTGAGGAGATATTCCGGTTAGGTGCTCAGTCTGACGCCAAAAAAAGAAAAACTAGAAGCCAGTCGAAAAAGTGACACCCCCCAGAAAAATAGTGCAAATTCATCAAGTGCTACTGCAAAATCTCCATCAGAGTACACATGAGAGAATATCGAGCATCCAAAAAAACATTGCGAACTACTCTCTTAATGCCGAGTTTAAGGGATGGGAATGCTATTGAGATTCTTCTTATGATAGCACAGATTAATACGGATTTTGTGAGCCACCCTATGCCGTCAGCTACAGAACCCTCAACAAGTCTAGTGAGTGTTGGAACTAATGCAAGTGAATCGATAATAAATTCTACCTTACGTTACAAAGACTATGATTTCCATAAAAATGCGTGGCCACGGTAGCCTAGTGATCAAAGTATCAAATCGTGGCTGGCGTGTCATGAGCTCGAGCCAGTACCACTTAAGACCCGCTGTGTAGGGGAGCGATGCACGTTAAATCTGTTGAGAGCTCAAACGTCCTCCCGTTGGTATGGTGTGGTAGTTAGGAGAAGGGGGAGTGCCAGCTCAGGTGACATCCTCGTGACTTGACCATGGTTCAAATTACGAAGTCCGTCGCCAAAAGCCCTCATGTAGCTGCAGAGTGTGTCGTTAATATTCCATAACCCATAAAAATGCTCACAAAGATTTTCAAAAGCTATTCGTTGATAATCCTTTCGGTCACGGGTGTTCGATTTGTCATAGATTATGGTTTAGAGATGATTTGAGAACGCCTGTTGCTGAACAGAAAAGTATTTTACTGGAAAATAATTTAGAAGACATTAAAGAATGTGTTACAATTGCCGACAAAGTTTAATTAGGAAAAGTATACCAAATTTTTCAAAATGTAATAGTTTTGTATACCCAGAAATGCCAACATATCTTCCTACTTTGGATTTAGTATTAGAAAGACTCAATTAACCTTGAATACTTTTCATGCAAATTAGGCGATTGAGACAGGTACACGGTCAGTTTGGAATATTAGGACAAATAATCAATGTCCCAAAGAAGTTTCACTTATATCGTGTGGCGTGCCACGCACCATTTTTTTTATGAAAAACACAACTGTTTTTCTTCGTAACACATTTTTTTTATAATATTAAAATATACCTTATTCTACAACATTTCATTTTTTTCCATTTCCATTAAACTAATGTTAGCAATATGTGCAATAATAAATTATATAATTTACTTGTCCTTTTTATTTATCAATTAATCATCCGAATTAAGAATAAAAAAAAATTTCGCGAGATTTTAGCTATTTATCATCAATTAATTTATAAAATAACTTTGAAATATTTTATTTTTCACTTTAACGGTCTACCATTAGTTATTTCATTGAATAACTGGTTAAAGTATGAATTTTTTCATCTATTATATACTTTAACTGACTTGTCTAGTTATTGCATGAAATACGTATTTGTTCAATTAAATAACGGATTTCAAACTTTAACGGTAACGTATACAAATATTCTTTTTGCTCATGATATTGAATTTTTGTTCGTTCCTTCAACTCTACATAAGTTTAAATGTTAATTGTGGGTATTGTGCTGTAAATATGATAAGAATTTTATTATTGTTGTTACTTATGCCACCTGATCGACAGTAACATCAGATTCAGGACTACGAAATTCATTGAGGCAAGTGGCTAGCTGTACTCCTGTTGTTAACCGTAGCTTTGAGCATCATACAGGTCACAGTACGTTTTAGAATCGGTTCCACCCCGATTTTGATGGATCACATCTTGGATGTGGTTAGATTCCTCTTCTTTTTCACCCAATCTCACCAGAGGACTTGCGGCTCAACGGCTATTTAGAGTATCCCCATTATAGCATCGTTATACATTTATAAGCATCCGTGCCTTATTCGGGATTTGAACCTTAGTCCTATGGTACTGTAGTCAGCACACTAACCATTATAACGGATGGGAGGCTCTGTAATTTGTAATCATTATTATTGAAATTTCATAAACTGACGTAGATTTTAAAATTTACTCTTTTTTTAAAAAAGCAACTCGTGTAATTTTGCATGTCATTTATGTTTAAATAAACCAGCTGAGTGGGCTGACGCCAACTGCAGTGGAGGTTCTTTTATAAGTTCTACCTCCTAACTAGGTTTGTGTGGACTCAGTCTGTCCTGGGTAAATAATACAAATAATAATAAAATACATCTAAACATTCTCCTTCTCCTTGATACTGCCTTGAAAATATAAACGCACATTTATATATCAAATAAGTAAAAGTTTCTGTAATTTTTTTCTTTCATTTACTAGTTAATAGTTTATTTGCATTTCTACATTTTTCTTTCTAATAAAATGGATTCGTTTATTCATAATAAAAAGACGAAACTCCTCTCGTCAAAATCGATTTGTGTTTACTAAAAACGAAGAAGACGTAGAAACTAGTGTCGTGTTTTAATGGATTTCAAGAATCGAGTGCAAATAATTTTTTCCTCGAAGAGAAATGAAAAGGCTTATAGAAATAAATTAGTATGCTTTTTTAGGAAAAAAAAGAACATAGAGCAAAAGCTTAAGATTCCTTTATGAAAATTGATTGGGAGAATTTTCAGTGAAGAGCAGATTATATAAACTCAGAGTAAACATTTGGAAATAGGATCTTCTAAGAAATATTGAAACGTAGAGGTTACAAGTATTTTCGTGGAACGAATCACAAAGAAAGAGTTTTTAGAGCCGGGGAAACAGATCATGGATTAAATTTATGAGACATGAAATCACGAATCTCTGTTGCTTTGATATCTCGAATTAAAAGGCTTTTGATTTCTGAGGGATCAGAGTTGTAAAAACTTATAAATACTGAAAAAGTCTGAAAAGATATTTTTTTAATGTATAAAAATAAAGTAGAAAATTTTCTTTCCCTGATTTCGTGTTAAAAACATGATTGGAGTATACTTTTTTCCTGTGAAACATTAAAAGAAAAACATAAAAAACTAAAGAAATTTAAGGGGACAATGGACCATTAAAACTAACTTCTTAAATTGTTAGCATTATTAGCTGAAAATGGAGTAGTATAGTATATAATAGTATATATAGTATATATAGTAATAGTATAGTATATAAATGGTTGTTATATTTTCCAATTTAAATATATTTTACAAAAAAACTACTATAAACTAATTTTTTTAAAAAATTACATTTTAAAAATATTTTTAAAAATGCTTTTTTCGCATTAATTTTTAAGATATGTAAATATTTTTTGTTTTACATATAAGATGAACTACAACAAAATATATCTAATCATGGTGTTCAAATTCAGAAAAAAAAATTGATGAAAAAAGGATAAATTTTCCATATTATATGAAATATTTCAGCAATTATCACATATTCATGGTATTCAAAACGACACAAAATATGATCCGTTAAATATTTTAGAAAACTAATGCACAAATTTGTGAATTATATAATCATTTGTAAGTTGTGAAAATTTCAAAGGGATATGACGTAATTTGAAACACAAGGAGCATTTCACGTAACGCTGAAAAAGGGAAAATTTACGAACTAAAAAAAGTACATTTTAAACATTTATTTGTGAGTAAAATAAAAAAAAAATTCAGTAATTACAAATACAAATGATTCAATTCGTTGATAGAACTATTCTAAGAATTCTAAGGAACATTATTAGCATAAAAAATCCAAATCGTACTTTTGACCACAATTTGACATTGTCTCCTTAAGATGGATTTACGTTCAAAACCATGATTGTAAATGGATAAGATTTTTAATATTTAGTTTCATTTAAATATAAAATGGCTTTACGAATAATTACGAGGAAAAATGATTTATATGCAATTTCTGGCTCAAAATGAAGAAAAAATAACATAATTTCAAAACTTTCCTCTTTTATAAAAAATGTTTTAATAATAAAAATAATATTTTCCTTTAAATATAGCTAAGTTTTATGTACAGAGGCTGAACTATGATTTTTGAAATATTTCATTTACAAGTGGATTTATTCATACTTTAAAATATCTAGAGAAATTTTAACAATCAATAAAAACTGAAAATAACGTGAATTTTTTTAAAATTTTTTATTTCAATCCTGGTATAGAAGTCCTAGCTAAATAGAAGCATTTTTCATAAAAAGAGAATGTTTTAAATATATATATATATATATATATATATATATATATATATATATATATATATATATATATATATATATATATATATATGTATGTCCTCCTTCCTTCGTTTTCTTCAAAAAAATTTCTTTTAAATATATTTTTCTTGTAATAATATATATTTCATAAAATTTTATTTGTATATTCTAATCTCCAATGGACATTAAATATAAAAAAAAAGTATTCATTATTTTTTACGAACATTTATAATCCCGTGCACCACAAAGTATCACACGGGGGCTTACATAGAAGTAAGCAGTAAGAACAAACACTTTACAAAGAAGCGAAAGATTACAAAACAAACATCCGTGCCTCACCCGGGATTCGAACCCAGCTCCTACGACACCGCAGTCAGCGTCACTAACCACTATACTGGATGGGCGGGAAAAGTATTCATTCAAACCATTGATTCTGAAACTATAGGGCACGCCCCCCCCAGGAGGACACAATAACCCTACGCAGGGAACACGAGCATATTGAAAAGTCGAAAATAAAGCGAGCATATTGAAAAGTCGAAAATAAAGTATTATTAATTTGCTAAAAGGAAACTCAAAAAAATGTATCCTAACGTAAAAACAAATAAAGTTTACTTTGTATATTTATTGCAATATGTGCCAGTTTAAAAATAAGAAAGAAAAGTAACATAATGCTTATCCTATTACTTAAAAGTTAAATTTAAAATGTCTTTTAATTAAAAGTGACATACACACTATATTTATAATGCATATCTTGATAAGTTTTTTGGTATATAATTGAGGTAGGGTAGCTTTAGTGCTGAAGTAAATTATTGTTGCATTCAATACTTTGTTACCGTACGGGGAGGAGGGTGAGATGAAAATTATGATAGTGTGAAAATTGGGTTGCAATTTTGAGAAGCACTGATTTCAACACTATTTCAAAAGCATGGTTCAGAACGTATTAACTTACCTTATAACGATGACAGTCAACTACAATTATGATTACTAAGGAGCATAAAATTGTGAATCCAATGGCCTCGATAAGAGTTCTGACTAATGATTGCTGTAACATTACGAGTACCAGCTAGTGATTGATGTTGTTGATATTATAGTCCTTTCACACGATTCAATTTGCGCCGTACTTAATAGAAGAAGTAGGTAGTCGAGATCTAGTTTTAAATACATATAATCTCAATGTTTCTCAAACTGTGCGAGGTCGCAACTCCTAGAGGGGAAAGATAACTCTACGAGGAGGGTGCAATCCTATTGAAAGGTCGATAACAAAAAATTATTTATAAAAAAAAATATATTAATTTACTGAAAGTAAACTAACAAAATTCATTCTGACATAATAACAAATAAAATACGCATTTTTACACTGATATCGTGCACTCATAAAGTCTATCAGTACTGCACAATGTATTTTGTTATTAATTTAACAATATTAAGTAAATGCAAATTAAATAATTACCAGTGACCCCACGAGCTTGTCATATATAAAATTGTATACAAGAGTTAACACTTGCTTTGATAATTGGGGTACGGTTTAAAATTAACCCCTTAACTGCCGTTAAAAACCTACACGATTCGCTTTCCCCAATGCCACCGTTTTGCACTTAGGCACGCGTATGTGATGTATTGGGGGTGGGGGAAGGAAAAATAACAGCACAAATCCTCTGAAATAAGTAAATCATTCACCAACCTGTCAAGTTCCTTGTATTGTCTTCGGAATAATTTCATGGATAGCAGTGCACAGAAAAATCGTACTTCGGAAAGACGTATATATACGTCGGTGGCAATCTGCTTTGTCTGAGTGAGACGTTTGTATACGCCGGTGGTATTTAAAGTTTTACTGTGGCTTTATAATCAAAGTATAGTATTTTCTAATTCAATGCGATGTTATTGTTTGGTGGGGGCGATGAGAAAATTATGATTGAATATTGAGCCGCAAGTAGTGAATGTGTGTTTGAGAAGCACTTTATCCTCTGGTTCCCTTCACATGCGGTCAACTGGCATTCTCTGCTGTGAAGGTTTTGAAAACCACGTTCTCTTCCCCACTAGTTCACTGAATGAACAATATGTTGTGGTACCTACACGCTTCACACAGTGCTACATGTATATTTATGTGTATTCAAAACGGAGAAAACTTTATATTGTTTCTTTTGACAATTATTGTACCGATCAAATTGTGAGCTTCATAACGGCTTTTCTTTTTCAGTCAACTTTGTATCCACGGGTGAAAGCAATTCTCTCCCCTCTTTGAATTAGAAGAGTGGTGACAGGTAAGAGTTGACTGGTACATAGATTGATGAAGAATTATAATATGAAATACTAAATGATGAATCCTTCCAGACTGGGTGGCCTAATTTTAAGGTATCCGACTACGTTCGGAACCGTGATTTTAAAGAAGAGCATAAATTGATAATTTTCATGATATTTAGTGTCACTTAGATTAGAATACATGCATAAAATTGTTTTAAGGACACATTTTGACAAAAAAATTGATTTAAATATAATATTTTGGCAAACAATTAACTTAGAATAATCTTTATTCTAAATATTCTCCTTTTATAAAAAATGGTTCTATTATAAATATATATTATCTGTATATAGCTCAGACCTCTCTGCAGAGGCTCAACTAGAATTTTTGAAAAATTCACATTATTTTCAGAGTTACCACCAATTAAAATAATTATTTGTGTTTTTTTCTTAAAATTGCTCCCCTCTGTTGTCGTAAAATATGAATAAACCCACTTCTAAATTATATATTTCAAAAATTCCAGTTGAACCTCTGAACAGAGGTCTGATCTACAAGCAGGCAAAATACACTCATGTCCATAATTTAAGGATAATTCAGAATCACACAGAAATTGAACTCTAAAATAAAAATTGAGACGAGAGTGTAAGAGAGGGGTATATAAGGAATGGTGGCAAAAAAGTAAAATTGTTCACAAGCACTTTAAAAGCCTTTCAGTGCAATAACCACATAGTTATGGCACAAAGAAAGCATTTGGATGATTTTTTACGCGGTAGAATTATTGGACGACTGTAATGTGGCCGTACCCAGCTGGAAGTATCCGAGGAACTAGGAATCGCCCAAAGTGTCATCTCCAGGCTTTGACAACGATTCCAAGACGATGGTATTGTGAGTAGATGTTACAGCACAGGTCGCCCCCGAGTTACAACGCCGAATGAGGACCGGTATTTGGCAGTTACTGCCAAAAGAAACAGACGGAGCACAGCATCAGACCTGTTTCGTCAGCTCTCTTCAGCTACCGGTACGACAGTTTCAAGGCAGACCGTGTACAGACGCTTAAGTCACATTGGTCTAAATGCTAGTAGGCCTGCCAGATGTGTTCCACGTACCACAACTCACTGTCGCATGCGATTAACCTGGAGTAGAGAGCATGCATTGTGGATACCACAACATTGGTCTTGTGTGATGTTTTCCGACGAGTCCAGGTTTAGTTTGCAGTCTGATTCTCGCCGGACTTTAATAAGGATAGCGCCAGGTACCCGATACCACCTAGAGAACACCATTGAACGACATCGTTACGGTGGTGCAGGAGAGCTCGATTGGGGAGGAATTATTCTTGGTTCCAGACCTGCATGTTCATAGTGTAAGGATTACAGGACACATCTATCGGGATGTCTTTCTGGAACAACATGTGCGTTTGTTTCGGTGCGCCATGTGTGCTGAATTTCTGTTTATGGAGGACAACGCCCGTCCTCACCTTGCAAACATTGTAGACGAATGCCTTCAATCGGAGGATATTACCCGTATGGATTGGCCAGCACACTCACCGGACTTGAATTTAATAGAGCATGTGTGGGATATGCTTGGCCTACGAATTGCAGCCCGTCAACCCCCTCCCACTTGTCTACCGGAACTTCGGAGGATATTTCTTGATGAGTGGTGTAATATTCCCCAGGATGAGATTGATAATTTGATACTCAGCATGCCTAGGCGTTGTAAGGCCTGTATTGCATCGTTCGGGAGACATACTCCGTATTAACCATCATACTAACCATGTTATACTGGTTTTTGTAAATAGCTTCTTTTTTGAAATTTGCTCCAGGGCGTAAAAATCGCAACTTTTATTAATTATGTCAAACATATAGCATCTTTTCTGCTCTTTACCTTTTGTTTAATGCATAGACTTTACAAATAAGTCAAATTTGTTTTGCTTCTGTCTCCTTCTTTACCTGAACTTCATTATCCTTTTAGTTTATGGATATATATGAGTGTATTTTCTAATAGAAGCATTTTTCACAAAAGGAGAACATTTGCAAAAAAATTATTCTGAGTTAAATTTTTGCCAAACTATTATATTTAAGTAAATTGTTTTTGTCAAAATGTCCTTAAAACAATTTTATGCATATATTCTAATCTAAGTGACACTAAATATCATGAAAATTATCCCTTATGCGTTTTTGAAAATCCCGGTTTACGAACGTAGTCGGATACTTTAACCAATTTTAGGAAACCTAACTTTATAACTCATAAGTTTCTAACTGTTCAGAAATACTTTAATTTTAATTTTGATACTTCAAGGTGCCGTTCTATTTCCCTTTGTAGCACTGAATAAAATTATGGAAAAAAGAGAGTTTGCGATAAAGGTAGTTTCTTCAAATAGAAATGTTGTATAACACAAAATACAAGTATTCTGTTCTTCTGAGTGAAAATCGAATTAGCATGCAATGCCAACTCTACACTTTTTTTCTTAACGAAAAATTTTTTCCAGCCTGAGTGTCCTATTCTTTGAAATTAAATCCAGAAACCATTAATGAATACTATATATCAAATAAAAAAGTTTATTAATAATCACAAACGCACACACATGGCGTCAAAGGATTTTGGGGACAAATTTTAACCCCGCATCACTCGCGCGAGAAAAAAAAGTCTGAAAATTCTCTCACAGGTTGTGACGGGCTTACGCGTCTTTTCCTTAACATGTCCTTTGGGTTCTTTGAGGCCAGAATAAATGGCAACTCCTTTCCAACAAAATCCAAGAAGTGAAGTGTGAAAGAAAAAGATGCAAATTAAGAACCTTTTAAATATCAGAAGTCATATCTCAGAAATATGAAGTGATGGCAATTAGAGAAATATAAACAGTCCGTGGTTCTAGATTGAAGAAGTTTTAGATAACGTTAAGTGGCGAAAAATAGTAATTATACGTGATAGTGATCCAGTAATCAATCAGCATACCATTGCACACGAAGTTTCGCAATACCTCATCTAAATCTATTGTGATCGTTTACTGATACTACAACCAGGCAGGATTGATTATTTAATATTAGGATCAGTGATTGTATTAGAATTGAGTGTAAGCGATTCAGTTATTGATAGTGGTTCCTAGTTAGGTTAAGTCGTTATTATAAATATATTGTGTGTGGTGTGTTTTACCATCGTAGATTCTCTCACATAAACTATTATAATCTAATTTGTTAATGATTTAAGTTGAATATCTTAATAAAGTCATATTAAGATAATGTTCGATTCTGGTTCTTTCGTTAATCCTACGCCTCTAGCTCACGCTGATACTGAAAAAGATAATCCCCCTAAGGGGAATCATCACAAGGTTATCTCATACTCAAGGGTGTTTACATTCTGTTTTACCGTAAAATTTCTATACAAAAGTTAAAAAGGAAGAAAAGTAGGAAATACAATATGTTTATTCCATTTTTCCCACGTAAATTCGGTTTTTCTGTTCTTTTTATAAAAGCATTCAACTCATTGTTTATTCGCTCCTTTAATCTCGTCGTGAGCGAATGCGATGTTATCACTGGATCTTAATTTTTTAATCTGTATCTTTTTATATATAAAAAAACATATAGGAGTAAATTTCTCTATTCTTTAAATTCAGAAATTTTAAAATTTCTTTTTTATTTTCTCTTATTCATCCAGCAATATTTTTTTCAAAACTTTGAAAGCGGATAATATGTGTACTAGTTGTCTCTTTTATAATTACGTTCTTCCCAAATGTTTTATATATAAAACGTATAAAAAACATTCATTTTCAAAAGTGTCTCACTCTTCCAATTCTGGATCAATTTCAGTAGAAAAATCATACTTGCTGTTATATTCTTCATCATTTGATTCTTCCTCATCATAACCTCGAAGAGAATTTCTTCATCTGAAAATATTGTTGTACTATATCTATTAAATGCTGTATCTATTAAGCTACTTAAATCTCACATTTCTTCATCATATCTACAATAATACGCCATTGCATCAGGAAGATTTAAAAGGCGTTCAAGCACTCAGAACTCTAACGGCGATTCAAGCGTAGGGTACGGCATACCCGAAAAGGGGGTATCCAAAAATATATAGAGAGAATTCGCCTGACCTTAAAGTCAGCTACATGAGAAACCATCCATTTCCAAAAGAGGTTTAGAAGGAGCGTTGAAAAAAGTTAGACGGAGGGTATGACATACTCAGCGCGAGAAGTGCCGAGTTAAGGGGAGGTAGGGGGCATTACAAGCATTCAGATTTGCAATGTCATGGGAAAGTAGTATGGCAGGTACATGAAACGAAGAGACATAAAACCGAGATCATATGCAATATTTATTGGCCAAAGCTGAGATTTCGAGTCACTACTGTCCCACCCTCACTATGCCTATTACCTTCTTATGATCCATATTCAAACAAATTATGACATTCGGTGGTCCGGTGTATCTCTCTGTAGATACCTTAATCCAGGTGCATATCTGCCAGCTTGGTGTTTGTAAAACATTCCGTACATCTCTGTGGGCGAAGACGGCTCAAACGACTGCAGTACTGCAGGTCTAGTTTCATCCATTGCACTTGAATAGCGCCACCTAGCGCCAAACGAAGACTTTTCCCACCATACCAATCTGAATCCTTTTAATGCTTCTTACTTCCCCATAAAGTTTGTCCCAATAATCCCGGGACACACTGTGTATGCACTAAAAAGTAATGTAAAAAATAATAATAAAGTCAATTCCTACTTAGGTCAACAAAGAAAATTTTTGTTTTAGTTTACTTTTTATTAAATAATTACAATTAATATAAATATATACAAACATAGGACACAATCACATTATTAAGTGACAAAATAGAAAGCTAGTTTCCTTGCAATTTTCCATTTTTATTTCTATAAAGGGTCTTAGACTATTTTTGTTTGTTACTGTTTATTCATTAATTAAATTTAATCATTCTAATAAAATAGTCTAATAACAAAAAGAATACATTCTCAGAAATTAGGACATACCAGGGGGATTCAAACCCACGACCTTTGAATTAGAAATCCAACGCGCTGGCCATTACACTACAAGGACACACTGATCAATTTTCCTTTTTGTTACATGGTGTTGGACTATTAGTTTTGTTTGCTCCTACTTATTCATTAATTAAACTTCATTAATAAATTAATTTTTGAAACAAAAACTGTATTAACATCAAGTGTCATCTACTACAAGTTTGAAAAAATGTATTTGAACTCGAGAGGATGAATAAGAAGTATTTTATTAACGATTACAAAGTTGAACAAGATATATATTTATATATATATATATATATATATATATATATATATATATATATATATATATATATATATATATATATATATATATATATATATATAAATGAATATGTATATAGGGGGAGAGGAGTGGGAACTAATAGAGTAAGAATTGAAAAATTATAGTATATTTCACACCAATTAAACGTAAGGAATTCCTGTGAATGTTTTATTCATTTGATCTAATATTTCACGATTAATGGCTGTAAAAAGTAATTTTTAGATTGCATCGCAAATAGTTGCGTCTCTCAACATTTTTTTTTACCGATCAATAGATTTTAACCACTTAAAATTTTCTTCTTCTAATTGAACCCAACAGGAGAATTCTAAATTATCTAGACGTTCCTTGCTTCGATAGTTAGTTTTTATTTTAAAAGCAGACGCTAGGTTAATGGACTGTAGTAAAAAAAAGCTTTTTCCTTTGCGGGAAAAAAACCCAACCAAAGTTGTGTCTGTTACTATGGTCACATAATAGTTGGAAAAAAATTCCTTTCTAACTTAAGCTTTAAAAATAGTCTTTATTTTGGTAATATCGTACCTTTCTTTTTTACATTATTAGCTATGAGTAAAAAAAAAAAAGTATTTTAAAGGAAAAGAATAAAAAACCCTACTATATATTATTTTGCCTTTATAATGTTAATTTAGTATTAATTATGATGGTATTTACGTGTTTTTATATATGGTGTGCATATTATATGTAGTCAAAAATACATTGTTCTTATGTATTTGTGAAAATTCCATTACCGTGCGAATATCAGAACAGCATTAACGGATGAAGGTGATCACCCACAACGTACCAAATTGCATTGAGGGAGGTTGGTACACGCAACAAAGATCCCAAGTAATGCCACAAAAAACACCCCAGACCATTATTGAGCCCCCATGGCCTTGTACAATTACAACCTGGCATGCAGGTTCCATGGTTTCAAGAGCCTGACGCCATATTCTCAGCCTCCTTTTGGCGTTTGTAATTTGCAGTTTGCCCGATCGCTAGTTTTTTTGGTCTACCATCCATTGGTATACTCTTGACACTGTCGATCTTGCAATTCCTAGCTGTCTGACGATGGCCCATGCGTCGCGCAACACGATTTGTCCGCGATCGAAGGAGTCTAAATTAGGCAGTTTACCCATACTGCCAATTCCAACAGCTAATTCAGAACAACCACAGTACACGCTATATGTGCAGTTACGAGAGTCCTCAGTGGCGTATAAATTATGCTCAGCGCTACACAATTTGCATAGCCCTTTCTATCCCTGATTCAGTGGCACTTCAGTGTATATATATAAAAAGAGAAACTTAAATATAACTAGGTATTTTACAATACAAAATATGCATATGTGGATCTTTCCCCGCGCCCTTAAATGGTACCAGCGTGTTTAAACATCAAATTAAAACCTCTTAGGAACGTGTTTTTAAGATGTTAATTAAAAAGTATTGTAATGAAAACATCTGAAATAAGACATCAGGAAAGCTAGTGCATCACACATTCAAGAAAAGAAAAACGCTTCATAATCGCTACTGTGACAAAAAAAAATTGAATGTATTTACCATAAGATGCAAATTGAGAATAATATTCTCTGTATTATCTACAGGTGCTACATGATCTGACTTATAAATGAGATTACGCCACTGTTTTTTGAACTATCAACATTTGCGACCCAATTTTCAATAATTTTCATTTCTCCCCTCTCCATACGGTGGTAATGTACTGAATTCATTAATATTGTACGTTGATTCTAAAGCCTACAATACGAATTTAATTATAAACCGTGCAAATTATCAAGATGAGTGTTTAATTTTGTATATGGCAAGCTCGAGGGGTAACTGATGAGTAAAAAAATTATTTTTAACGAATTATTGATGAAACACGTTGTGAAATACTGATACATTTATAAGTATATTATATCAGTGTAAATATATGCATTTTATTTTTTATTATGTCAGCATATATTTTCTTTTGCTTCCTTTTAGACAATTAGTATTTCTTAAAATAACCTTTTATTTTCGACTTTTCGTTATGCTCGCGGGCTCCTGGTAGGACTATTACGCACCCTAGGGAGCAAGCTTCCTGTTTGAGAAACACTGAATTAAATGTAATAATTATAGTCATTTACATAATATCAAGAAGTATTTTTTTTTCATTATAAAATAATAATTAAGTGCTGAAGATATTTGTAAACTTCTAAATGCTATTCTAAAAAAAAGAACTACGTATGTTTAAGGATTTTGTAAATGTATGATAACTCTTTACGAGCTAAAAATAGTTAAATGCTACAACTAGCAACGTAAAAAATATCCAAATGTGTCATCAGAATGGAAAACAGCTCAATAATTACTGCAAAAGATAGTGTTTGTTGAAACTTTTAAATAAAGAGTGTTTTTTTTCCAGGTATAGAAGTTTAAGTTGGTATTACTTTCCAAGATGGCGACCGATTTAACAGCTGTCAAGTGATTTATTATCAGTTTGGTTTGGCAATTCATCATGAATAGACACACGCCTCATAGAGATTCGTCGAAGGGGCCCAAAACGAGATTGCCGTTGTTCCCGATTTTCTTAAGCGAATTTTGCTTAGCGATGAAGCGCACTTCTGGTTGAATGGCTACGTCAACAAACAAAACTGCCGCATTTGGAGTGATCCACAAGTGTATGTCGAAACACCGTTACATCCAGAAAAACTGACTGTTTGGTGCGCTTTATGGGCTGGTGGAATCATTGGTCCGTACTTCTTCAAAAACGACGAAGGCCACAACGTTACAGTCAATGGTGATCGGTATAGAGCCATGATTACTAACTTTTTCATTCCTGAATTGAACAATCATGATGTCCAGGAGCTGTGGTTCCAACAAGACGGCGCAACATGTCACACAGCTCGTGCCACAATCGGTTTATTGAAAGACACGTTTGTTGATCTCCTAATTTCACGTTTTGGACCTGAGAATTGGCCTCCAAGATCTTGTGATTTAACACCGCTAGACTATTTTCTGTGAGGCTATGTAAATCCATTGGTCTATGCGGATAAGCCACAAACGCTTGACCATTTGGAAGACAACATTCGCCGTGTTATTGCCGATATACGGCCACAAATGTTGGAAAAAGTCATCAAAAATTGGACGTCCAGATTGGACTACATCCGAGCCAGCCGTGGCAGTCCTATGACAGAAATCATATTCAAAAGGTAATGCCACAAGATTATCTTTCGAATAAAAAAATCATGTCAATCGAATAATACATCGTTGTTTTATTGCAATTTAAAGTTCTATACCTCTAAAAAACACCCTTTACTAGCAATGAATCAAAAAGTAAACTACTTCGTGAAGGATAAAAATGCTTTATATAAAAAATCTCCTTCCAAGCTAAACATCTTACTGTTTACAGGAAGATTAACAGGTGCTTATATATATATATATATATATATATATATATATATATATAAATATAAAGATCTGAAATCGTACGGAAAGATATTATATCTCAATTATTACACAAAACTGTAGATTCACCAAAAGTAAAATATTAATTTTTTAATGAAACAAATCTAAAAATACATTCCAAATATTAAAAATTTTTCAAAAAATCATGTTAGCTGAAATATTCTGACTTTTTAAAAATCTAAACACAATAATTAGCCATTATATCTGAACCAAATAGAAATTTCAAATTGAGTCGTATCTCAATCGATTATTTTAGCTGGATTTCCTTTTCCATTAAAAGCCAATTACTTCCTCCAAATTGCAGATAAAGTTCATTAGATCCATCAAATACTTCCCCATACTGTCTAACTCTCGCATCTTTTAGTTTGAAACTATCCCCAGCTACAGTTTCCATCGGTAACCCAACTTTAAAACGCATTTTTTGGAAAACTATTATCCAGACGTCAAAAGCTTTTGAAATATCCAATTTTTAAGCGGTAATCAATTCGAACAGCTTTATTTATAACCAAGTCGGGGAGCTTAAAACGCAAATTCCTTCGAAGCTATTTTTGACAATTTATTTGAAGCTGTTTTTTAATTAGCTTCATGGCTTAATGCTAAAAGCAGAGGGTTGATGAATGGGTTTATAGCTGAAAGCGCAAAGCTTTAATAAAGCGCAACATTGGTGCTCTGATTTATCTTCAATGTTATCATTTTCGTCACCCAAATCATCAAATGTGTGATTCAGTGAAAATATCTGTATTTTATATGATCACTTTTATTATTTTTATTTCCGTAAAATTAGGTCATAGTACATGAGGGGGGTATTCGTAATTCCCTCCCGGGTTTCAAAGGGTTATAATAATAAAAGTAATAATAATAATAAAATAATAATAATAATAATAATAATAATAATAATAAACTAACACGAATACAGCAAAAAAGAACATTTGAAAGAATACAAAAACAATTCAAGATTTTTATTTACATACTTTGGAAGTGTTCTGTGTGTGAAACATTTGTTACACGTTAATGCTACACCCAGCGTTTCTCAAACTGTGGGGCATGCCCTGCAGGGGGTGATAACTCTACGAGGAGGTTGTGACAAATCTATACGGAACTTTATCACTAACCTTCTGAGTCGTCCTTTTTAGGGAAATTTAATTCCCTACCTATTTCCAATCAACTCCAAAAAGCGGACAGGATTCCTTGTTATGCAGATTAGATAAAGTATTTAAGTCAAACGGAATAGTAAAGTTAGAGCAGTAGGAGATAGAGATTGAAGCAGAAAGTTATAATGAAGTTAAATTGAAGATTTCTTGTTAGATGATTTAATCTCAGAGAAAAGCTGAGCTGAGCTGAATTGCAGTGTGGTAAATATTAGTCTTATTATTGCGAATGAAATTAAAATTAAATGTTCAATAAGAACATAGAATATAATTCTGGGATCTCTTATCGTGGTAATCTCTGCGTGATCGTTATTTAATTGTTAATTAATTGGATCATTAATTAAGTTAATTTAAAGGATATTACCTTTAAAACCTCATAATACTAGTTAGATATATTTGTTAATAAGTCTTTGATCCTATTTGGATAAGATAACCAAATAAAGAAAGTTGTTTATAAAAATGGCTACTGTTTCTTATCTGAATCCTATTTATTCTCGTTCTCAAAGTGAGGTCCAAGGAGACCTTCACAAGGTGCTAGCATATTAAAAAGTCGAAAACAAAAAATTATTTAAAAAAAATATTAACTTATTGAGAGTAAACAAACAAAATACTTTCTGACATAATGAAATATAAAATGCACCTTTGCTCTGATATAATAAACGCATAAATATATCGGTACTGCACAATCAATGCATTTTATGATTAATTTTGCAATACTATAAGTTAAGAACAGGTTTAATATTTACCAGTGACCCCATGGGATTGTCATACATATATTTTTACAGAAATTAGCACTTTTCTAGATAATTTGAACGGTTTATAATGAATCTCTTAACTGCCAATTAAAAGTTACATGATTCGCTCCCCAATGCTGCCGTTTTCCAAGTAGGCTCGCGTATGTAATGTATTGGGGGGGGGAGTAATAAATAAGTAAATTCTTCTCTGTGTGAAATAAGTAAATCCTTCACAAATACTGTTAAAGTCCTTTTATTGCATTCCAAAGCCTTCGGAATAGTTTCATGGATAACAATGCACAGATAAGATCGTACTTCGGAAAGACGTATATATACGTCCTGGGCATTTAACGCTTTGGTCTAGGGTTCACGTTTATATACGCCGGTGGTACCTAAGCGGTTAAAGTCGTGTTGTAGCTTTAGCGCCAAAGTATAGTATTATTGAATTCAATACATTGTTATTGTATGGAGGCGGGAGGGGCAATGAAAATTTTGATTGAATATTGGGTCGCAATTATTAAAAATTTGAGAAACACTACTGTAGTCCAATTCCTGCAACACTCTGCTCAACATGATGGTATCAACTTTATTGACAGCAAGTGTTATCTTTATCGTGTTATCCGAAAACTTATTCTTTTACTTAAGATCAAGTACTCGTAACCCCTTTGGCGCGTGAGGAAGCAAAACTGGTTGAAAGGATAAAACGTACTGTCAATAACGTTGATAGAACCATGTTGAGTAGAGTATTGCAAGAACTGACTATAGCATTCATGCATGCCAGGGGTGGGCAGACTTTTACAGGGTCCTTCTAACTTTCTCAAGGTGTTGCAAGTCCATCCACTCTCCAGTCTAGCTGGCAGTAGTTTTCTACAAATAGGATTCTTTTAGTATGTATGCACTTCTTATGTCTTAATAATCGTGGTTCCCTCCCCAAAGTGTCTTGGTGGTCCACCGATCGATCGCTATCGACTAATGCTCTCCGGCCCCGTGTAACCAAGGTTTCAGACATTGAGTCCTTGTAAGGCACGCAAATACAATTTGAATTGTTTCTGTCTTTTCAGATGTTTTTTTGGGTGTATTCATCTTAATCTTTTCATTACAGGGCTTCGAAACCCTGACCGGTGTTATAACACTCTGCACTTTGTCATACAAATTATATTTATGAATATCAAAGAATGAAATTTATGTTTTAAAAACTGATTTTGTTGTTCCCCTAGGGTACAAAAAATAATTTTTGAAGAAAAATAAATGAAATTGAATTGAACCATATAACAAGTAGTAATATTCTTATACATATTTGGGTACTACTTTTAAGAAAGAAAGCTTTAGCGCCCGTATTGTCATTCCCAATAAGTCAAGAAAGCTCGGGAATAAGCTCGAATTGGTATTTTCTCTTATTTTAATTGGATCTTAATTTACTTTAGGAACAGATTAAAAAAGATTTTCTCTGAGAAAGAAACTTTCCTTACTTACATGAAGAAGGTAAATACTGGTTTTTTTAAATACTGAAGCGCTTCAGTGATTTTCCTCTTATTTTATAGGATTTGTTAAGTACAAGTGATGTCCACTCCAAATTAGATGTCCAAGAGATTTTTTTTTCTGGTTTCGACTATTACTTCTTTTATCCCAGTTGTGAATTTACACAGCTTAAATCTGAGATACGTGTTTTTATCTTTAGAGAAAGAGGCCCTCTGGATGGGACCAAAAATCAATGAGAATAAAACCAAGTACATGCCTTGCACTAAATCATGCTTTAACTATTCCCATTTTAAAATTGAAGAGTATACTTTTGAAGTTGTTGACAGCTTCCTTCATTTAGGTTAGGAAATTTACAATAGAAACCACGATTATACTACTGAAATCTAAAAGAGAATTAATGTGGCTAATAGATGCCTTAATTGAATACAACAATAAATAAAATCGAATTTAATCAAAAGAAAAATAAAAAAAAAGATTCTATTGTATAAAAGTTTCTAAGAGTATTAGCTTATGTTTGTGAATTTTGGTCCATGTCTCAAACAGATGAGAACATTATAAGTATCTACGAAAGGAAGATTTTAAGATTTATTTTTGGAGGTATTCAGGAAAATGAAACATGTTGAAGAAGATCAAATTTAGAGTTCTATCAGTCATATAAAGAATCTGACATTGTTAACTCTACCGAAATACAACGAATTAAACAGGCAGGCCACGATATCTGAGTGAACGAAGACCGCATCACTAAGAGGTTTTCTATGCTCAACCAATTGGCACACGAAGAAAGGGCAGACCAAATCTTAGATGGATTGATGGCTTAGAAAAAAGGTCTCCTAGTATTGAGAATTAGGAATTGGAGAAAACACACTAGCAGGAAGAAGGCTGGCATAGAAAAGGCTTCTTGAGAATACCAAGGCCCACCCTGGACTCTCGTGCCACTGAAGAAGGAAGGAAGGAAGGCATTCAGATCACACATGTACGTTTTTTTGTAAATTAAGGGGATATTCTAGTATAGAAATTTGATAAAAAATGATTTCTTTTTCATACTTTCAAAGCTTAAACATTTAAGAATATCTATTTACGAGGATTTTTCGAAATTATAATGTTTTTTGGAGATATAGGTATTTAGTGACGCGGCATATAAACCGGCTCGGGCGAAACGACCGAGACCGACAGGGGTCCTCCGTATACCTGTGACTGTGTTTCTTCGTAAAATTATTCGTATTCTTTATATATATATATATATACTATATTAAAATACTATAACCTGAAGTCACGCTTATATACTTTGAAGTAATATTTTATGTTTAGTGTACAGTTAAAGCCAGTTTTTACCAGTTCAATTCTAACTGACAAGCAATATGGACGCACACGTTCTGAGTGCAGTGTAATTTTAAAATATTTTGAGTGTAAATTTGAATTTTTGCAAGCAAGACGTTTCAAAGGAGGCTAGAACAGTTCGTTTGGAAGAAAGAACATCAGAAAATGCGTTTTTTGAAGTAGAGGAAGGCCCAATGAATAGAGAAGGAATCGCAAATTGAGGAGTATAAAGTACCAGTGTATGGCCTTGCCTGCGAATATTTTGACCCGAAACCTCTTTCTCCTCGTTTTTTCTCGAAAGTACTTTTTTCCATATTCTTGTCACGATATCTCAAGTTCTACTGAACTAATTTACTTGAAATTTGATGTGAGTCTTCTCTATGCATTACTCTATCACACTAACTAAAACCATACTAAAGTTTAGAAATTGTTACTATTTTTAAAAAATTCTAAAGGTCAAGAAAACTGGTAAAATAATTCTTTTATTTCAGACAGTCGCTATATATATATATATATATATATATATATATATATATATATATATATATATATATTACTCCTTCAAAGTTTAGATGATTGCAGCATTTTTTGGGATATACAATTAATTATTTTTCTTTCAGATTATAGACTAGAAGAGGTGCACTATTAGAAGGGTTACAAGCAGGACAGGCAGGGTGTGCCATTTTTTTGAGAATCCCTGTTTCATCAACCTGTAACTATTTTAATTTTTAATTTTTCACTCAATTTTTTTTGTATTCTTCAAACATAAATAAATATCTGGTAAAATAATAACCAGCAAAAATAATTTTTGGTGTTTTTTTATTGCACCTGATAATATACCTAAAATTCGTGCCTCTAGACAAAAATACCCACTTAACAAGGTTGGGCCACAACTTTGCCAAACATATAACTCTTGTATCAATACAAACAGCTAAACATTTTTTTTTGAACATTTTACTTTTTAAAGTCCACATTATCTATTTATTTGCATTTATGCACATTTTCAATGATCTAGCAGATTACAAATAGAGTTCTTTTTAATTGATGTACTCAAGGCCTAATTAATTAAAAAAGCAGAAAGGGTTTGTATTTTACGTTATTTTCCTGTTTCAAATTTATACAGAAATGATAAATTCACAATCATTCACATTCACAAATATTTAAAAAAATCACAAACATTCTCTGTAGATAAAAGATAGGACGCACCTCGATATAGATCACCACACTATTACAGAATTTACTTTATATACATCGCGCTTTTAACAGTACGGATCACTTACTTTTTCTTCTGTTACCTAAACATTTTTTGGCTAATATGTCCATATGAAACGTCAGGCACGGATTCATCTGTTCATAGTTCATATTTTTACCGAAATAAAGTTCAACTGAGATGAAGTTTGATACATATACTTTGTCTATACTGACGTCTAGTGCTTTGAAGCTGTTTTTTTCCTCAGTTTTGTCTTACCCATTTTATAAGATTTACGTACAAAACGTACCTGTATTGACACAGTTGGAACATTTCCCCGTTCAATCAGTGTTAAGTTTTGGCAACGACTTTACATGGACGAATGTGCCTAATTGTAATAATGCAAATCATAATACTGGGGATTGTAGATTGTTTCAAGCTTAAAGCTTAGGCAACTTTTACCTGAATAATTATCACTTTGGTGCTCTTGTATGTTTATGTTGTGCATATCAGTAAGTAGCCTGTCCCCGAGTCTAGCTTACACGTTTACATGCTACTCATATCAAGTTTCTATACTATAAGTGTGTTCAAATGAAAGTGATTCGAGGTGTGTATCCATGGTATGAGTAGGGTCAAAAAGGAGATAAATACAAAGATTGGGAGAACAAAAAAATGAGGGAAATGCATACAAAGTTTGTTAAAAAATCCCCCATGACGTTAAAGCTGGACTCTTATTGCTCAGGAAGGTTTCAAATTCCGTCCACAAAGAACGATGTCAGTAGATCATGGAACCAGTTCATAACTGCAACCTTTACGCCATCGTCGGAATGAAATTGTTGACCCATTAGGCCGTCAATAACACCATTCTCGGCTGACTTCTGAGCTTTGAATTTTTGGGGCTTCTGTGAGTCGGGATGTTTCTATTGTATGCTCTGATGTATTTCCGGCTGAAAGTGGTGACACCAGGTTCTACCCTCTGTCACTAAGTGTTGCACAAAGTCGTCACCGTTATCTCCTGTAGGGCAAAAATGTTGCAAACTCAGCCCCATTACATCCTACACCTTTCCATTGTTAAAAACTTTATTATAGCTTGCTGATCCGTTTTGAACGCTATTGCATCCATACCAACCATTTTTAAATGAATGCCACATCCTTACGAATGCAGTTATCGCAAATCTGTTTGCACACGCCTGTGCGTGGTATATTCATCTTCACTAATACATTCACGAAAATACATTGAAAGTTGTTCGCATGCGGATCAATTTCATTTAAAAATTCCTAATATTTATCATGCTGCGCTTACACCGCTTATTTGTCTTATACCCTTTCGGGCACCCAATCTAGAGCCAAATCGTTCTGCACTACCAACATTGTGAGAACGCTTGCTCTCATCAACATACAATTCTGCTGTTTTTCAGCACTGCACTATTACATGTCTTCTAACATCGCCACCTTTTCTTTCTTCCCTATTGCTCAAATTAAGAACTTATTGCAATGCTTCTCAAACTTTCAATACTTGTGACCCAATATTCTGTCATAATTTTCTCTGCGCCCCCTCAAACATCCCAACAATAACAATGTATCGAATTCAATAATAATGTATCGAATTCAATAATAATGTACTTTGACGTAAATCTACATTTGAATTTAATTACAAACCGTACAAATTAGCAAGATAAGTGTTAATTCTTGTATATAATTTTACATAAGACAGACCCATTGAGTCACTGGTAATTATTAAACTTGTTATTAACTTGTTCTTCGTATTGTTTAAGTAATTATCAAATACAGTGTGCAGTACCGATACATTTGTATGTGTATTATATTTGACATGTTTTGAGCCAGATTCAGACTTAGTTTTAAAAAGGATCTTTATTGGATGAAATCTATACACGATCTGACGCTGAAAGGAGAGAGAGAGAAAAAGAACGCCGCGTGAAAACTATTTGGGTTAATACTTAAAACACAGATGCGATAAGTATCACGGATTTTATGAGTGTACTTGAAAGTTAATGCTGGAATATAGGGCTATTAAATATAACGATCTGGATTTAGAAATATTTATTGGCTATATAGGCCATATGTTCGGAAGAAACAAATGGGTGATTAGTTTGATATTTGAAGATGAAATGAAAAGTATGATTTAAGTGCTATAGATAGGGAATTTAATTTTTAATCTATTTTAATTATCCTTATATATATGCGTAAATGCGTATTTTATTATTTATTATGTCAGAATGTATTTTGTTTTGCTTCCTTTCAGCAAATTAATATTTGTAAATTAAGTTTTATTTGCGACTTTTTGATATGCTCGCGCCCCCTTGTTGGGTTATCCCGCCCTCTAGGGGGCGAGCCCCACAGTTTGAGAAACACTGACTTTTTGTCATGAAAGCTAAAGTTCGTCTTTCTTTTACTAGATAAATTAATAACTATTATGAATAGCTTTAATTTATATACAATTGGCTTCATTGCATCGGTATTCTGAGCCAAATGGCGACAGCATTTTGGTTTATTTTACTGACTGAACCTCATTGAGGGACTCATTTTAGTGGATATTTAATTTTTTTTCGTGCTTCCCTTTGTTGCATTTTTACATAGTATGCAATTTCCCATAGCTAGAAATTTTTCACAAAGTAATGAAGATAACCCATTTATCAAATTAAAAAAATTACAGCAAGAACTTTGTTAACGTTAGTGTTGTTCATAAATAAATAGTTGAACTATTTATGTGTGATTTGTTTCCTCAAATTTTACTGACGGATATTTTTGTGTGAAGGGAAAAAGTACCCTATCATTTCACCCCATTTTTCAACACATCGATGCCTGGCCTTCGCTTTTCCGGAGTTTATGGTTCTTTTATGTTCTTCATAATCTTATTTTACAAGATAATGAGCAACAAAATAAATTGATGACTTGCATCTTCTAAAGTTTTATGCTCCAAGTAATTCAATTCTTCTTTATGAATAAAAACGTTTTACTGGCTGTTATCAAGAAGGGGGGCATGATTATAAATTAAACAAAAAGCAAAACAACACTGCAACTTTTTGTTCTCCTCATTCTCCCCTCCCACACATCGTTTCATATGTAATATGTAACTTTTGTTAACTTGCAATTTATATGTATAATTTAACTAACTTTTTTTCCTGCAATATTTCATTCACCAATATTGAAAAATAGCACCAAATATTATCCTCTGCACGTCTGCATACACAGGATATCGCCGAATGCCATATAGAAACTTGAAGGAGAGGTCGAGAACATCGTGAGGAGCCAAATTATGTAGCAAAGCAAGGGTGGCAAACGATAGGTGGCGCTGTGTGCAAGCTCACAAGGTCTACCCGAGTGGTTTCCTCATTTCAGACTTGGACAGCGTGCGTTGAACATGAATCGTTATATGAACACCAATTTGGCGGATATTCACTTCATCTACGGCCTAGCCAATAGAAATGGAAGTGCCTTTGTTCGATTGTATGAGGAAAGATATCCAACAAGGTGGCAACCAATTCATTAAATGTTCGCTCGGGTGCATCAGAACCTGGTGGAACATGGATCTTTCAGAGACACGATTGAAAGTATTGAGGGAGGGGGAGAGCACGTGTTGCATGTTGTCGATTAAAATCCCGGTACCTGTGTGCAGGTGCTTGCCGTTGCAACCGGACGATCTCAAACAACTGTCCATGGTGGGAGAGATTTATAAAATGAATAAATACTAATTTTCCAAAAATAAACATGAATAATTAATTTTTTTAATAATATACGGTTTTTTATATATGAATTTAAAATTTGTTTCTTGGGGTCTCTGAAATATATTAAAAGATGAATATCTATTTTACGAATTTCCCACATTAAGGACATTTTTTTGCGATTTAGTGACTTCGTTAAATGGAAGCCCTACTTTATACTTTGAGTCCCTTCCTTTCTTTTAACATTTGAATGCTCAGAAGCATTTGTCATATTCAAAGTGATGGGAGGCCAGGGTAGATTATTCAACAAACCTCAAAATTTCGAAGTCAGTTTTTTGGAATTCGTTTCTTTTTCCCTCACTGAAGGGTGAAATTCCTTCGGCTGGGGTGTGGCAAAAAGGTTCCCGCGGTGCGTCAACAAATTTCCCGCGTTTCCGAAAGTTCGATAACCTTAGGGGTTTGAAACGATGTAACTCTGCGCTGGTTCTGGACCAATCAGAGATAATTACGTGGACAAGACAAAGAGTCCACTCTAGGATTTCTGTGTGAAAAAGTCAGAAAATAAAACGGGACGCACCCCGAATTTTGGGAGAGAGAGCCGATCCCTGAGCTATAGAATAACGAAAGTAAAAAACTTCCGCGGAGACTCCGGGCGTCGACCATGCCCATTCTCCAACTCTGTCTTTTCCCTCTCTCAAGCTAAGTTAAATTTTGATTTTGATTTTGTAATGAAGTAAATTACAATTACATGTGCTTAAAAAATAAATTTATTAATGTTTTAAAACTATACGATCAGTGTATAATTTATTGTGAGATGAGAGTTTTATTATTTAGAATTAGTTAACTTAATTAATTGTCATGATGCGATGTGAAATTAGGAATCTGGGTTCAAAGATTTAATAATTTAAACAAAAGTCAAATGAGCGTCGCATCAAAAGTCACAAATTATATCCCTTATACATAAATTGCAATATTAAGTAGAACTTTGCAAAATCGGATGGTTCGCAGTAAAAAATTAATTTTTCCTTTAACTATACAGAATGAGTACTTGTATTTTTTGTATTCTTTATTTTAATAAATATTTTTAAAAAAATACATAATACATAACAAATATACAATATTAGTTTTTTTTATTTATGTTGAAGGAATAGTGTTACATTTTATTTTTCTTATATTTGTTAATAAATTTTCTTTAAATAATTCATAACTAATATATAATAAAACTAAATCTTTATTTTTGACCTCTATTCCTTAACTCTTTTTGCATAGCCACGAGAATCGAATGGTTTCAAACATTTCCTACTACGTGGCAGGCTGAATCATATGGATAGATTGTTTTGGCACACCAAATGTAAAAGGTTGCCGACCCCTGCTCTAGACTCGTATAGTTTTAGCAGCATGTCGATAATTTTAAGCAACTTTTCTTTGACCCTTTATAGGGCTAATTTTTTTCTATTAATGTTATGATAAAATAGTTTTGAAGTTGAGACTGATTTAAAAAAAAAGACATCCTTTGAGCTTTTTTATTACCTAAAATTAATTTTATTTTTTAAGACCAATTTGTTTTTTTTTTGCAGAAAGTACACTCATGTTCAAAATTAAGGTCACAAACATGTTTTTCGTCAAAATTTCAAACTGCCTCCAGAAAAACTGGTAGAATCTGTATTTTATATATCTTGAAGAACGGGTGGTACAACATCGACAACACTCTAGGAAGAGATTCTGTTTAATGTTAGTTTTTGCAGAATTACTGAATTGATACCGTTGAAGCATATGAAAACTTTTCCTGCAGTTTTGTGAATATTGCATTTAAACAAACAAGTTAGCTTGTTAGCAGTGAGGATGACTTCTCAGGATCATTTACATGATTTCTTAAGATGGAGAGCCGTTATCAGGCTTGAGGCTGGCTGGTCTCAATTGGAGCTGACTCGATGGTTACAAGTGGTCCGAAAATGGTCTCCAGGCTGTGGAATCAACTTCAAACAAGTGATAATATCACCAGGAAGGTCAGACATAAAACCTTCAACATCTCAGGATCGCTACTTGGCTTTAAGCGCAAAACATCTTAGGTGGACAAGGGATCCGCAGTTTACTCTTGACCTTGCTGCTGTGTCTGGAAGAAGAGTTTCTTGGCAAACGATCTACAGACGTCTTACAGAGACTGACTGTCCTGTGCGCTGGGCGTCCAGACTTGGGTGTGTCTTTGGCTGCATCCAACAGGAAAGACCGGGTATTGTGGAGCTGAAAACATCAGTCATGGACATCATAAGAATGGTGGCGTGTTCTTTTCAGTGATGAATCAAAATTCCGCTGACAAAGTGATACTCTTCGCGTCTGCACCTGGAGAGAAAGTGGAACTCGCTTTCATCCCTCATACATAGCAAAAATCGACAGATTTCGTGCCAAAGGAATCCTTGTGTGTGACGGCATAATACTGGGCAGTCGTACACCCTTGTTCGTTTTCGATGCGAGTACTGCCAACTCACAGAGCTGTATGGATGAGATCCTGGAAGCCTATGCAACGTTTTTTCATCTATGGACCACGGAATACATTTTTATGGACAAAAATACTCGATCACACATAACTCACGCTGTTGATGGATTTTATTCGGGATGGGATATTCACCGTATGGATTGGCCATCAAGGTCATCGGATCTAAATCGTATTGAACATATTTGAGCTGGTCTAGGAAAAGCCATTTTTTAGGTTAGCCCCTCTCCTAGGAGACCCGAGGAGTCAAAAGTCGGGCTTTTAGAAAAATGAGCTTTATTGCCTCAAATATTTCTTGACACCCTCATAAACACTATGGCAGATCGTTGTGAAGCTTTTATCCGGGAGCACGGTGGTCACACTTCAAATTAGACAGACTTTTAACAAGTTAAATGCTGTATATCTGATTCATGATTTCACACTTTTTGATATATTCTGTATCCTAATTCAAAATTAAAGTCTTTTCTGTATGGTATGTTGATATATTCTGTCTCACTCTGTAATACGTCTCTGAGCCAAATTTCGTGGCAATACAGCGAGTAGTTCAACAGTTTTCCTAGATTTTGTGTTTGTGACTTTAATTTTGGACATGAGTGTAGGTTTCCGATCTCCCTCTGGGAAGTATTTAAAGGTACGACATCTAACTTTTTACTTTTGTTTTAATGTTGCGTTACATGATTTTTATAAAACATAAGTTATAAATATTTAAATCTTTGAAAGGAATTATGAATTAGATATACTTTATATCTAAAAATTTAAGAATTTATACACATACTGCCATGGAAGTTCAGAACACAGCGATCAACAACTTGTGGGCATTAAAAACTGTACAGATGTATACTGTTGTCTTCTAGTGTGATTTAGCGCAGTACCAATGGCAACGTTTATATATTTTTTGTAAAGTTGGCATACGATCACCAAATTTAGTCAATCGTACGTCATCTAGACATTTATCTTGTTGCTTAGGAAACTTAAGGCCGTATCACATTTACACTTTGCGAGCAATATTTCGTCCAATTCGTGCAATCTTTACTCAGTTTTCTTAGCAATGGCTTTAAAACAACTTTTTGCTAGTGAGCTCAAAAAGTCATTCCAAATAAAAGTGGCTTGAAATTCCAGCCAATAGAGTTCTTCGGTGCCCTACGTCATTAACAAGATGGCGGTATCGATTTCGTGAAACGCATCAGATATGGCGTATAATATTTTTATGGTGTATTATACTTTTACGGTGTATACTATTTTAAATAGAATGGTGATTCATTTCTGTTTACGCCTATCAACAAAGGCGTATAATAAAAAAAATAATTTTGGATGTTCGTTTGCAGAAGCAGAAAAATCAGCGAGTAATTTTTCAGTGTGGAGATAGAGCATGGCTGACGTCACTGCATGTCATTTTGTTTACGGCAACCCTTCACTCTCACATTGGACGAAAAATTGCTCCAAAAAGTTGCACCAAAAATGTACGTGTGATACGGCCTTTACAGGTTGTCTTTGGAGCTTACGACTTCAAAATACAGAAATCAATTATTGAGCTAGCTGAATGGTTAGTAGCACAAATCATAAATGAGATAGTAGCTATTTATCGACATTTAAAATAAATGAAATTGGCGAAAGAAATATATACTTCCCACATGGTCTTATAAAGAATTAGATGAGCAATAATATCCGTTGACATTCAGTTTGAATGATTTATGTATGTGTTCATAACTTCCATACCTTCGTTAGACATCACAAATCTAATACAACCACACTTTCAAATTTAAATTTCTTTAAAATTCATGTATGATTAGGAATTGAATAACAGATCAAGAATTACCCTTTGGTACTCTTTTATTGACCGTTGAAATAAAATAAGCGGTTCTGTTCGAATAATCGCAACATATAACCAAATTAGTTCACCATGGAACTATTTATCCCATCTATTCCCTCCAGCATCGATGATTTACTGGAGGGCAACTATTTCAAACATATTAGTTTAAACAGTTAGAATATCATGCTTGCAATCAAAATGTATCCTTACTGCGTAAAACTAATTACGCGGCACGCCTACACTGAAATATAATAGCTTGAAACAATTACTATGGGTTTCTGAATAGATAAGCGATGTTGTATGAACAAGAACATTATATTTAAAGGCAGGAGGAGATGTAAGTTCATGCTAATCAAAATTAAATTCGTTGGTATACCTTGTAAAATTCAGGGTATACGGCGTATAATTCGAAACTATACTTACAAGCTTCCTTTTTTAGTTGTAAATTATATTCGCCGTATAATGCGCACTCTGTTTTTTACCAAGAAACCTGAAATGCTCTTACTTTTTGAAGTCCTTTATTCGAGGTGTTATCTCAGGATTTTACAAAAAAATAGTAAATTTCTAGAAGTACAACCCCTTATATATATATAACTTATATATATATATATATATATATATATATATATATATATATATATATATATATATATATATATATATATATATATATAGTATATATATAAATTCATGAGGTATGTCATTTGCTTTACATAAACAATATTTCGATGTACATAAAAGTATTATTTTTTCTTGTCCTCGGCTTTTTTATTTTTAAAGGTATCAGTAAGAATCCTTTAAATCATCATTCCAGATAGGCCGTCAAATAATCCCTTAAGGATTATTTCAAGAGGGAAATTCTTCACCCACGCAAAGCGAGTTGCGCGGCGGATCAGAACTCTGTTAGACATGTTAAGTGTTGTTCCGTTTTTGTGATGTCGCGTGATGCATTATTTTAACAGGTTCTTCCCTTTCTTGATCAGTTTCAACTTCTTTCAATAGAAATTGCATATACCATAAAATATTTTGAACAAAAGTGGTCGCACGGGGAACTCAGTCAATCTAAGTACCTTAAGATTGTAAAAAAACGCTTGACCTCCCAAAAAAGAGGAAACATACGACAAATACATTTTAGTTGTCATGAAGACTATCATATAGGATATGTCAATGCCATTGATAACAAATAAGCAGTTTTCCCGGAATTAACGATTTCATAACCCTGGGGTGTCTCTGTGCCCCGCGCCTCTGCACCCGGGTTAATTGAGATCGAAAGTATCGAGGTGCACACAACATGCTTCACGCACACATGCACGCACTCAGTATTGGATAGAAAATTTAAAGCTACATATAAAAATGTTACAGTATGAAAGATAATACACTGCTGGACAATTGCTAAGGACGGATAACACTATCATTCATAGCAACCACAAAATGAAAGGAAGCAAAATGTGGAAAATTAGAATAAGTGCGGGATATTAGTAAGAAGAAGTATGAGTATGCAAATTTTTTTCCACGTCTGTTCATCACGTGATAGCGTTCATAAGAGCTTTAAAGATTTTTGACGTGTGGACAGTTGTTGTTTCAAGTCAAAGTTTTACAGGAAATATTTAATAGACGAACTTATAATTTTTGGCATGTCTTCCCGACATCACATAGATGATTTTATGCGTGGCTGAATTATTGGAAAGATCAAAGAAGGGCGAAAAATAACAGATGTTGCCAGGGAGTTTGACATCGCTCACAGCGTTGTTTCACGGCTGTGGAAGTCATTTAAAACTACTGGAATGTGTAGTAAGACGGCACGGGGGAGGTCGTGTTAGAAGTACGACGCCTACAGAAGAGATATATCGTCCTATCAGCAAAAAGGAACAGGCGCACCACAGCTCAGCGGGTGACAAATCAGTTTCTTGCTGCCTCAGGAAAGCAGATCTCCCGAAAAACTGTTGCTAGACGTTTGAGGGAGAGGAGGACTATACGCACGCAGACCTGTTGTGTGTGTCCCATTGACCAGACAGCACCGTACTGCCCGTTTGCAATGGTGTCGTGAGCATCACATTTGGACTGAACAGGACTGGGCATGCGTACTATTCTCAGATGAGAGTAGGTTCAGTCTGTCATCGGATTGTAGACGCCAACTTGTCTGGCGCGAGAGTGGTACTGCTTATCGTCCAGAAAATATCCAGGAAAAGGACCGTTATCCGACATGCAGTATCATGGTGTGGGCCGGCATCATGATCAATGACCGCACGCACCTACATGTGTTTGCGAATGGGACTATGACGGGCCAACGATACATTGATGAAGTTCTACTTCCTCATGTTCGTCTTTTCCGTGGTGCTGTCGGTGATAAATTTGTTTTTATCGACGACAACGCAACATGTCATCGAACACTCACTGTTCAGTATTGTGTAGACAGCGAGGGTATTCAACGTCTCGTATGGCCAGCGCGTTCTCCAGATCTAAACCCCATTGAAAATGTGTGGGATGCTTTGGGGAGGCAAGTTGCTGGTCGAAACTATCCTCCGACAAACAAGAACACTCTCATGCGTGCACTCACAGAGGAATGGGATTAATTGCCTTAACAGCTGCTGGATAATGTTGTGCAAAATATGGCACGACATGTGGAATGTTGCATCACACTCCACGGTGGACATATCCCGTACTGATACCTTTCTTTAAGGTGCCTGCTGACTTTTAGATGCATTGTTCCATTTCTCCGTACGCAGATCAAATGGACATTTTTTTTTCTTTCAGATGTTTCACAGCTTTTGTACTTTCCAGAACAATAAATATTCTTTATTCTAATGTCTGAACAGTGGTGTGGCAACTATATTTTTTCCTACTAGGCCTCATGTCTCGCTTAATGTTATGCTACATAGCAATTTGTGATCCGTCCTTAGCAATTGTCCAGCAGTGTATTTTCCCAAATATGCAAGTAACTTGTAAATTAAGATTTTTTTCTTTTCCTTGATATTAACTCAAAAGTTCAACGAAAACTTTGTAAGCATATTAAAGATAACGGCTTCGAAAAGGTTTTAGTGAAAGAATTAAGAAATGAGAAGAATAGAAGAAAATAAGTTTTCGTAGTGCCGGTGTTAATTTTTTTTTAAAAAATTTCCTCCCATCACCGGCTTTTTATTTAGTGTTTAATTCCAAAAAAATAGTTTTCCTTATATTAGTCAGTAGTAAATGTTACGCTGATTTTTTTTTTAACCCAGCGATTCTCAAACTGTGGGGCGCGCCCCCTTGGGGGAGCGTGCCAACTCTACGAGGGGGTAGCAAGCATAATGAAAAGTCAAAACAAAAGATTTTAAAAAATTACTAATTTACTGAATTAAAACAAACAAAATACATTCTGACATTATAAAAAACAAAATACACATTTCCACTGATATATTACACTTATAAATGTATCAGTGCTACATAAAGTATTTTATAATTTATTTAACAATACTCATTTAAGAACCAGTTTAATAATTACCACTGACCCCATGGGAGTGTCATATATAAAATTATTTACAAAAATTAACATTTATCTTTATAATTTGTATAGTTTATAAGGAATCCCTTAACTGGCGATACAAATTGACGCGATTCGCTTCTCAATGCCAACCGTTTTCCACGTAGACGCGCAGATGTGATGTATTGGGAGAGAATGGAATAAAGAAGTAAATAATCTGAATTAAATAAGTCATTCTCAAACACTGTCAATGTCCTTTTATTGCATTCCAAAGCTTTCCGAATAATTTTATGGATATCAGTGCAGAGAAAAGATCGTAATTCGGAAAGACGTATATATGCGTCCAGGGATATTAACGCTTTGACTGAGCGAGACGTTTATATACGTCAGTGGCACTTAAGAGGTTACGGTCGTATCGTAGTTTAGCGTCGAAGTATATACTATTATTGAATTCAAGGCATTGCTATAGTATCAGGGGGGCGCAAGGAAAATTATGATCGGATATTGTCTTGCGAATATTGAAACTTTGAGAAGCACTGTTTTAACCCTTTCGCGGGACTTGAGGAGATTATTTTCCATCTACACAATACCACAAAATACACCCGTAGGAAGAGCAAAACCCATTATGATATGTTCGCCTTGCTGTTATAATGATTATAGGAAAGCTAATTCCCGCTTTGGTTTTGTTCTGCCATTCCTTGTTCGATCGTTTGAAAAGAATTAGTACTTCTGTTTTTTTTTTGCTGAAAGTTTGAAAACGTTTTGTGAGATTTGTTCTATTATGCCACCTGTTTCGATGTGACATTTGAATTCTTCAACGATTTTACTGTAAATGTGAGTAAAATACTGTTTTCATTGTAACGACACCTTTTTATTTCGAAACGTATTCAATATTTTGTGCAGTAACTGTCTAATATTGTATAATAAATAATGGTTGGGATGTGAAAGTGCGCTATTGCATCACATGAAAGCCAGGCGCAATTTGTGTACTACTTGAAAAAATAGAATATTTATTTCATAAATAATATGATTAGGTAATAAGTAAAGAAAATATTGTTTTTATGGCAATGTTTACTTATTTCTATTGTTACATTTTTGCACATTTTGTGCGATTAACTGTCTAATTTTATTAATAAGTAATATGCCTAATAGAGGGAAATGCAAAAATGCTAGTGCATCATAAATAAAAACCATGCACAATTTGCATATTTGTAAAATTAGAACTTTAAATTTGTTAGGCAGTTACATCTGGCACCAATAAATCATCAATACAAGTGGTCAGAACGGACGGTTTCGTTTCTCCTTTGGAAAATGGGGAAAACTCAATTTCCTCCATACTTCAAAAGTTTTGCCAACCCGATTTTCAATAACATTAACACTGGAAAAATAGTTCGACTTTTTTCGAGTAAATACGTTGCATAATATTTGTACATAAATATAATAAAAACTAATTCTTATTCACACTCAGGGACAAAAAAATTAGCGCACCAAAAAGTAATCAAAATAAAGCGAAATTTTACTTACGTAATGACTACTTTGATATATGTAAATAATTAGAAAATCAAAGAAAAGGTAAAAAAGGGAGGATTTAATACCCTGTTGAACCCCATCTAGCGCAAATCCACAGTGCTATACGATCGGGCATTGATGCATACACGTTTTGCATGATGTCTTGAGACATTTCTTTCCATATTTGCTGTACCCTTGCCTCTAGTTCGTTCAAACTCGTGGGATGCCCAACTCACCGTCCCAAATGATCCCAGATATGCTCGATTGGAGACAGATCAGGGGATCTGGAAGGCCAAGGATAGTGCCAAGTAGCAGTGCGGAGACAGTCTTACGATACGCTTGCTGTGTGGGCCGAGCATTGCCTTGATGGAAATAGCTCCTGGGAACCATTGTATCAGTGGCAACACATGTGGTTGCAGGATGTCATGGACATACCGATGTGATGTCATGGTGCCATGGATCAATGCTAGGGGGACTGTGTATTGTAGGCAATGACACCTAACACCATCACACCAGCTGTGGGAGCGGTGTGTCGCTGTAGTGTAAAGGCAGGATTGAGATGTTCCCAACGGGATCTCTACACACGAACACGATTGTCATCACTGTTGATATTGAATCTGGATTTGTCGCTAAAGATGACCTAGTTCAATTCCGCTGTAGTTCAGTTTCCTCCTACGTTTCTCCACTCCAAACGGAGTCATCGATGGTTGGGAATCAAGGGCAGCACACGTAATGGGCACCGCGATAACAAACGTCCTTCAGTCAGGCGCCTTCTTATGGTTCGAGAAGACACAGGGGCTCCTAATGAAGATGCTACCTGTGCCTGGATTGCGGCCGATGAAGCAGTTGGCTGTACGCGTGCATTTCTTACGATATGGTGGTCTTTTCGATGACAGGTCTGTCGAGGGTGTCCTGAGTCTGGTGTTCGTGTAAATAACATCTCTCGAATCCACCAGTCTCAACACCTCCTCACAACACAATCAGAGCGACCTAATTGACGATCTATTCGCCTACCGGACCACCCAGCTTCCATCATGCCGATGATTCTCCGCCTCTCAAACTGCGACAGCTGCTCATATTGTCTTCGAAAACGGCGTAATGGCATGTCTACCTCATCTCTTCCTTTATTAACGATTCAGTACACTCAAACAAGCTTTGATTACATGTTTTATGCTCCACGGAGAACGGCGTTAAACGCCCTCTACCGGCTATACGTTATGGGCAATTACGTTGCATTTCTAATCATTTGCATATCTCCTCGACATGTATCTTCATGCCTAGTTTCGTTACGATCCCGCAATTACTTCTTGGTGCTCTAATTTTTTTGTCCATGAGTGTATACAGTACTAAATGTATACATATATATTCATATGCATTTTAAAATTTTTTCTTGAGGCATTAGCCATTTTTATAAAATTCTTTTTTTTAATACATCATTATTTTTTTATATATAAATTTCCTTTTCTTTTCTAAAGTAACTCTGAATTTTTTTTAAAGGATTATGTGAAATGTCCGTATAGGAGAACAAACCAACTTGGCAGAAGTCCAAAGGCTTTATCATTATTAAAGTGTCCGAAATAATGTAAAAAAAGGGCTAAAAATTTAAAAAATCAAATATCAGACTAGTATAAACTTGAATATAAAATATTAACTTTTTTATCCATACATGGATTATTTTTTACACCATTTCATACCAAGTTCTATTATTAATATGTAGCTGATCTTTTCAACAACAAAGAAGACAACTACTCGATTTTTTTACCTCAAAATCTCCATCACAGTTTACGCATTTATTGTCTCCATGCAATCTTTATTAGAATTTATCGAAAAAGTGCCAAAATAAAAAAAAAAGCATTTTAAATTGCATTCCTGTGCAAGCGATTTTATTACTTCCTCTGTTCGAGTTTATCACTCGCTGAGATGCGCGGTGGAATATTCTTATATCCTGCTGCTTAGAATATTGCGGAAAGTTGGCGCAATTCGAAACGTCACAGCATCGCCAAGGCTTGGAATTTCCGAAGGCTTTTTATTTACTTGCAGGGCAAGATTATGCAGATGGAATTCTGGTGCTGAGTTTTTAATATATCTAAACGTTCTTCAGGAAGCGATTTTTTTTATAAATCTCAATAATAGAAAATTTTTCTTATAAAGAAAGTTCATATAAATCAAAGTTCGGTACTTATATAAAATAATTTTTCCTATATATATACACTGGCGTCCAAACGTTGACAACAAAGGCTATTCCTTTTACCCTTTATAAGGTTTTTTAATACCTATTATTAGTTCACACTCTTCCTATATATATATATATATATATATATATATATATATATATATATATATATATATATATATATATATATATATATATATATATATATATATATATATATATATACATATAAATGTAATAATTCCCTCTAGCATCCTTTTAATTAAATCTTTTAAGAATATTTAAACAAGCTTTAATTCTTTGGTTCAAAACTCACTTCCTAATCTTAATCGTTATCAACTAGTTAACCAATCACAGCTATTACTACAAAATAGTCCCGCGGTCTTCACTGCCGGGTATAAAAAACAAAAATCTTTTGTAATCACTCTCTTTGCCTTTGTGTTCGTTATGAGAAATGTCGCTGCTGCTTGTCGCTTCTGTTATATGTGTTTGTTTTCATGTTCTTACCAAATAGATGTGAGATATAATGGTGTGTGTGATTGATTATCTACGTTATGTGTGTGTAAATAAACAAGATGGAAATTAATTCTGAAAATGTTTTTCCTGAGACCTGATATCCAAATACACCAACACCGGCCAACGATGTTATATATATATATATATATATATATATATATATATATATATATATATATATATCTTGTTAAAATTTTCAATCATTAATAAAATACTTTTTATTCATCCACTCAAGTTCGAACTCATTTTTTTAAAATTTGTAGTGGATAAACTTGATGTTAGCACAATTTTTTTCAAATATAAATTTATTAGTATAATTTAATTAATGAATAAATAGTAACAAACAAAAACAAAAGACCTACACCAAAACCGGAAGAAAAGGGGGAAAAAAAGGCTCGCTCTTAAAAGGAAAATATAAAAAAGAAAACCGCTCGTTGTGTATTCTGTATGGATAGCATGTTGGACTTTTAATCGAAAGGTCGTAAGTTCGAAACCCACCTGGGATGGTGTAATTTCCGTGATCAAATTCAGGTGTTTGCACCGCTAATGGTGCGATGAACGGCAGACATACACAACGGAATGGAATGACATTGTGTTTACTGACAAATCCTCCTTTTGCCTGCAACATCACGATGATCGGATTCGAGTTTAGAGACACCGTTGTGAGAGCCGGTTTCATGGATTGGGGTGGTATTGGATTTCACTGCCGAACCCTTCGCGTATGCATTTCCCGTACGCTGAACAGCCAATGCTACATCTCTGAGGTGTTGGAGCCCGTGGTCCTCCCATACATTCAGCTCTTGCCATCAGTCATATTCCAACAGGATAATGCATGACCACACGTGATATGTAATGTTCTAGAGTTCTTCTTTGCCGATCAAATTAATTTTTTCCTTGACCTGCTTATTTTATTACCTATCGCCAATCGAAAACGTGTGGTCTATTCTTGAACAACAACTGTTCCGGGATACAGTATCCGCTGCTACACTAGATCAACTTTGGCAATATGTGAAAGCCGCATGGACTGCTGTACCCCAAGGGTACACCCAAAGCCTCTTTGATTGTGATCCGAGGCGTTTGACAGCGGTTATAGCCATTAATGGTGGCTACTCTAACTACTTATTTTGTTATCATCCACACATAACAAGAGACTGTAATTTAAATCGTTTGATCTTTGCACAACATGTTATCTGCCAAATAAATTTCGATTCTTCTTCGTGTTGCATTTTGTGTAGCGAGCAGTGTAGTTCCGGAGCCACTTGTAAATTGCAAGATCTCAGAGGATTTTTTTTTTCTTTAGCAAGTTTGAGGGGTTGCAGTACAAATTGATTCTTATCATGTCCACTTATCACGCACTCATTTATACTTTTAAACTTTAGACAGATAAGAAGAGGGAAATATTCATTGTAATCATTTCTTGTCTATCATTTCGTGTAATCATTTCATGTCGGATTAAATATTTTCTTCATGCATGTTGCGTTGTGATCTCCCCAGGAACCCGAACGATCTCATTGAGATTTACACCTCCATCAACATGTGGAGGGTGTACCGTGTTACGTTGTATGAAAACCATGTAATTAAGTTAACTATTTTTGTTGTTGAATTTGAACAATTTAATACTTCATTTATAGGCCGCCTCATCTAGCATGGTTTTTATGACATTCAGCTTGTAAACGATTGGGTTCGGTTTTGAAACCCGTATAAGGCATGGATGTATCTTCGAGAAAAGAAGTCGGATTTTCACCTGAAATGGATTCCTGTCGTCTCGAATGGAAAACCTTGCACCCTATCTGTTCTATGCTGGGATCATTGTTTGTAATAAAAAGTCTATATTCTTCTTGTTTGTATTGTATGTTTCTGTTCACATCTATCTAGTCTTTCATATGTATCCTAGTACAAAACTCCCGACGACAACATTTATGTAGAGAGAGAGAGAGAGAGAGTTCTTATTAATGTAATACAATCAACAAATAAAAATCCTTTATTCTGAATATGATATTGAAAATGGACACATTATATGCCAATACTTATGTACTCCTTCAGACCTTTTTAACCCGCGGTCACTCACGCCTGTTTTTGCTACCATCGTTACTTTCGTCTTGTAGAGAACATCCCAAATTTTTAACACGTGTATTTATTTAACTATGAAAATAAAATTAAGTCATTATGATACATATTTATAACGTACAAGATGGTTTTTGTATTATACAAATAAAATTATTAAATTTATTGCATAAAAATGAGATTAACATTAATTTAAACTAAAAAAAACTAAATTTTCATTTTAAAACACATAATTTTATATTTTTTCGTAAACCAGTAAAACGTATATACCAGTAGTAAATATATTTTATAATTAATGAGATAATGATAGTAGAAAATAGAAAAATAATATTTTAATCATTTTCCAAACATTCAGAGCAACTTATACAACTTATACATATACCCAGTATACATATGCTCAACTTCTCGCGGGAGTTCTCACACAGCCCCCAGATTAACTTTTAAAGGTCATTACATTTCAATCGTTCGAGAAAGAGGGATTGCATCAGGCCTGAAGGTTCAATGGCCTAAAATGGGCAGCTACAAAAAAATAGAGGTTTTGCGCGTTCTTTTTAGAATCCTGGGAGGATTTTCTTGTTGCTGGGGTGTACAGAACACCCTGCGCGAGTGAACACGGGTTAAAACATAAATGCTGAATAAGCAATATAGCAATTATATGTAACATTCCAAGTATTGATAAATTCGATAATTCCCGTTTGACCAACTTTCGCATTGTATTTTTAATTGAATAAAAATTTATGTTTTGTGAAATAAATGTATACTATGTTTTTTGCATAGATGATCTTGATTAGTATTTGATAAAAAGTAACATTTAAAATAACTAAGCGTAGATTTTTTTTTCTTAAAACATGTTGTTTTTAAGATTACATAATTAGATACCCTAATAATTTTCCATAGAAAGGGTTATATATATTTTCCCCCTTAAATTTTTGTTTTTACAATGATCTGTATTTAGGTCCAAAAACCGCTCATCAGCTGATTCTACGATAATGGGAAGTTGGTGCGTATCCAGAAACCTGTCATTGTTTCGTTCAAGGAGCTATTTTTTGTCAAAACAGTGGATCAAAGATTTATCATCAGTCATCGTGTTGAAATACTTTTAAAGATAATTATTCATTTCAAAATAAGAACTAAATGTATTCTGATATGGGACATATAATGTTTAGTTTAACCCCATCTCTGTCGGATTTTTTTACAGACTTCTGATCCAAAAAAATCATTTTTTATTGCACAAAATTAATACATATTCTGTCCTAAATAAAAAAAAATTCAAATTATTTTTATCAGTAAACAGTCTTTTATTTGTTTTATAGTTGGAAAAATAAGTGATGTCCCGTCCACTGATCTCCAATGTTCCCTGCAATGTACCTGAGTTTTAAATTTTAAAAAGTGCACTGTGATGATATATACATTAATTTTACTGCTTTGAAGTGCTTAAGATAAATATCTACAAAAAAGTAATAAAAGTATTTGTTTAAAAATATTTGGAATAATTTATTTTAAAAAATATTTTATCAAATAGTACTTTACCGTTAAAACATCATTACAATCTTCCTTGAACATCAGAGTGTAAATTTCACATTTATTACAATACCAAAATCATGTATTACACATTATTTTTTGCTTTCTTTGTCAAACAAAATTTTAATAATAAATATCAAAAATATCTTGAATGGTTTTTTATTTGAAATTTTAACGCATATATCATGAGATTCATTATATCTTATCAGCGTTAGATTCCAGGCAGAAAATCTCACTGCGATAATTGTGAAGAAAGAAATTCTAGGTAGTCTATCCATTCTAGGTAAATTCTACAAGAATATCATGAAAATTTAAAAAAATGTGCGAGTAGCGACGAATTCAGTTTCAAGGATATAATTTTTCTTTACGTCGCATGCCATCTGGCGGCGACAAGACGGGCACAAAAGCGCCGAATGAATGACATGCCACTCGGATAGAGAAGGGGTTAATAATTACTACAATGACAAAAGGCAACGGACTCTACCACGAATCACTTATTTATTTCAGAAAGAGTTCTTCGATTATTCAAAACTGCAAAAAATATATATATTCATTTGTAATTCAACTAAGACATAATTTGTATCATCTTTGAAAAGTTCTACTGTATGACACTATTTTTTCCCTTTGGAGCTGAGTTATGAATCTGCCGTTATGCATCTAATATTTCTGAAGTGTCTATTCAAAATTAATAGAAAAAATACATACTGTAAAATCCGGCGCATAACGCGCACATTTAACACAAAAAATGAGATCGAAATTTACGGTTGCGCGTTATACGCCGGGTATAGTTTCTAATACTATTGTTCGTGAGAATAATGTAGGGGGTTTGGTCCATAGACGACAACGATGAGAAGAGAACATCAACAAGATATATTTTAAATCAAAACAGCACAGCAAAACACATTAAATTCTTTTCATTCATAACACTTTTCATCCATTACACTTTTCAAAACAAAACGTTTTTCTAACTGTTGCCACTCCCTCACAGAGAAACTTACCTCTCAAGGATTTTGGATAGGGGGCGCAACATACTTCCCACCTTGAGTTTGGGGATGCAAACTCAAAAACAAATAAACAAAGATAATATGTGCATACAATTTTTGATTACAAAAAAGTACATACAAATATTTCAAAATATTGGAATGAAATTAATTTCTTAAAGTTCTAATACGTAAAAAAGTTCAAAGGTGTTTTTAAGTGTTTATAAATTTCTTAACTGGTTTGATGTTACTTCCAAAGGGTACAGTCGTTGGATTGGTCTTAACATGTCTCCCCTTTCAGTTCGCAATTTCACAAGCCTAATTATTCCATCTTTTCCTGGAAAGAGTTCCAGTACTCTTCCTAGCAGCCAATGCAGCCGTTTCTTATCATCTGTACCAATTAACACAATGTCACCTTCATTTATTTTATCTTCTCTTTTGATAACTGAAGAACGAAGGAAACCCAGATACTCTCTTTTAAATCGTTGTTTTAGATTTTTGCGAACCTTTTGAATATATCTCCATCTCAAAACAATATTAGTCTTTTGAATTTGATCCAAATCAGGAACATCATTTAATGGAATGTCCTGAAGTAACATTGAGGGGAGTCAAGGTTTTTAGCTCTTGTTCCTCGGATATGTAGGTTAACGGTCTGCTATTCATGACCGATTCGCACTCACAGACGAGAGTTTGCAATTCCTCGTAAGACAAACAGGAGCGCCCAAGATTTTTCTTAAGAGATCCTTCAAAATTCAAATCAAGCGTTTCCAGAAGCCTCCCCACCATGGAGAAGAGGGTGGATTAAACTTCCAACGTATTTCGTGGACTCTAAATTCACTTTCAATCGTAGTCCAATCTAATTGTCTCAAAGCGTTGTTTAGACCTGTGAAATTAGTACCATTGTCTGAATACATCACAGAAATTCGTCCTCTTCTGGCAATAAACCTACGCATAGCTTAGATGAAGTCAGTGGTACTAAGTGAAGTTATTAGTTCCAGATGGACCGCTCTAAATACGGCGCATGTAAAAGTACTATCCACGCCTTTTGCTTAGATTTAGTCAACAAAGGTCCAGCCAAGTCTACACCTGAAACTTGAAAAACTGCTGCTACTTCTGTTCGGTCTTTTGGAAGAGGAGGAAAAGGTACCTCAAGATGTTTAATCGTTTATCTTTTACATGTTAAGCATTCTTTGATAACACTTCGGACAGTTCTTTTTCCTTTCACCATCCAAAATCTTTCACGTAAAATAGTCAGAAGAGTTAATGTCCCAGCATGTTTGTTAACGAGATGTTCTTGCGCTATAAATCTTCTCACTGCCAGATGTTTTGATGGTAGAATTATTGGAGAAATAAAATCTTTCGATTCTTCTTCATTTATCAATCTGGACTTCAATCGTAATATTCCTTCTTCATCTTGAAATATTAGAAGACCTTTTAAATTTTTTCGCGTTTCTTCAATAGAGTAACATTCCTTTTGTATTAAACGGAAAATAATCTTTTGTGCATTTAACAATTCTTCATTTTTAAGTTCAGCACATTTTCTTAAGTCTTTGGCCTTTGGTTGGAAACGCAATATCCAAGCCATAACCCTAATCATCTTTGAAAATCTAGAAAATCTTCTGGCTAACTGTGATGAAATTGATTCTACCTCTGTGTTATTAGCAGAGATGACTGACTTTCGTTTTTCTATCTCTACTTCTTTCTCGTTAATATTTACAGCTGATTTCGGCCACTGTTCCTTCGAATTTTTTAACCAATCTGGCCCTTGCCACCACTTGCGTTTCTGAAGTTGTTTAGGTCCACAACCTCTTGATAAAATGTCTGCTGGATTCTGGTCAGTTGAAATATGGAACCAATCTTCCGAAGTTGTCAGTTTTCTAATCTCACTTATTCTGTTGGCAACGAATACCGACCACTGTTCTCGACGAATTATCCACGTAAGAACTGTAGAAGAATCGGTCCAAAAGTAAGTCTTGATATTGGAAATTTTCAGGGCATGCTTCACAGAACTAAAAAGCCTGGCCCCGATGGTAGCGGCCATTAATTCAAGACGTGGTATAGTAATAGTCTTCATGGAAGTTATTCGTGATCTGGCTTGAAGTAATTGAACGGTCACTGAGCCCGTATTGGATTCACTTGCCGCATAAGCTGTTTTACTGGCATCGACAAAAGTATGGATACTCAAATTGGATTCCTCCATCACGCCTAACCATCTGGGAATTTTTATATTTTTGAAGTATTTCAGCTGCTCTTTCCCCATTTTAAAAATTTCTTCCTTATTTCATCATTCACTTCATCATCCCATGCTGCTTTAGTTTTCCAAGTGGCTTGCAGCAAAATCTTAGGTTGAATCATAACAGGTGCCAAGAAACCTATGGGATCAAATACCCGACTAACCAGTGAAAGTATTTTCCTTTTAGTTATCTTTTCTTTTTCATCAAATTTCAAAGATTCTGAATCTATTTCTAAAGTATCAGAATTTTTGTCCCAAATCAGTCCTAATACTAGTGATGTCGTACTTTCTGAAGGAATGGCGGAACTTTCCCATCCTCTGAGATCAAACATTCCTTCTTTCATTACATTAGTTGCAGATTCGACGAATATTCTAAGTTCGGCATTATTTTGTACACTAGTTACGCAATTATCGACATAAAAACTATCTTGTAAGCATTTTGTAAGAAATTCTTCAGAGTAACGTTCTTTTACTGATTCTTTTTAATAAATGGTAATTAATAATCGCCATTAAGAGAAAAGGACTGCTGGTGACTCCAAAAGTAACTCGAGCATGCCTGTAAGTTCGTATATTACCCTCATTGTCATACCAAAGAAATATTACGAAGTCTCTCGATCTTTTTCATGTAAAGATATTTGGAGAAAAGCTCTTCTGATGTCTGAAATTACACCGATCGGTTTCAGTCTAAATCTAGCCAAAATAGCAGGAACTGATTCAATTTAATTGTTTCCAGTCTCTAAACAGTCGTTTAACGACGGATGGTTATTGATCTTAGCAGAAGCGTCGAAGACCGGTCTTATCTTCATTGAAGATGTTGCAGATGTTTCCTTGATGACAGGTCGGTGTGGAAGGTAATGGGTACGAACAGGTAACTCCTTTCCAGGAATTTCCTCAATAACTCCTTCCGCTAACCATTCTCTAAAGACTTCATGATATTTTTCTCTAAAACCGATCTTTTCCAACTTCCTGGTGGTAGATTCAAGTCTTTTTAAGCACAACTCATAATTGTCTGTTAGAAAGGCCCGATCCACTTTCCAAGGCATATGGACCTCGTATCTGCCATCTTCCTTTTGCCGGATTGTTTCTAGTAAGTGAGACATAACCACCTTTTCCTTTTCCTCTCTTGAATTTTGCTCAATAGTATCCCGTATACCAAGCATTTCTAGATCCAACAGTGAAGAGACAGGAATATCTTCTTGAGATAACATAGTTACAATATTCATACTTGTATCCTTTTTGTCGGTATATCGGGGTACTTTACCCATTAAAGTCCAACATAACTTGGTTTCTAATGCTACTAAGCCTGTCTTTAATTCTTCTCGTCAACCAGTAATTAATTTACCGGCTACGTCTGCACCCAAAAGTACCTCAATGGGACCTGTGTTTTCTTGAATATCTGTTAAGAATATGTTTTTAGTTTTCAATTCATGTATCCAAGAACCATTTTTTTTTTGCACTAGAAATGTCATTACAGATGACATCATGATCTAAAGCATCCAATTTATAAATATAGTTACCATCAAGACTACTCAAGTAGATTTTATAACACTTGTGTTTATACATCCTTGTTTTAGTTCCGCCAAATAAGGAATGGCGAAATTCCTCTTCCCTCTGCAAATTAAAACCCAACTCTTCAGCTGTAGATCTCAAAATATACGATTTTTGTGATCCGGTATCGATGATAGCCCTAGCTTTACGCTCTCTCTTGATGCCATGTACATTTACAACAAGAGTTTGTAATATAACTTCATTCGTTGCACGAGAATGTAACGAATCAACTGTGTTTTCATTAATATTTTTATCATTCACATCTTGTTTGAGAGAATCAGACTTATTGCATTCAATATTTGGGCACATGAACTTTACATGTCTTTTAGAACAGAACTGACAAGTTATTTGAGATCGACATCTAGAAGCAAGATGACCTTTAGCCAAACAAATTCGGCATAATCCTTTCCTTTTTATTATTGCATTTTTTTCTTCTAATGGAATAAAAACGCTCTTTTACAAAAAGCGAACCGGATGATTCTTTAAACATAACACATATATTTCGTTTGGTTCATTAATGAATAATTCATTAGCAGACGAGAGTGAGCGTTGGCTCTCTTCCAACTGCTTGCATTCGCGCTGATAGGGAAATGTGTCCGATCTACTTAATTTTATTTTTCTTCTGATTGCATTTCGCTTTTTAGAAACGAAACGATAGAATCAAGTGTTGCAGTCTCATTATTTTTTTCTTTGTCTTTCAAATGAACGCAATATATGGGTCGGTAACGCACTTTCGACTAACGGATGTAATATTATTCCGCACTGATGCGTGGTTATACCTAAACTACTTAAAGCCCGAAGTTGAGTAGAAAGTTTATTATACAAACCACTTAAAGAATCTTGTTTCTTTTTAGTAGCGTTATTTAAAACAAGTTTTAACAACTCTCGTACATAAAAATCAATTAATAATTCATTTCGTACATATCTTTCAACTAAGCTTTCTATCGCCAAAGGAAAATTTTCATTTGTTCAATAAGCTCTCTAGCTTCGGATTTAATTTTTGTCGATTGAACTAAGTAATGAAATTTATCACAATTAGTTAAATTTTTATTTTCGTGTATGTTTTTAAACTGATTCCAAAAGGTTAACCAGTCTTTTAATTCACCTCCAAATTTATACAGTTCAACTTCAGGAAGTCGTGGGGTAATCGCTTTATACGGATTTTCGCAATCAGCCAAATGAGAATTATTACCGGAATTACTACCTTCGTTATTATTTTGTTTACTCTTAATATTCTCTAATACACGTTTAGACTTTCATTCTATTCTCAAAGCCTTTTCTCTATATTCTTCTATAATATTAAATTCAATTTTGAATTCTGTTTCATCTGTTAAAGCATCCAAATAATTATTATGTGTTAACTCTAACGAATTCGTTTTTTGCTTAAGCAAATGTAAGCACATATCAATTTCTTCCGCGTCAGCGTTTTCATTTATCAACACACTCTCTAACTTAGTGTATGCTTTCGTAAACGCAGTGCGCTGTGCTGTTTTATTTCGTTTAATAATTTCCATCTTTACTATCTTATTAAATCATTAAATCAGTTCATACATTCAATAATAAATATATGTCTATGTTCAAGATATAATTATATCAATAACTTCAAAATGGAAATTCAATTCGCTTACCGTTATCAAAATCCAAACCAAAACCCGACCACCCGGGGGCGCCAGAATATAGTTTCTAATACTATTGTTCGTGAGAATAATGTAGGGGGTTTGGTCCATAGACGACAACGATGAGAAGAGAACATCAACAAGATATATTTTAAATCAAAACAGCACAGCAAAACACATTAAATTCTTTTCATTCATTACACTTTTCAAAACAAAACGTTTTTCTAACTGTTACCACTCCCTCACAGAGAAACTTACCTCTCAAGGATTTTGGATAGGGGGCGCAACACCGGGGGTACAAAAAGGATAACTTTAAAAATGAAAAAAGAGATGATCATAAGAAAAATTAAACTTCTACAAACATCGGAATGCTATATATTTGAAAGAAATGACATACCTAATGAAATTAAAAAGAGTTCTCATTCTAATAATATATTATTTTTTCAAAATTCTAAAAAAAAATTAAATAAATGACTTAAAACATGCGAGCATCGTACACGAGCACTTCTGGTTTCTTTGTAAAAAAAGGGTGCGCGTTATATGCCAATGCTCGGTATACGCCGGATTTTACTGTAAAATAAATTTACAAAGTGGGATTTCAGCTAGCTCGACTAAATAACACACAAAGGTTCACTTTACATGTGATATTTATACAAGTTCTGTTCAAAAAATTATCAGTTCTTTGGTTAGAAAATATATCTTAGTTACTTTGCGAGTTTAGTATCCTAATCGAATGCAATGTATGCCACTTGATTTTCACTCACTTATCCCAGCCTTTTTTTTCAAAGCCGAAAACTATTCTCAAAGGCTTATATTGGATGTTGTTCGACTCCACCATCGCATTCTGCCTTATCTTAATCTCTACTTTGAAAACAGGATCCTTTCAGTACATTTTCCTTTTAAGAAACAACCAGATTTTTCAGCGCTGATAGTGTACAGCAGATTCTGAGTAACTGCAAGAGAACGTTTTTCTGTTCCACCGGCAGAAGCTCGTGAACAAATTTCACAGCCGGTCTGCGCACGATCAGACAAAATTGCACGTGGAGAATCTGTACTGATTTTGACTTACTCTACAGTCTCTCGTATGGTTAAATGACGATCTTTCATTAATAGATTTTCCACTTATACAACAACAGCTGCACTCCGAGCGGTTTGTGGCCTCTCAAACCATTGGTCACTCTATATCGAAGTGCAGCCACTTTTGAATCAGTTGAACTATTTTAATAATTTGGGTGACCCCTCCCTCATAGTATCGTCTCCAAACACTTGTTGAACCTTACCTTTACTAGTTGTAGTTAGAAAATTACCAAGCTTTTCACAAAAAAAAAATGATGAAGTATTTCCGTTCAGGTCATTTATATAGTTATCTTTACAGAAGAAGAAATCCAAAGAACACACGTATAACAGCACTTCACTCGGCTACCTGCAATAAGTGACTGGTACATAGGAACGAAGGGGGGGGGGAAACCAAACATGTGCATTAGGCTGTTACTTCCCACTGTGTAGAGTGGCCCCTTATAGAATCTCTACTGTGCTCCGGAAAATTCAAGGTCGGGTACTTTTTGAACAGACCTTTTATTTCCATTGGTCATTAACCTCCCACTTGCCTGGGTATCTTAAGATGTTGTACGACTGTATACAGTATTTAACCTATATATATCTAAGTCGTAATATTAAGCTTTGAATTGTATTGAAAAACATTTTTATAGTCATTGCCTCTTCATTTGAAAAGGACAGTATATGAATTTCTTAAATGGAAATAAAATTGTCTTGTACTCTCTCTCTTATACCTCTCCCCTCCAGAAGTATATTTACGCAAAACCTTATATTAGCAGATCTCTATTCAACAAAATTAGAATGCGTGCCAAATTTTAACTCTGTAGATCTAATAGTTTTAAAAAAGAGGGGGAATTAATGCATAAAACTCCAGCAGTCCTTTCCAACTTCCCTTGAAAGTCAATTTCCATAAAATAAATTTTTATTGGATCGCTGCAAAAACAAACAAATAAAAACTTACCAACATTCAATTCTAATGGTCTAAGATTTCGAAAAAAGGATTTTTTTTATCTGTCCGTCTTTTTAACCACATGCAACAACCCTTTGGAGTGGATTTCGGTAGAATCCATTCTTAACGGATCTCTACTCAATAAAACAAAAACATGCTTGCTGAATTTCAACTCTATAGGAGTAGTTAATCAAAAACGGAATTTTTTATTTATCCAAGTTTCACTCTGAACCTTACTCAACTCTCCTTAAGATACGATGTCTTTAGAGCTCGTTCTTAACGCATTTCTACGCAACGAAAAAAACGCGTTTACCATATTCCGTTTGCCATAATAGTCAAAACACGTAATATTTTTACTCTTATCCGTAACGGCCTTTCTCTTAACTCTTTTAGCTGTTGATTTCAGTAGGATCTATTTTTAGCGGATATCTAAGCAGCAAAAGAAGCAGCCTTGTCAAATTTAGAGTCTGTTGGCTTATTCAATTTGTCTGTTGTCAAATTTAGAGTCTGTTGGTGATGAGTAAAGGAAGCGAGTCGGTTTTCTTCTGTGTAATACATTTTCAGGGTGTTGCGTAATTCAACCGACTAATTCAGAGGAATGATAATAGGCAGCATAGAGACGACAAATCACCACAGTTCATGTGGTCGCAAACCATTTTCATTGGGATTTATTCACAAAACAGTTACAAAGGGTGTGATGTCGAGTAGAAAGTTTAGGGGAAATAAGAAGTAAGAAATATATTTATTACACGTAAAGCATGTTTACAATACGAACAATGCATCACAACTCAACGTCAGAAATGAAACGATATGTTGTTGTAAAATTGTTCGAAGTTGCTGCTACATAGGTCATTACACAGCCAACAATGACGGACGAAGTATTGTCGGACGCCTTCAAACAATCCCAGTATGCTGACAGGATCCGTGTGAAACCCTCCATTGTAGCTACCAGCGTCTCGTACACAAGCGATTTCAGGCAGCCCCAGAAAAATAAATCGAAGGGATTGAGGGCTGGGGAACATGGAGGCGAAGTAACAGTCGGCTGGTTCCAATTCAACTCTAGAGATATTTAGCACCATTGGGCATGAGCCACAGGTCCTCATGCGCCATGGCTGTTGTTCCCTGCAGCAACTCCAGGAGGACCTGCTGTAAGAAAAAAAATATTTTGTGTCCTTGAAGCATTCGGTTAGTATATGCATATCCCGCATTCATTTGGTCACTCACCTCATTTGGCTCATGGTTCTCTTGGCGGTTAATATTACCGGAATTTTCTGTGACTAAAAATGGTTTGTAACCCCATGTTCTTTGGTGTCGTCCTAATGCGGACCACCCAGTGCCGGTTTATCCATTGAACGCTTGAGCTGGGTGCCTAGGGGCCTAGGGCCCGGATAAGCTGGACTTAACCAGATTTTTTGGTTATAAACTTCGATCCTCCAGTGCCAAGGGGGCCTGTAGATCTTCTGTGCACATGGCCTGAAATGAGCTTAATTCGGCACTGCTATCACCCCTCTGAATTCGTCATCACCTTATAGATGAAACACTTTCAATGGCTTTTCTCAATAATATGTTTAAAGTGAGGATAAAGATACGCCACAATGTATGTATAATATATTCCTTATTCAATCATTTACAGAAAGTGGATACTTTGGGCCTTTACTGCTAAAAGTTACTCCTTGAGAGAAGAGAAATCTGTTACAAAATTTGCTTTTTGCTACAGCTGATTGATTACACTTCAACATTTGAATTAGGAAAATTCATTGTGATTTTACTGATCTCGGAGGAATATTTTAATTAATTTTGCATAATTTTCACTTATTTCAAATGTTTAACGATTGATTATTGACGTTGTACTCTGAAGCAATATGTGAGCTGTTGGTTGTGGACCGCAGTCAAGTGACGAGGACGACACCTGGGCATTAACTCTTTGATGGTTATGAACGAGTTAAGCTCGCAATCGAATCGTGCTTCATAATACGTGCAAACGAGTTCCGCTCGGGAGCAAGATTTCGACCGAAAGGGTTAGAAATGAGCACTACTCGCGTTGTGAAATTTTCCCCAATGCGCGCTGACGAGCTGAGCTCGTTCGCCATTATTATTCTGCATTGATTATGTTACAAACGAATCCTACTCGCAAAATTTAGTTAGTTTTAATGTCTACAGATGGCAATACGGGTTCCATGAATTTCTTTTCATAATGAAGGGGGAGTTTCTTTAATCTTTTTTTTATACGTATTTCGGCACGTTTTTTAGGGTGTTGGTATAGCAAAGTGGTTCAAAAGCGAAAATTATACAATTATGATGATGATTGTTATACAGAAAGCTAATCGAGTTTTGAGTCTGTGGAAGACTTTGTTCACAGTATATCAAGCTCAGAAGACGTATTTATTTAGTCCTTTCAATTTAATATTTGTCTTTGATTTATAATTAACTATTATTATTTATATAATTGATTACAATCATTTATGATTCACTATTTAAGAATTATCATTTATTAATTATTTTAAATTACGTATTACGTAAAAACTGTTATTTATGTACTACAAATACTTTAAGAAATTTTTAAAACGCGTGAGGCGAGCTATATCTACGACATCGCCAGAGAAGAGAGGGAGAGAGTGATACTTTCGGAAGAACGGCGGGGGAAAACGGCTGCCACTTTCAACTACTGTTTACTCGTAAAACTACGGGAATTAAGTAAACTAAAACTGCTCATTTCCCTAATCGTCAAAGGGTTAAATGATGATAGACAGTAATGCAGAAAAATAATTTTCTAGTAAAATGTGATTTGTTGAAGGTAAAATTATAATTTGCAAAAATCAGGTTTGAAAAACGCATTCAGAATATATAAGAATTAGGATAATTCTTTTTTAAAGTACCGTAAAATCCGGAGTATAACGGGCAATTTAACACAAAAAATAAGATCGAACTACTGTTTATTTAAAAACAAACAAACGACATGCTATACAAACTAAGAGTTAGAGTCTTGGAAGTATTCTATTTTTTCAAAAGTGTGGGACAATACCTCGAATAAATGACTTCAAAACATAAGAGCACTGTATACTAACATTTCAGATTTCTTCGGAAAAAAGAGGGTGCGAGTTATACGGCGAATATATCTAAGAATTAAAAAAATGCTTGATAGTACAGGTACACGTTACAGCCTGGATTTTAACGTAAATGTATATTTCAATCTTTAAATGTATTGTCTCGCTTCATCCCATTGCTCATTAAATCTCTCTCAATAAAAACTGTGTATTTACTTTAAGAAACTTAACAATACATATTTCTTCCTCATAAATTTTTCATTATATAAGAACATAACAAGTGCTAAATAGAACTTGATTTATAGATTGCAACCACATCAGAACTGTTATACCTATGAATTAATTAAATTAGTAAAGCTAACCCAATAGCGTTTTGGAAGATAGCTGTTCTCATGGAATAATTTACGTGACAATATTATTAAGAATTAAAATGTTCTAAAAGGAATTTTTTTCTCCTTTTAAAGCACTTATGTATAATTCATTTAAAATCTCAGGACTTTTTATAGTTCATAAAGCTCTTCGCAGTGTAAAAAACAAGACTCTTCTTATCAGGAAGCCATAAAAAAAAAAAATACGCATTAAAAATGGCCTTTTTATAGTGACAATTTTTTTAACTTCTGTAACTATGATCCTAAGAAAACCTCTTAATTTTTCTTTGCATAATTGACTTCGCATTCTATCTTCACATCTCACGATGCATAGTTTCCCCCTTTTTTAATATCTAATGATAAAAACACAATTGTTTTTCCTCTTCACCAACAATAATTACGCTACATTAGAACCTTTTTAAATGTATAATGAAAGCGATGTGCTTAATAGGAAAGCATCCTTAGCTAGCTATTAGCTCAGGAGTTTTTTTCTTATGATAAAAAAGACAGAAAAAACCAACTTAGTAGTAAAACTTTTTAGATTATGCTTAAGCAATGAGCATGATTAGAACATTAGAGAAATTTTCCAAATTGATAAATAAAAGTTTTTATTACTTTTTAGAATGAATATATTCTTGTTATTAGTTCTGTATAAGGTAACTATTGTGGTGCTTTGACCGTGCTTCCATAAGAAAATGTCAATATTATTATTAATGGTACTTATCAGTTTCGCCGGCGCAGGCGATAAAGTCGCCCAAAATGATACAACCTCCGCCAAATGGAATATTTCCTAAGTTAACCTTTTACCACTGCGTTTTCAAAACAAGTAGTAGTCTTTTCTTAACAGTAACGCCTTTTTCATAATACATCAAAAATGGATGAAAATCCAACGAGAACTAATCTTAATTAATATTTTAATGAGTATATATTATGTGTTGTCGCCAATTACGCCGGTGAAATGTAAAAGTACCTTATTAACATTGATACGAAAAAAGTTATGAGTAAATAAGTATTGATTTTTATGATTCAGAAACCAAGTCTGGCGTCTGAGTGAGTGTGAGTGAGGGAACATAAAGTCGCACTTTTCAGGTACTCGAAGGCTTTTGGCGACGGGCCTCGTAATTTTGGACCATGGTCAAGTGACGAGCAACCCCTCTTGAGCGGGCAACCCCTCTTCTAAATACCACACCACACCAACGGAAGGACGTTTGAGCTCTCGACAAATTTATCGTGTATCGCTCCCCTACATGGCGGGTCTTCAGCAATACCAGGCTGGAACTAAAGACACGTCGGCCACGATACCTTTATTTTGACCACTAGGGTACCGCGACCCCAAGTCTAGCGTCAACGTCGCTTCAAATGAATGAAAGTAATATTAATGTCACACAAGAGTTATTGGTGATTGCCAACCTTGGTGAGCGACCTCCTTTCCTAACTTCCTCACTAAACCAACGGGAGGACGTTTGAACTTCAACAGATTTAAAGTGCAGTGGCCCACTCTACATGGCGGGTCTTGCTAGGCTCAAATTCTGACACGCCAGCCACGAGTCCGTGACCTTGACCACTAAGTATGCCGCGATCTCAAGCTTTCCTCCAAACAATAGTTTAAGGTTTCCGACTATCCTAAAATATCATAATTTTTTTAAAGAATTGACAATTTTTTTTACGATTTTATTTTATAGGCCATCTTATTACCTTTATAAAAGTACAAAGTTTTTTTTTATTTGCCATTCACTAGAACAAAAACTAAAAGTGTTTCAGTCAAAGCAGATGCCATAACTTTGCACAAGATGTCAAACTTTAAAATGCGTTTTACTCGAAAAGTGTTTTTTTTTCAAAAGCTCAAACGGGGACAGTGATTGCTCAAAAAGGTTTTAAAATAAATTACTGAAATTTTGTGTGTATGTTCTGTATAACATTAGAAGTGTTTTAATCTTCAGGTTTATCAATCACTGTTTTATTACGAAATGTACAGTCCTTTATGTGAATATAATCGCTGTTTTTTTTTCAGCAATTTCACATAATCACTAAGATAAAATGTTCTAGTTTTTGTAAAAATTAAAATATCTCTTATCCCTAATGTCATTTCAAAAAGGAATAGCAAAGTAATATATCAAAATTGAAAAATTGAGAATTTGTTCATTTACTATTTGCACAGATCGGGCCCCGTTTAATTCATTTTTTCTCAATTTTTACTCATTTTTTTTTTCATTTTAGTAGTAATAATTTATTTTTATCTTCTTAATTTTAGCCTTTTTTGTCTTCAAATGTACTAATTAAATCTAAAAACGGCAAAAAATCTCCATATTTAAATTTTTTTAAAAAAAAGTTGTCGCAAGTAGTCGGATACCTTAGAACAAAAAGTATAAGTTCTATTAGAATAACTGCTCATGAGCCTCAGAGCCCATAACTACGTATACTGTAGGCCTTGGTCCTCATGTACAGTAGGCCTTGGTCCTCATGTGCTGTCACGCCACTGAGTTAAGTTATATTTGAATCAAAAAGGAAAATAAAATCACTTAAAAAGCCAGATACACTAAAATGTATTATAAAATTCCTTGATATTAATGTATCTATAGAGTTGTAAGCTGTAGCCTTGATGCATCTAAGCAGCCATTGCTTATTCACGTCAAATCTATTGAGCCCTAAATATTGATGTGGTGTGGAAGTTTGAAGAATAAGGTACCAGCTCACTTGTCTAGCTCGTCACTTGAGTATCAGTCAGAGTAACGACGTCCATAACTGAGAGCCGTAGAGTAGTTTTAACCCTTCAACGGGCACAAAGCTAAGATACATTTTCCTGTGATAAAGTACCTGATAAATGTAATGTTCTCATCCTCCATAAACGTTATTTAGCCACAAAAAATATCTGATCAGGGATTTTATTCCTGGGTGGTGGCTAGACATTATAGCCACTGCGCATTTACAACATTTAAATTACTTTTCAGGACAGAAAAAACGAATCATTTTACTTTTTTATGAAAAATTAACATTTGCGCTAATAACTATTTAAATAGCAATTAAATACAAAATACAAGTGCAATAAAATAATAATAGAATAATTGTATAACATAGAATACTTACTTAGAATTTACATAGAATACTTAAAATATATATTGAAATTGGTATATATCCACTGTTTATATTTTATTTAATTTTAGTATATAAAGTTAGAAATAGAGTAATATTTTTGAGGATTTAAACTAGTTATTTCACAAATTTGATGAGCTATATTTACTGGGGAACTTTATAATATACAAAGATTTTCTCGTAGCATAAAAGCTGTAATGACGGATTTTTGAACCCGAGAATCTTGCACCACTTATTGTGAGCAAAGTTCATTTTTATTTCCGACCCCTAACATTTATCACATGATTCTAAGTGTTCTCTCTCGAGTACAGGAAATAAGTCATTTTTCTGTTCTATGTGGGCAGTGGATAGAGCCTCTATCCGCATGTAAAAGCTTTCCAAAAACCTAAATAAAACCTTTTTTTTACTGTATAATTGCTTAATTCATTCAGATGAGAGAAAATTATACTTAATTCATGTCGAAATTCTTTTCAAAGAAAAAAAATTTAATTTATATTTAGTAATCAAAATACAATTTGTAGATTTACACCGAGAAAAATTGTTTTTAATTACACATCAGAGGACATGAAATGCAAAAAAAAAGGTATCGTGCTGCCATCCGCATTAATTTTTATGCGTTTTAGCTTCAATTGACGCACATGGATAGACTAAAAATCCAACACGCACTCGAAGAAAAAAATTTTTTTAATACATGGCTGGACCTATTAACCACTGCGAGCTAAAGGGTTAATAAATAATCAATCAATTAATACCGTTAAGTGGCCAGTTCTATATATCAAAGCCAGTGGTTCTTAAGATGTGATCCGCCAACTTGCGAAGGTTTCCAGCTGATTTCTAGGGGGCCTGCGAATAACACTAATTTAATGTTAAGATTTCTCTCTTTTACAGACTCTGAAAGACCTCGTAGAAAAATTATAAGATGTACCATATTAGCAAACAAGAGCAGGCATTTCGATCAAGAATATTAATTCAGAGATGGGCGCTCAAAATCTTGGGGGTCCGCTATGCAAGGCTTACACATAAAAGGAAGCCATGATGATTGATAGTTTAAGAACCACTGATCTAAGTCATTGTTGGGTCAGTTCGGTACCCCTTGCATGAAAAAATTGATTATAAAAATATGTTCTGTAAAAAAAGGTTTCGGTAAGTTAACTTTTTTTTTTTGTTGACAATTTGAGATTTTTACACTTTAAAATTAAACAGATTTTAACCTATCTAAAAAGTACCTTACTTTAACCTCTAAGATAATTAGAAGTCCTTAAAACATATTTTTAAACAATCGTTGAAACTGTGCCACGCCCATTTGAATAGCGAAAAATGTCTAAAAAGCACTTCGTTTCTGCTTGAAAGTTGAACATCTGATTTAAGCCGAAACATTTATATTTTATTGTAAGTATAGCCTTTTATTTTTTTTATTTACTAGCCTTTTAGAATCCTTACTGTATACATTAAAACCAATTTATCTCTAATTGTAAATTTTGATGTTCCATGTACCTTTTCTGAAAAACTACTGTTCACAGGTATGTAAATTTTTCAATTCCTCTACTATTAACTCACACTCTCTCTATATTTCTTTTTTTATTTATTTAACTTGGTTATATTTTCAATCATTAATAAAATACATTTTAAAGCGCTCAATTAAGCTGAAATTTTGTATACATGATCTCATTTTAGATGACAATACAATAACTCAAATTAAAAAAATTAATTCATTAAAAGTAATTATTTAAAGAATTACAAATACAGCCACGTTGGCATCATTCTTGGCGACTTGAATCATCATGTTTTAAAGCATTAAGTTAAACTGAAATTTTATATACACGATTATTTTGGGTGACAATACGATACTTTAATGATAATTAATGAAAATTGATAACTGCTTAATGTTATGATTCTGAAATATGTATATAAATATTTATATTAATTGTAAATATTTAATAAAAAGTAGCGAAAGTAAAATTTTCTTTGTTGATTTAAGTAGGAATTGACTTAAATTTTTTTATATTAGTTGTTTATGAAATATTTATAATGATAGCTAATATATACTTAAATGAGCTTTTTGTAAAAACCTAAAAATTCATTTTTTGAAAATTTTTTTGTGAAAATGGGTCAAATTTTGTAAAGTTTGATAAAATATTTTTTAAATCATGAAAACATTCAAAATTAGCTAAAGGCTCATTTCAGTATAATGAGAAAAGAGTGTACTTTAATGGAACGAAAATTTTCAAGCATGTACATTGAACAGATTTTGAGAAAAGGTACATCAAAAACAGCCAATTTAACATTGTCAGTATAGAGTCAAAGAGAGGTTTCCAACTGCCCTTAAAATTAAATCCGTAGAAGTTTATTATTAATATTAACAAGACAAGTTTATTTTTCAATTCCAACTATTTGTTTACACTCTCACTTTAGTTATTTATACATATATCGTTTTGAAATTTTCAATCGTTAATAAAATACTTTTTATTCATCCATTCAAGTTGAAGGGAATTTTTTAAAACTTGTAGTGGATGATACTTGATGTTATTATAGTTTTATCAAATATTAATTAATTAATTAACTATAAGAAACCAAAATAATAGTCCAACGCCGTATATAAAAAGGAAAATCGCTCGTTATGTCCCTGTAGCGCAATGTATTGCACTTTGAACTTCTAATCCAAGGAACGTGTGTTTAATTAGTAGCTGGGATGGCCGAATTTCTGAGAAAATGTGTATTATGAATGAATTAATAGTTAGAAAAAAATATAATAGTTCAACAAAATATATAGAAACGAAAATGGATAATCGATTTTTATTTTTTCATTTTATATTGTGTTTCCGTCATATGTATATGCATATTTATATTAATTGTAATTATTTAATAAAAAGTAACTAAAATAAAATATTTCGGCGTTTACCTAAGTAGGAATTGACTTTAAAGTACCCGAACACGTTCGGGGTACTTTTTAACAAAATAGCATATTTAAACCTTATAAATGCTTTTTAGGACTCAATACCACTAAATACTAATGGTTAACCAACAATATTTACAATAAATTGCCTAAATTCTACAAAACTCACAATTATGAGTGAAATTTTAGCAATATTTTTTTAAAAAACTTCAAAGTAATTACAGAAGAAAGTAATAAACTTATATTAGTAAAAGTATTACTAAAACAAATTAGATGCATTTATCCAGAAAATGTACTAAAATTTTAATGTTTTATTAAAATTTGAAACTTTTAGAGGTGATTGAGTAAACGTTATAAGAAAAAGAATGCCTTTATGAGACCATTATTTAAATAACAAGCCATAATTTAAAAAGTACTCATGCAATAAGAAATATTTTAGCACATTATCTAGAAAATAACATAAATATCAGGTTCAAAAAGTTTTATAGAAATACATTTGTTACATTTTGAGTTATGTGATTCGCCATGATAGATTTTGAGCAATTTAAATGCCCAATTCTGGTAGAAGAAAGACCCACTTCCGGTTTTTCTAACTTAATAAAATTGATTACAACTTGGCATCTAGGAAGCGTAGAAACAAAACAAAGTATGTTATGTAAAGCCAAAAGATAGCTCTTTCAATAAAGTAAAAAACAAAAATATCTGCCTTGATAGAATTTTGTCATTTTCAACGTGTTCCAATACCTTAATTTTTTTTCATATTTCTTGCTTATATAGTAGTTTGTGATAGCAGTGTTCTTTTCACCAAACATTGAAACATGCATTACTTGATTTATTGTCATGGATAGCCAACTTTCAGGGAAGAATTGGGCGAGAACACTTGATACTCTTAATAATTGCTTGGTTACAGGAATCGCGCTTCGACGGAAATAAAAATTGCTTCTCCTTTTGTTCTTTATACGGTGGGAAAAAATAAAGACATTTTCAGAGTTACCACCAATTGAAATATAATTATCGGCGTTTTTTTCTTAAAATTTCCCCTCTCTGTTGTAGAAACATACGCATAAATCCCCTTCTAAGTTATGTATTTCCAAAATTCTAGCTCAGCCTCTGTACGGAGGTCTGAGCTATATACAGGTGAAATATTATTATAATAGAAACATTTTTCATAAATTATCTATATATATACATATATATATATATATATATATATATATATATATATATATATATATATATATATATTTATATTTAAATATAAAAAAACAATCCAACACAAAAAAATTGAAATATATGAATCCCAAAACAAAACTTCAGAATATCAATGGCGAATATAAAAGATAATGTTCCATCATTTTCAAACAAAATTAAAAAATTATAAAATAAAATAAAAATTTATAAAATATCCAAGTGCAATCTCGGACTTAGGACCGATAAGTGGGGTTAAACTAGTTTGATGGCGCCAACCTTCCCCCTTGTATATATATATATATATATATATATATATATATATATATATATATATATACAATATATTTGCTTGATATCTGTTCTTGTTACAAAAAAAATCCTTTTTGAAAATAGAAATGGCCTTGAGAATAAAAATATTTTATTAAATTTTTGCATTTTATTTTACTGTAATAAATTACGTTTTATTAAATTCTAAAATGCATTATGTGTATTGTTAACTATAGGTAGCACACTGATTCTTTTCGTGAGAATTTTTTTCACTTCCTCCTTCTCTATTGGAGAGTCCAATCATCAGAATGTAGTCTCTCTCTCTCAGAAATGTTTTTTGAAGTTTAAAAAATATTCAAATGAGTTAAAATAACAGGCAGTGTATACTTAATCGTTTGTAAATAAAAGGGGATTTTAATTTTTATTCAAAAAACTAAGAAGTTATTTAATAACAAATGTAATAAAATTTAAACAATTAGTAAAGAAAGATCAATTCAAGAAGAACGTCGTTTTTTTCTAGAAAATTGGAAATTCAAAATGTTCTCTGTCCAAAAAAAGAATAAAATATGCTTTATATCTAAAATGTCTATTTCACTTGCTAAGGAATTTAATCTTAAAAGGCCGTTTGATACTAATCATGAAAGAAACTAGGACCATTACTTAGCAAAATTTCGTGTGAAGTTAAGTCCGAATTTTGTGAGATCAATTCTTCAAAAACAATGAAGTATACTCATTAAATTTGTTCCATACTATACAGATGATGCAAAAGTATGTTATCACATTTAGTCACGCGAGCAGAGTGAAATCATTTATTAAAAGGGAATTTATAAGTGGATATTTATAACAGTTGAATGTAAAAGCGGAAATATTTTGTCCAGCACATACAAACTAAATTAAAAGTGTAAGTTTAAATCGAAATATTCTAGCTAACAGAGTCGATGAAAAATAGTCGAGAATTTGAAATTTAGAATAAATCAACAATATCAACATTTGAAGTCTAATTTATTGAAACATTGATGCAAGTACAGAAATTTGAAATGTCACTCAGTCAGTCATTTTTATTCACGGGGATGCCGGGTTAACTAAAAAATAAGTGAAGGAAATCATTTATATTTATAATACTACCACTAGAGGGCTGTATTTTAAATGTACTTATGGATGATTTTAAGAAATATGAGTTGATGCCATTGGTAAAGTTGATTTGCTTTATATGATGGTGCGCCTACCATGATCGGTATTACTAAAGGAGCTGTTGCAAGATTAAAAGAAACATGCAAACAACATCGTAATAATAATTTTGAATAATTTCATAGTATTATTCACCAGCAGGGGGGTACTGTGCTCCAAAGTTTTAAATAAAGGACTTGTTTTAAAAATAGTCAACGGAATTGTAAATTATATTCGAGACCATAAGCATCGTCAATTTTTTTCATTTCTAGAAGATGTAGAAAGTGAATACAAAGATCTCACATATTATGTGGAAATCCAATAGCTTTCAAATCAAAAAGTGTTAAAACTATTCTTCAAATCCCTAGATGACTTCTGGGAAACAAAAGCTATGAATGTGCTGAATTACAAGAAGGACAATAGATAAAGGGGTGGAACTTGGTTTTCTTAGATGATATTACAGGTCAGTTTTAAACTTCATGGTGAAAATCATGTTGTTACAATTCTATTTGATGCTATTAAAATTATTAATTTGGTAAAAATAAATAAAAAAGAAAACTCTCCGCACTTTGAAAGCTATAAATATATATTGATTAAATCCCATAAATAAAAAAATTACTGAATATGCTCACTAAATTAAATTTTTAGAAACGGAATTATAGAGCGATTTTCTGATTTTAAATGCTGTCAGTAACACTTTTTCACTTTTACTTGACCTCTATCTATCAATATTGAAATTGTTGACGAACGCTTATAAATATGAGCTTAATTGAAATTTAATGAGATTCTTTGTTGAAGCAAAGATCTATGGAAATTGGAATTTTAGATTTTTATTTATATTTCAAAGTCGATCAGTTTCCCAGAAGGTATGGTTTGTTATGCGAATAATAGTTGTGTCGTGAAGCACTTATTTATGCAGGTAATTATTTTCTTTAATGAAAAACAGCGAAAATTAAGAAAGGGCAAGATTAACCAATCAACTTATCGTCAATTTTAAAAATTGCATCACAGCTCAATATTTTGAATCAAATCTTGATGATTTGCTTTGTGAAAAAAAATGTCAAATATCTTCTAAAAAGTAATGTTTTAAATTGAATTTCTTACAATAATTATTACTTTTTTTAATACAGAATGTAGAATATTTATAGTTTCAGTTTAGAAAATAACATGGTATATAAAACGATGCGTTCGTATAATATAAAATACATTGACTCTAATAAATGTTGTTGTTACTTATGCCACCTGATTGACAATAATACCAAATAAAAGCCAACGAAAGTCATCGCGGCAACGGGCTAGATGTACGTTTGTCGTTAGCTGTAGTTTCGAGCACCATGTAGGTGACACAATAAGATCCTACTCGGTTCCACCCCAATTTAGAGGGAGAACACCCAGAGGTTGGCTGGCCCTCATACCTCTTTTCTTTTACCCCCAACTTCACCGGAGAACTTGCAGCTCTCGAAGGTTATTTAGAGGATCCTGATGCCACGAAGGCACTATACGATTACGAACATCCATGCCTACTCCGGGATTCGAACCCAGGCCCTACGACAACGCAGTGAGCATCACTAACCATTATACCGGACGGGCGGTGACTCTAATAAATGAATAATACATTATAAAAATCATATTTTATTGATTTTTTTGAATATTTAAAACATGCGGGCCCTAAATTATATTAAAATAGACCATGTGGCCCGCAATATCGTATGAGTTTGACATGCCAGATGTAGACAAACTCTTCCCTTTCCAATGGTATTTATTATTATTAGTTTCTCTTTTATGTTAACTCTGCACAAAAGTCATGTTTTTAAGCGAGCAAAACTAAATATTTAAGATGTATAACACTCTGATTCAGTATATATCTATGCAAGATAGTAATTATTAAAATAATTAATATACTTTAAAAAAAACTGTGCATCTATGAAATCTATTATTTTGATTATAATAATTATGTCACGCGCGAGCGCGTTTCAATAACCACATTAAGAAAATGTACATAAGGCTCCTCAAATTTTCAATACTTGCCAAACAATATTCGATCATAAATTTCATTGCACCCCTCCCTTCGTACAATAAAATGGATTGAATTCAATAATACTGTACTTTAATGCTAAAACTTTGATACGACTTTACGTATATAAACCACCAATGTATAAACGTCTCGCTTAGCCAAAGCGTTAATTTCCCCAGACGTGTGTATATATATATACGTTTTTCCGAAGTGAAATATTTTCTGTGCACTGCTATTCATAAAATTATTCCGAAAGCTTTGGAATGCAATAAAAGGACCTTGGCCATGTTTGCGAAAGATTTATTTATTTCACTTTATTTCTGCTTCTTTATTCCTACCCCCCCACACACACACACATACTTGCGCCTAAGTTCTCAACTGCCGGCACAGCGCGGCAAGAAAGAATATTTGCATTTGTGCGCATGACGTTGGCGCGCATGCGCCATCAGTTGGCATTGGGAAGCGAATCACGTAACTCAGTGCTTTCTCAAAATTTAATATTTGCGACCCAATTTTCAATCATAATTTTCATCTCCCCCCCTTCAATAACAATGTTTTCGAATACAATAATAATAATTGACTTTTATGCTAAAACTACAATATGACTTTTATTGTACACCGTACGAATTATCTAAAAAACTGTTAAATTATTTATATATATGTTACTTTTTAAGTAATAAGTATATTAAGTTACTTTCAAGTAATAGGATAGATATCATACTACTTTTAATTTTTTAATTGTAGCAGATTTTAATAAATATCCATCGGATACTTTATTTTTTATTATGTCAGAATGCATTTTGATGTGCATCCTTTCAGTAAATCAATAATTTTTTTTCAATATATATATATATATATATATTATTTTTAATATGCTTGCACCTCCCATGTAAGGTTATAATTCCCCCCTAGAGGGGCGTGCCTCACAGTTTGAGAATCGCTGGAGTAACTGTTAATCGTTCTTTTTGTATATAATTTATAATATGACAATTCTCTGGGGTTCACTGGTAATTATTAAACTTGTTCTTAGCATTGTTAAATTAATTATAAAATACATCACGCAGTACTGATTCAATTATAGTGTAAAAATGTGTCTTATTTTTTACTATATCAGAATGTATTTTGTTTGTTAGCACACACTTTCAGTAAATTAATAATTTTTTTAATAATCTTTTTTTCCCGTCTTTTAAATATGCTCGCGACCACCCCCCCCATAGGGGATGCGCCCTACAGTTTAAGAAGCGCTGCCTTAATATATTTATTTATGTAGTTTTAACAAATATCATATATTCAATAAAATATAAACTTCTCGATGTAGATTCTAGAACCTATTAACTTATATGCTGACTGTTTGGTTTGTGTGGTTTAGAAAACTATCTTTCCTTTAACCTCCTTAACTTGATCACTTGAGTCAACTTTACTAAGAGGGATAAAGCCCCTACCGACTTTTCCATCTTTATTCATTTAACTTTTTATTCCTTTACCATCCTATATCCCATGTATTGCTATTGCCACAGATTAAGTCTTACAGCTTTCTACGTAAAGACGATTTTTCTTCATTCCTCTTATTCCTAACCCTTCAGAGGCTTAACTTCTTTAGATAAACATGGGATATACGACTCCGAGGAGCTCCAGTGATCTTTTCTATCTCCCAAGGGGGCTTCTGTTACTGGTAAACACGAAATACGATCCTTGTGATCTTTTTCTGTTTTCAACCTCCACTTAATCAACTAATGCTTATAGTTTTCTTTTTTTTATGGCTAGAATGTTACATTTCTAATAATTATTTCAACTATAGGTTTTGTGAAAAATAGTTTCTCAAATTAACGCAATTTTTCTCAGCAGCTTACGATCGGTGTCAGAAGAAACAACTAATATTTTTCTCAATCCCCGGTCAGATTCTTGAAAACAAGTAATTAAAAAAATTTTTAAGACAGTTCCTATACTTATATCAACAAAGAAATTTTTTGTTTTAGTTACTTTTTACTAAATAATTACTATTAATATCAATATATATATACGTATGACATAATCACTATATAAAGTGGCAAAATAGAAGGCGATTTCCCTTTTTCCTTTTTATAAAGAGTTTTAGACTATTTTTGTTTGTTACTATTTATTCATTAATTAAATTTGATTATTCCAATAAAATAGTGTAATAAAAGGAAATCACATTCTCAAGGATTAGGCCATCCCAGGTGGGATTCCAACCCACGACCTTTGCGTTAGAAGTCCAACGCGCTACCTATTACGCTACAAGAGCTCAACGAGCGATTATATATATATATATATATATATATATATATATATATATATATATATATATATATATATATATATATATATATATATATATATATATATATATATATATACATATATATACACACATATATATATATACATATATATATATTGTGTTGGACTATTGTTTTTTGAAACTAATTATTAATTAATTAATTAATTAATATTAAAAAAACTGTATTAACATCAAGTGTCATCCATTGTAATTTTTAAAATGTATTCGAACTTTAGTGGATGAATAAAGTGTTTTATTAACTATTGAAAATTTGTTATATATATATATATATATATATATATATATATATATATATATATAAAATATATATATATATATATATATATATATATATATATATATATATATATATATATATATATATATATATAATAAAGCGTGCGAACTAATAGTAGGAATCGAAAAAAATGGCCATGAATGAATTTCAAATTCGATTATTTAGTATCGTAAGACGAAAGAAACCTACACCCATATAAAGAGTGTTTCTTTTCCAGGTATAGAAGTTTAAGTTGGCATTACTTTCCAAGATGGCGACCGATTTAACAGCTGTCAAGTGATTTATTCTCAGTTTGGTTTGGCAATTCATCAAAACGATCATCAAGCAAGGCGTAGATTCGTCTAATGGGCTCAAAACGAGATTGCCGTTGTTCCCGATTTTCATAAGCGAATTTTGTTTAGCGATGAAGTGCACTTCTGGTTGAATGGCTACGCCAACAAACAAAACTGCCGCATTTGGAGTGAAGCTAATCCACAAGTGTATGTCGAAACACCGTTACATCCAGAAAAACTGACTGTTTGGTGCGCTTTATGGGCTGGTGGAATCATTGGTCCGTACTTCTTCAAAAACGATGAAGGCCCCAACGTTACAGTCAATGGTGATCGGTATAGAGCCATGATTACTAAGTTTTTCATTCCTGAATTGAACAATCATGATGTCCAGGAGCTGTGGCTCCAACAAGACGGCGCAACATGTCACACAGCTCGTGCCCCAATCGATTTATTGAAAGACACGTTTGGTGACCGCCTAATTTCACGTTTTGGACCTGTGAATTGGCCTCCAAAATCTTGTGATTTAACACCGCTAGACTATTTTCTGTGGGGCTATGTAAAGTCATTGGTCTATGCAGATAAGCCACAAACGCTTGACCATTTGGAAAACAACATTAACCGTGTTATTGCCGATATACGGCCACAAATGTTGGAAAAAGTCATCCAGAATTGGACGTCCAGATTGGACTACATCCGAGCCAGCCGTGGCAGTCCTATGCCAGAAATCATATTTAAAATGTAATGCCACAAAATTGTCTTTCGAATAAAAAAAATTCATATCAATCGAATAATACATCGTTGTTTTATTGCAATTTAAAGTTCTATACCTCTGAAAAAAACACCCTTTATATGTGACAGTGATGAGGAAAATAAGTATAAGTATGATGTAAAAAATCGGTTCGGTGGCTAAAAGGTAACGTTCCCGCTTCGTAAGCCAAAGATTTGAGGGAGGGGAGGGGCAATCCCGGTTGGAGTCAATAGACACGCGTGTCATATGATAATGGGACATATAAAATATCCCTTGAGTATCCGTTTGTGGCTCTGATACTCTCTGTAAAATAAAATCACAACAAAAAATATTTACCATCTTAGGTTAGTATTAAAAGTAATCCAAGCGTGAAACTTTTGTAGCACGAAGATTTCTTCAAAGAATTGTGCGCCAAAATGCAGCCTAATAAAAATATGATGAAAAAGTTATTAAATTTTGAATTTTTTTATTTTTACGATATTAAAGTATTTTTGTTTTGGAAAATAAAAGTATATATCAAAAACCGATAATGCCACGCTGTAAGTAATTGATTGTTTGCATAGTTGTAATGATCTCCCGCCTGGGGAAGCCATCTCTTCATCTACTCGACTTAAATATGTAGGAGGTAAAGATTGATTACTCAAACTAGCCATGATAAATCCAATTTATTATTACCAAATATAATAATCTAAGAGACAAGCAAACTATAGAGGGAAAATCTAGAGTGATATAACGATAGTTCAAAACCTATGTGAATAAGCGCAAGAAATCATACCAGCTTAACTTTACTTAACGTTATCTGAAGAATGCTAACTTCCTTAATTTATTCTAATAGTTAAAGTCCGTCGTATAATCACGTGTCTAAATTCTGATCTTTACCATAACAGCACGACTTTCAGCAACTTGGTTTCTTTTCCTTCCCTCACGATTACTAAGCTTCCACTATATATATATACTAGATAATCTGCATATCAAGGTTTCTTCTTGTGAGGGATAGCCGTGAAATATCTCAAATGCTGCCCCCAAAGATTCCCCAAACAGATTAATAGAAAGTCACGTAAAGCCCGTCACATAGTGTTGTCAAAAAGTTAAAGTAATTTAAAAATTAGAGAGAAACTCGGCAGTAGATAAGCAATGTTTAACATTAATAATTATCGTTTTCTTTGTTCACAGAACTCATTTTTTATAATTTAAGAACAGGTGTTATTCTTTGAAGTGTTTAAAATCTCAGTTTGGAGAACATAGGGAAGATGGAAGCCACCAAAGAATGTTAACTAGAGATTTTTAAGATAAAACTAAAAATGATTTTGGAACGAAAAAAAATTCTTACCACATACCATAAACGAGGATATAGAGAAAATGCATAAACTATTACAATATTTATGTCTGAAATATTTTCAGAAAAACAATACTCATAGAAAAATGGTTGGTACTTGCAGTAACTAAGTCAAACTCAAACTATGGGGCGCCTAGGGGGGCGACCCTATTGAAAAGTCTAAAACAAATATTATAAATATATTAGTTAAATGTTTTAATTTCCTATACAAGTAAACAAACAAAACACATTCTGACATAATAAAAAATAAATACACCTTTACACTGATATAATACCCTTATAAATTTATCAGTACCGCACAATGTATTTTATATAGGTATTACAATAAGTTGAGAACAACATTAATAGTTACTATTAATGCATTTTTTTACTATATATCTGCATTATTCTATATTACACAGTATGTGTTACATGCAATTTTTACCTATATTAAATATTACTAGTAGTAAAACATTTCTACTAAAAATTTGTCTTTTTAACCCGAATTTTGCGATGCATAGAAACATGATTTTTAAATATTTTAAAATCGTCTATTCATTAAGGAACATAATATTTATACGGATTATTAATAAATTCTAAGAACGCAAGATAAAAAAAGTTTAATTTTCGTACTAAAATATTTCAAAGTTAATTATACGAAGAACATTTCGTTATTCTTTTTAACTATAAATTCTGACCTCATCTATCACCCAAAATTAACAAGCGATTTCAAACCTTTATCGGTTCATTTAACGTACTTCTCTTTCCTGTTCAAAATCCAATTAATGCACCCGAAGTCAAGACAAAGATAATTTGCGTCAGCAGTTATCTCCGCTTACTGCTTGATTTCGAAAATACCAGTGGCAACGGTTTCCTTCCGAATACAAGCCTTTCAAACAAATTCATTGGAAAGTTATTACAGAGTGATGGCAGCAGCTTTTGAAATCGCTAATCTACTAAATTATAATCGATTTTACGTGTATTATTTACATTGCTTCGGCGAACCTCAAATGCGGAATTATTCAGCGATGCTTTTTAGCAGTTTAGTATGGAATTGGATTTCGAACAATTTAATCTGGGATTGAAACTGGATGCAGACGGTTCGTAATGGTTAATTGAAAGATAGCATACATTAAATAGGAATGACATTTAACGAATTGGTTTATTTTTAGTTTTGTCTCTTACGCGGCCGAATAGATAGTTATGATGTTAGTTTTAAGCAATTTCTGTCGATTTGTTCATTATCAGAGGAAAGGTCCAAAATGCATTTTAATGTTAATTAAGTCTTATGAAAGTAAGGAGAGTATAACATCTGGATTGCTATAACCCGGCACTTCTCTCGCAGATTAGCTCATACCCAAGGGTGTTTACATTCTGTTTTTACCGCAAAATTTGCATACAACGGTGAAAAATTAAGAAAAGCAGGATATACAATACGTTTATTGTACTGTTCACACGTAAATTTAGTTTTTCTGGTATTTTTATTAGGGCGACGTTTTCACTGGATCTTATTTTTTTAAAAAAATTCGTAGAAGGACATATTGTTTCTGATTTCTACATTTTTTACATTATTCTATGAATCGAAACCAAAACACTTCAGAAATCAGCGTCTGGTTTGATGATTAGTAGGGGGGTTTTGACTACTTAACAAAATAATTTGCGCTTTTATTGTCGCAACGTTCAACAATACACACACACAAAATTGTCATAAACTAACGATTACATTTTCTAGCTATTGGACATGATGTAGTCATTTTATCAAGGACGATAATTGCTCTCTCAGTTAAGTTATCAGGATATATTTCAGTAGAGGAATCCTACTTGCTATCATACTCTTCATCATTTGATTCTTCCTCATCATCCCCGCAAAGAGATTATCTTCATCCGAAAATACGGTTGTACAACACACACACACACATCTATTAAATACTGTATCTATTAAATTACTTAAATACGTTTCTTTATCATGGTTACAATAATACGCCATTGCATAAGAAAGATTTTAATGCGTTCTCATGCATTTAGAACTGTATCGGTGATTCATGCACATGATATGACATACCCAAAGAGGAGGTATCCAAAAATATTTATTTAGAATTCGCCTACAAGCTGAGACCCCTCAAGAGATATGTCCTTAAAGTTCTACTCAAGAAACTATTCAATTTCTGAAAAAGGTTTAGATGGCGTCTTGGAAAAAAAATTAGGAGGTGGGTATGACATACCTTGCGCGAGAAATGCCGTGTTAAAATCTCAAAGGTCATGGCTAGAGACATTTGAGTGCAATCATGTTTTCTAATCTAAATTTTGTCGAAAGAAAAGGAAAGCGAATAATGTCACAAAATAAAACCAAGAGTTCAAAATTATGTACGTAAAGGGTGAGAAAGGTAGAATATAGTGAGTCATCAATTCAGGTGGCATCCTCATTTCTTCTCAAAAGGGTTGTGACGAATCTGTACGGAACCTTTCCACTAATATTCTTAGGCGTCTTTTTGGGGATTATAAATTCGCGTATATTTCCATTCAACTCCAAAAGATGAACGGGATATGCAAAGTAGATAGGGTATTTAAGTCGAGCGTTGTAAGCTAGCAGGTATGAAGGCTATTGAGCCAGCAACAGTAACCTCAAATTTAGAGGATTCCAGGAGATTACGTTAGTGAAGATTTATTGCTACTATTCTACGGAAGAACAAGAAAGTTGATATAGTCAACGGTAAATATAATTTATGTATGCTTAAAATAAGCGTTAGCTATTTGTCTCTATCGGTCAACTCGTTCTTGGTGCGTCGGTTTCTTTTTGTTATAGAGTGTATGTATATACACACACATACACACAAAATCCTCAACCGTTGGAAAAGAGGAATGAACATGAAATTAATTTCTGAGTTGGAGAGAAATTCTTTTAAGACATATGAAACTTTCTTCCTAGCATGCATAAAGTACAATAAAAAGTCAACTTTTAGGGGGGTTTATCTTCTACGATTATGAAATAAAAAATAAGGGGGAAAACTTTAAAATTGAAAATTAAAATAAAATTCTTCCATTTTCACATTTTTAAAAGTATTTTGCTTAGTTATATGCAGTAAAAAGTGTCTTTTCTTGGAACATTTTGGGCAAAAAAATTGGCCACTTAAGAAGTTAAGATTTAAAAAAGACTTTTATAAGTATATAAATCACGTTTCACTTTAACTCATGTGAATTAAATGTATTAGTGTTTAACTTTCTAGCGAAATTTGATGAAAAACGAAATAAACTTACGAATTTTATTCTTATGATAAAAAACGTAAAAAAATAAAAATGCTAGTAAGTATAAATGTATCAAAAAGGTGTGTTTTTCGTAGAAAGCGTTTAAATCCCTCTCCTCCTATATTTAACATATAGACAGTGACAAATTGAGGGTCCACTTACTTTTTTATAATTTGTGCTTATGGTAAAAAGTAAGAATACATAAAAAAATTAAAATATTTTTAAATTTTCCAACCAAAAGTATGAGAGAGAAGGTCAAAACAGGAAAAGGAACACCTCAGTACACCTAAGCTATTGAAAACCCCGGATGGATTTCGCAACAATAGCTGCAATTCCTTCTTATTTACCATGATACATACAATCTTACAATAACTTACTAGCCTACAGTATACATTATTTATTACATTATTTATCTAATAGAATTCTTCAGATTCGACATTTTGCCATAAAAATAGTAGTAAAGATTTCTATTTTATGTTTACCATTAGAACAGAATGGCACGAAAGAAGCTAACATGAGAAATAATCGAATATCATTCCATTTTTCTTCACAAACGACTTCATATTCTATCTGGCAGCTTGGATATTTATGTATTTCTTTTGCAATACAAACTATACTTTCATCAGATTATTGGTTTCCTTTTCCATTTAGTTTTGAACATTTGAAGAAATATAGTACATCAACTAAAATAACAGTTTTCTATGACTAGGCGCATAATTCACATCAGCAATCATAAAACTGGCCATTTATCTGGTCAGCAATATCGTAAGTTTGTAATGCATCAATGAGTTTGAATTTTTAAATGATGCTCTACAGCAGTAGTTTATAAAAAAGCTCGAATAACGGAACATTAGCAACTGTAAGTGTTTTTCCAGGAACAGCATCGAATAAAAGTCTTAAAAATATTTACTATAAAATAATTTTTAATTGTTTGAGTGTGTTATAGGATTTTCTTACATATATATATTGATGTTTGTATGTATGACCTCACTTCATTCCAACACCGTTCCACCGATCACTATGAAAATTGGCATGTATATGTATTTTTTGTGGAGAAGGATTTTATGCTATCATCAGTGTTGCAGCTCCTCACCAGGAGGCGTTACAGCATATAAACTTCTGTACAGTTCAATCAATTGCCAAGTTACCAACAGGGTCACTAAAAATGATGCCAATCTGGGGTTCTGTCGTCAATATTTCGTCAATGTCATCCATTGAATCGCCCTTCTACTGTAGGGAACGGAATTGCTTAGGAATTTTACAATTTTCACATAAAATAAATACAACACAAAGTAATATTAACATGTTACACATTCAGATATAAATTATTTTTACTATTTTAAGCATTCATTACACAAAATTTGTAACAATGTGTTACTTTTGGTGATCAGAGATCCACTTAGGAAGGTGTTTTCAAAAGACGACCCACAAGGAAGCTATGTGAGTGATATAAATAAAAAAAATCTTTTAATCAGCTATTAGACCTACAGACTTAAAAGTTAACAAATATGATTTTTGTTCAGTTGAGATATGCAAAAAAATATAATAAAATAAAATAAATAAATAAATACATGAAAAATAAATATTTTTTTTATTTTGTTTAATTTGCAATTCACGCAAAATTAACTCATTAAAAACTTCTTTATCCTTCAATTCACCTTGAATTTTTCAATTTACTCGTGTGAAGAACGGATATACCAGCTGGTATATGCTAATTATGTGAAATGAAATGCGTAGTTATTTTATTTCAAAAATAACAAAAGTGGTTATAATTAGTTCTATTATATGTAACAAATAATTTTTACCAACAAAATTATTTCTTTATTCTCACTTATTACAAAAAATTTTTGCTGCGCAAATTCCATTACTTCATTTGTTATTCTATATACAGCACAAATTAGGTTGGATCCTTTAATTCCATTACGATTTTTTTTCACTACATACCTTATGCTGTCGCAAATTTCGCTCATGCAATTTTTCTACAGAAAACCTTTGCTTATAGGTAGTTTCCCTGTGGTGGTTTTCTTGCTAACTAATTCTTCTCTGTAGCATCAATAACGTTCGAAGTAAATTGCAGTTTAGTTAATTCATAATTCCCGGAATATTTTTTAAGTAGAGCTAAGGGTCGGTTTTTTTACCTATGCAGATCAAATACATTCCCCTTGAGCTGGCATCTCTTTTAAGTGCAGTGCTATGTAGGTGGATAAAAGTCCCCGCAATATAATCTTGATGCCCGGTTTTCTCTCAGAGGTAGGCATCTGGCGATGTGAATTCGTACCAGGAATTAAACTTAGCAGAGAGCACCCAAGCCAAACAGGCACTCTAGGGGTCTTTAACCATTTATCTACCGTATTATGATTTACTGCAGCTTTCTTCATGCCATACTTTTTTTAATTACTATATTGAAAATTAAGGGATATACATAAAAAAATACTCAACTTTGGGAAATTTATTTATAAGAGCTACTTAATTAATTAAAAATATTCAACTGGAAAATTAATTACACACACTGTTCACTTAAAAGAAAAAGTGAAATCGTTATCTAAGACACCTTTTGACATTAGCTATTTTTTCGGGAAAAAAATGACAATCTTCTCAATCCGCTAAAAACGTAATTTCTGCAATAAAACTATTCGCCTTTCCCATTAAAATACTCATCATAGAACCCGTGCTGCTATATATCTTGAAAGAGTGGATATCAAAGAATATTCCTGCTAAGTATCATCAGAGTATTCGTAAAAAGGATTATTCCATTTAATTTTAAAGCGTGTGGTACTTGTAAGTACCGTCGGCAGATAAAGGGTTAACAGGACGAATAATCATACACCATGGACGCTGTCCTTTTTGTGCATCATAAAAATTCACTGACGTGGTCTTAGATCGAACCTGCAACCTTAGGCGTATATATATATGTGTGTGCGCGTTTATAAAAAGATGGAAAAATTGAACAGGATGGAAAGAGAGATAAGCCGTAAACACAAGTGTAAAGAGCAAATAAATAATTTATCATTACAAATCATTTGAAAGCAGATGTATCATCTCTGGTTGAATTGCAGTGATAGCAACTTTTTTTCTCTAATGGACGGCATATTAGCAATCAATGAGTGAGTGAATATTAACGTCGTACTGTTCAGCTACACAAGGGCTTTTGGAAACGGACCACGTAATTTTGAACCATGGTCAAGTGACGTGGACGACACTTGAGTTGGCACCACTTCTCCTAACTACCACACCAACGGGAGGACGTTTCAACTCCCGACAGATTTAACGTGCATCGCAGCCCTACACGGCGGGCCTTTACTGGTACTAAGCTCAACTCATGACATGCCTACCATGATCCGATACCTTGACCATCGGGATATTAGCAATCAAGTCTTCGTAGACACGGCAAATTCCCAAATGTGTGAGCCATTTCATGGTGGCACTATCTAGTAACGGTCCTCATTATTGATTTTTGATCCTTAAAATAAATTTTAATTGAAGATGCAGTCGGTTGCTAAATATTGCCATGATTTAATTTTGCCGAGAGTACCAGAGCCAAATTGATACTGGAGGGAGTTTTTGCAAGCCACATAATCATATATGACATGCGTGCCTACGAGTTTTACATCCAGAAAACATATCCACTCCAGCCGGATCGAACCCGCAAACTTAGGTTTACGAAGGGGCCACCGAGCTAACTGTGATAGAAATGCATCTGCAGTGTTGTTTGATTAATAGGATTTCATTATTGAATTCAATATGAGATTTAACAATTTGCTTTCAAGATGTTACTGTTTAGAGTTTCTTTTATTAAGCTATCCGACTACGTTCGGAGCTGTGATTTTAAAAAAGCGCATAAATGGATAGTTTTCATGACATTTAGTGTCACTTAGATTAGAATACATGTATAAAATTGTTTTAATGTGACATGATGACAAAAAATTATTTAAATACAATACTTTGCAAAAAAATAATTTAGTATAACCTTTTTTCAAAATGTTCTCTTTTAATAAAAAATACTTCTATAATAATAATATTTTTCTTATATAAGTAAAGACTTCTCCAGAGAGTCTCAACTAGGATTTTCTTAAAACTCACATTATTTTCAGAGTTACCACTAAGTGAAATAATTATTGGCGTTTTCTTCTTAAAATTTCTCCCCTCTGTTGTAGTAAAATATGGATAAATCCACTTCTAAGTTATATGTTTTAAAAATTCTAATTGAGCCTTTGTACAGAGGTCTGAGCTATATACAGGCAAAATATTATTATAATCGAAGCATTTTTCATAAAAGGAGAATGTTTTGAAAATGGGTCATTCTATGCTACTTTTTTGTCAAAATATTGTACTTAAATAATTTTTTATTGTAATAATATTCTTAAAACAATTTTATATACGTTTTCTAATCTAAGTGACACACTAAATGTCAGATATTATCCATTTATACGTTTTTGCAATATCACGGTTCCGAAAGTAGTCGGGTACCTTAATGGGAGAGATTGAGCTATAGAAAATTAGCTAAACTTTCAAGAAACAGTCACACCATTCTTTTAGATAGTGATGGGGGGCCGCCTTTCCATAAGGATTACAACAGTAATTTGTATATCGGCCCTGTTGTTGTTTACAAGCAGAGGAATTTCTGGGAGGGCCTCTCACCCCACCGAAAAGGGTGACGCATTTCCCACGCCTGGAAGAAGGCAATGTACCCATAAATACATCATGATATGGGATGTTTTTTTGGGAATTTCCCATTTTGGGGGAGTCATGGACCCCGGGAAGATATCCTTCCGCTGACTTCAGACCAATCAGAAAAGCTAATTGTGTTTCGAAAAAGAATCCTCTCAGAATACAGGGGTAAACCGCCGCGAAATATAAGCGCTTGCACGACGAATTTAGTCACTCTCTGACACAAATTTTATCACCGATTTTGGTCTGACGACCCTTTGACAAATTGCCGAGGTTGGAGACTCCCGAGATGGCACACCATGTTCTCTCTCTCTCAGATCCTAATTCAGTTAAGTGATAATGTATATCTTTAGTAATTAACGTAATTTAAATGTTTTGTAAATAAATTAAGTGTAATTTAAAGAAGGCTTTTTTAATTTAGTGTCCGTTTTATTTGTCTTTAATGATTAATGTCTAAATTTAAGCTATAGTGTGACGCCAAATGTTAATTTAGAACCTGGGTACTAAAGAACGGATAATAAGAATAAATTAAATTAACTTAAGTTAACCGGGCGTTGCATTATAATGGTGCCAGTTGACCAGAATCTTAAAATTTTTTTGTCGTTAGAAATTTTTTTTTTACATCCTTTGAGTTAGAATTTTTTTTTTACAATTTTTTTTTTTTTTGTAAACGTTTCTTGATGGATCATCCGGACAAAATTTCATCTCGTGTGCTACTGTGTATTTTATGTATTGCTTGAATTTGATACTGTGAATTTTTTTTCTTTTTCAGTTTTGTCAGAGAGTCCGGGGTGCAACGATGACGCAGGTACTTGTGCTCTTTAATTTTTTTTTCTCCTTCAATATTGATGTGAATTTTTTTTTCTATGCATGTATGTACGCGAGAGCCGATTAGCTAAAAGTTTCATTTAAATTTAAGAGTTCATGAATTTCTGTTGCCTTGCACGAGTGCTTAAATTTTGTTTTAATTTAACGATTTTCGTTGTGAATTAGATTCGCTAGAAATTTTGGTCTTAACTAATAATTAACAAATATGCCACGTACACGACAATCAGACCCCCTTTTGACGCAAACGGCGTTCGAGAAATTTAATCTAATTGATCTAATTCCAATGTACGACGGAGGTGAATCGTTAGGAATTCGCAGGTTCTTGGGAAAAATAAACGATGTTGCGAATTTAGGCAAGTGGTCAAACGATGAGAAAGTAACAATTCTAAAATTAAAATTAACGGGAATAGCTGAGGAATTTTTTCTATCCGACCCAACACATAGTCAATTGACAGAATATAACGATATCGCAAGAATTCTTATTGGAAGATTCGAAAAAGCTGTACCTTTATCAACGCGTCTCCAATTATTTTCATCGTGTATCCAGGGTCCTTCGGAGAGCGTACAGGAATTTGCAGCACGCATCAATAAACTGGGAACACAGATTTTCCAGTCAGGAAATTCGGCTCAAAATACCGCGGTGAGAAATGCGAATGACCAATTGTTGCAATCTCGGTTTATAAGTGGTTTAAAAATGAAATACGCCGGTTTGTTCTCTCCCGCGATCCTTTGAATTTAGAGGAATCAATCAATGCCGCATTGATAGAAGAGCAGAACACGAAATTAAATCAAATAGCTAGCGAAGAGAGATCAGGCTTGTCGTCCGCACAAACGGAAAATCCAGTTCTTTCAGCATTAGCGGATAGATTACAAGAAATAAATTTAAGGGTCGGCCGTCTACAAGAGGCAAGTGCAGTTACAGCTCGTAAATCAGGTGGGAACTATTCTAACAGAAGAGGGAACGTTTTCAAGTGCTTCTATTGTGGTATTCAAGGACACAGACAGGCGGAATGTAGGAAGAGACAGAGGGACGAACGCGCTGCCCGTTACCAGCCCCCCCGGAGAAATGCCGCAAGCGAGTATTCTTCTTCAAGTAGCCCCAGGCCAGGAGGGAGGCATGTACATTTCAGGGAATCTACTCTCCGCGACAATTACGCAGCCCCCAGGCATTCGGTGAGAGCGACACACACAAATTCTGAGAATAGGGGTTTTCAACGTTTTCGCACAAATCAGAATTTAAACTCCCATGGAGAAAGCCGTATTTAGATTTTTTTCATTCGGTAGAGGAGCGGTTTTCTCCGATTCAATCTCGAGATAAAATATTTGATCTACCAATAATAAATGCAAACGTTAAGGCCTCATAGGACTCTTAAATTTCATTTTTTTAATGTCTAATTCGATTTTTTAAAAAAATATATGTTAAAAGCCTCAACGTTTCTGAGCAGTTTGCAACCAAAATTTTGTTGATACTGTGAAAAACTTCTAAAGTTATTGAGAAATAACTAGTAACACGTAAACAAAAACTTGCATCTGCCACGCCCACTTTTGACATCTGTCAGAACACATTCCAAACATTTTAATATTTCGCCGATTATTAATTAATAATTTTCCTTCCGTTTTATTAAAAGAGCCACACCTAATATCAAATTGATTTCGGGAGTAGCATAACTACAACTCAAATTTTAACTTCGTTTAATCCAAATGTTCGGGATTGTTTATTTACATTTAATTTTGGATTAGCATTATTTTTCATTTTGTTATTGAAAGCTTTTAAACATGGATGTTTAACCATTGAAAAAAACTTCATCCGAAACAGACCAAAGAAGAAAAGATTTCAAGGAAACATGTATCGGAAGAAATCTCTGTCTGAAAATATTATTTCTTTTTGAAAATGTTTCGCCAAACAAAATATTTCATCGGCGAAAAAAAATCTTTGCCAAGTGCACACAAGATTTCGAAGCTTACGAAAATGATGTTTCAGTTGAGTTTCAAGGTTATAGACTAATCGACATTAGTTTATTATTTTCAAAAATTGAAAAGTTACTTTGTTGCTCTGTGTGTTATGGCAAAATAAAAATGAGTGAAAAATTAACTGTAGGATTATTTTGCATATTTTCAGTTCACATGCAGAAAATGTAGCATTGAAAAAAAAAAATTCCTGTGAATTGATTGGTATAAAAAATATACCTGAAATCAACAGACGGTCTGTTTTGGCCATGCGCTATATAGGCCAAGGATTGTCTTCGCTCGAGACGTTTTGTTCTCTTATGTGTTTGCCAAATCCAGTGTCACAGAAAGCTTTGCGACAGAATAAATGCAAAGATAGCTGATATAAGTGAAGCGCTTGCAAATGCATCGATGAAGAAAGCTGCTGCTGAGGAAAAAATATTGATGGCACCGTAAATTCTGTTTCAATTAACGGTGATGGGACCTGGAAGACCCATGGGCATACTTCGGAGCTTTGATTGGAGTCTGTGCATTGATTGGAGCTGACTATAGCGAAAGTTCTCGACATGGAAGTCATGTTCTTTTGCAAAGGATGTGACTGCGATAAAGGGACAAAGCTTGGGCCAAAATATAGTTATTTTTTAAGGCTAAACATCACATTTTCTGCAGAAAAAACCATAGCGGATCTGCTGGAAAAAAAAGTTTGCGGAATGCAGAAAATTTTTCTCCGATCAGAACAAAAACATGGATTAAAGTATCAAAACATAGGTGATGGTGACTGAAAGACATTTTTGTCTATTGCTGAAAAGAACCATATGGGGATAGTGTTCCCATTGTAAAAAATAGAGTGTGGTGGCCATGTCTAAAAGCAAATGGGTAACCGCTTGCGGAAGTTTTTACGGGGGAAAAGAAGGTTTCCGATGGAAAACAATTGGTGGGAAAGGTCGCCTAACCGATGCTATTATAAGCAAATTGACGACTTTTTATGGCAATGCTATTCGTGCCAACTCCCATAATGTGAATGAGATGAGGCAAGCTGTCTAGCTGTGTGGGCTCATACATCCAGCACAGATGATGAGCCGAAACATTGGTTTTAAAAAAAGCAAAAATAGCTGGTGTAAACAATGTTTCGGTTCACAAAAATACAGTGAATGAATTTTTTTCACAAGAACACCTTACCAAAATTGTTTCTGAATTGATTAAACCTGTTTTTAAAGATTAATCACACTTGAAATTGTTAAGAAGGTGTTTAAGAGAAAAAAAATGCTAATGAGTTATTGAATTTACTGATTTGGAAGTATTTCCCGAAATTGATTTTATCAGGAATTAATGTCACAAAAATAGCTGCATTTATAGCTGCATGAAATACAATGATGGAAGTAAGAACAGAATTGATCTGATGCATGTTTTTGAATTTAAAAAATAAATAAAACAAATGTTTTGAATTGAGTAAATATTTACAAAGTGCGCAAGTCAACGGCTAAAAGACAAGCTTCTAAAACCTCCTTTTAAGCTCGTAAAGCTAAAAAACTTAAAATACTCAAACAAATTGAGCAATGCAAGCTTGCAGAGGGCAATATTTATGCTCCTGGGACTTTTTAAAGCATACTGGTATGTTTAATTTTCTTTTTTGTTATTTTTATCTTTAACTTCATTTTTCTCAAAATGAAAAATTTTGCCTTGCGCGCAGAATTTTTCAAAAACTATTTATCATATCAATATGAAATTTCATACACATGTTCAAAATAAGGTTTTTATAACTTATACAAAAATTTTAAACAAATTTTTGTATAATTTTTTTTTTATTTGTGTTTTAATTGAATTTTTCATAAAATTTTAAAATTTTTCTTCATAATTGTATTTTAAAAGTATTTTTGTTCTCTAAATGCTTTAAAAGTGTGTATAAGTTCAAAATTGGAACATTTTTATATCAAATAAAATTAATTTTGTGAATTTTGATCAATTCTGCTCTTCAGATTTCTGCGCGCTGTAAAATACTAATTTTCATATATTTGAAAAATTGACCAAATTTTATTTCTTAATAACTTTTAATTTTTCTCAAATTTACTGAAAATTTTTAGAAATAATGTAAAAATATATGATTATCATGTGGTAAAAATTTCAAAATATTGTTTTGTTTTATTGCTATCGCAAGTTACACTGGTTAGAAGAAGGATGTTTTCTTCGAGTGCACGGATATCTGTTAGGGTCCTATGACCCCATTAAACATCACAAGTTTATAATTTTAATTGACACAGGTGCATCCGTATCTTTAATGTCTAATTCTTTTTCACTAAAATAAAAAATGATAACTTTAGGGAATTTAATGTTTCAAATCAGATTAAAGCTGTAAGTGGAGACACGGTAGAAATTATCGGTTGCTATGAAATACAATTGTCATTGGGGGAATTTCAATTTCGACATATTTTTTTTATAACTAAACAAGACATTAACGATAATTATTGCGCTATTTTGGGATACGATTTTTTTGAAAGTATGGGATGCAGTTTTAGATATAGGAAAAAACCGTTTATTAATTCATAATTTTTCAATTCCGCTTATTCATTATTCACTCCCCACGCGTGTGGTACAGAGTAACTTTATAAATGGATTTTTAAAACACAAAACGTGTGTGGGTCCCCATTCGGTCACAAATGTTCGCATACATGTTGAAAATTACCTAATTCGACGTCACTGGCCACTATTCGGAGTTCAGCAAAGCTACGAAATAAAAACATTCATTTAACCAATTCGCAAATTAAAATTGATCCACAGACAAATGACACCGTCTTAGAAATTAGAAACGATTCAGATAACATAATCACCCTTAACAAGAACATGAAAATAATTACAGTCAATAATTACGAAGACTTTTCTTCTGATTTTCCGTTTCTCAAGATATTTTACCCCCACTCACGGAGAAAGATTCCAATCTTTCAGGTTTGGACAATAAAATCAAAAACAGATTATTTCAACTTTTAATTTCGCACAAAAGTGCTTTCGCTCGCTCTACGGTAGAATTATCCGCAGCCTTTACGGAGCATCACAGAATCAGTTTACAACACGATTATCCCATTAAATGTCCAATTTATAAGATTCCATTCAATTTAAGAAATGAATTTCGACGTCAAATAGCAGATTTAGAAAAGGCGGGAATTATTTCGAAATCAATTCTCAGTATAATACTCCGGCATTGTTTGTCAAACAGAAAGAAAAATGGCGCCTAGTTTTAGATTTTCGGAAACTCAACGAAATAACTGTGACTCAGGATTTTTTAATTCCAACATTGGACGACATCTTACATGAAATTTCAGGTTCAAACTATTTTTTGGCGTTAGACATGAAGTCAGCATTTAATCAAATTCCACTACACTTTGCGGACAGGCATAAGACGGCATTCTCTACTCCCGACGGTGATAAATATCAATTTAACAGATTATGTTTCGGTTTAAAAAACTCGCCTAAAGCTTTTCAATCAATCGCACAGGAGGTCCTAGGAGATTTATTACACCACGGAGCTTTGGTTTATATAGATGACATTATTCTATTCACTAAAACTATAGATGAACATTTTGAACTACTGGGTAAGGTTTTTGAACGCTTTGAAAGGATTCGCTCAAAATTTAATCCGAGTAAATGTCAGTTTTTAACGAAAAGTTGTAAATTTTTAGGTTTGTGGTAACGCCGGAAGGCATTCTTATAGATAAAGATAAGTCCGTATCAATTAATGAGTTTCCAGTTCCAAAGGATCAAAACAAATTAAATCTTTTTAGGGTGCTGTAATTTTTATAGGAGATATATCAAGAATTTCGCAAAACGCGCACTTCCCTTAACGAATTTATTGAGAAAAGACACTCCATTTGAGTGGACATCCGAAACGCAGGAGGCATTTGATGATATTAAGAAAGCCATATTGAATCCACCGGTCTTGGCACTACCTGATCAGAGCGCAGAGTTACAGATAACAACGGACGCTTCTTCTCGCGGCATAGGGGCAGTTTTAGAACAAAAATATCCTAACTCTGAAGTCAAACCTTTATATTTTTTCTAAGAAATTAAATCCATCGCAATCAAAATATAACGCAACTGTTTTAGAATTTTTCGCGATATATACAGCATTAAATTTTTTAGACCTTTCTTGTTAGGCAGAAAATTTAAAGTTTTTACCGATCATAAGCCTCTCGCGGGATTTCTTTCTAATAAAAATCCCTCTTCCAAAATTTTGCGTTGGAAATTGGCTCTGGAAGAATTTAATTACGACATACACTACATCAGGGGATCCTTAAATTCAGTCGCAGATCATCTTTCTCGTTATATTAACAACATCACAATAGCTTTACCGGACTCTAAAGATCTTATTAATATGCAACGCGAAGATTCTGTTTTAAGCACTATCATACAAAAAATTGATCAAAATGATGTTAGCCCACAAATCAGCAACTATTTTATTAATGGGGAAGGTTTGTTATGTCATTTGTCCAAGCGCCCCTCGAGATCACCCAGGTCTAGCACCACTAGAAAGCAGGTTTGCATTCCACATTGTCTAAAAGCTAAAATTCTCGAATCAGTTCATTCAGAATATGGAGGACATCTTAAATTTTTTAAAACTTATCATCGACTCAGCGAGAACTTCTTTTGGCACAATATGTATAAAGATACTAAAAATTTTGTTCGTTCTTGTACCATATGTTTATCTCGAAAAAACGCCTTTAAAATCCCGCCTGCACCCCATCAACTTGTTGAACAAAGTACTGAACCAGGAGAAACGTGTCATATGGATATTTTCGGTCCCTTAAAAACCACGCTTAAAGGTAATAGCTATGTTTTATCTATGATAGATGCATTCACAAAATATATTCACATCGTTCCACTTCCGGATACTAGGTCCAGTACGATTTCAAAAGCTTTCTTTGATAATTACATTGTACACAGGGGTTGCCCACATAAATTAGTCGTAGATAACGCTACATATTTTAAGAGTTCCGAATTTGTTGAATTTTGCAGAGTCATGGGTATTCAAAAAAGGCACATATCAAGTTATTCCGCTCACGTCAACGGTAGGGTAGAGAAACCCAATCAATCGCTAGCCAATATCCTTGCATCAATTTCACAAAACACAAACGATTGGGATGATCAACTCCCGCACACCATGTTAGCATTAAATTCAGCGATCCATGAAGCTACATACACATCTCCCTTTTTCCTAGAGCATGGCAGAGATATTCGATTATCCTACACTTACGAAAAGAATTCTGATACACCACAAAATAAGTATGAATATGTCGAGAAACTTTTACCGTCTTTGGAGCATACTTTCAATAAAGTTTTAAAAAATCTAAAGGATCAGGAGGCATCACATGTTGAATTGAGTACGAGAGCGACAAAACAACATCATTACGATTACAAGATCGGGTCCTTGTGTTTTATAAAGACGCCTAACATTAAATCTAATTTATCTCCAAAACTCAGACCTAAGTTCGAAGGTCCTTACAGAGTGATAGAGCGTTTTTCTAATGTCAATTATAGGGTGCAACATGTAGAACAATTGAGGAAAAGATTTAACACGCATGTCAATCGGATGATTCCATTTATTAAGAGATTTTCATATTTGCATTTGAAAAATTTGGATGATTTACAACCAGACGAGACGGAGGTTAAGGGTATTGTTCCAAGTCCACGGTATAATTTAAGGGCTCGTGCAGGTAATTCGGCTCGTTAAATACGTTTCTGCGCTAAAATATTTGAGGGAGACTTAATTTTTTTTTGCAATTTTACGCTTCGTCATTTCGAGAGCACGCATTGAATGATACCTGTCTCGTAGTTGCACCTTGTTTCATGCTATGTTTTATGTTTTTTTTTAGTTATATCAAATTTTGTACTCATTTATTTAATAATTTCCTGTTATTTAATGAATTCCAGTTAAATTTTTTTATGCAGTTTGTTTTATGTCTTGATTTTTATGCTTAAATGACATAGTGTTGTTTGTGGTTAATATCAATTTTAACTCTAGATAAAATATTTTCATGCTGTGTGTTTTGTGCAATATCTTAAATAAATTTGTAATGCAAGTGTTATTCAATGATAATGATGTACGTACGTCAATTTTAATTTTAGTAATTTCAAGCTTTAATTTATGTTTGTGACAAAGGTCAAATTTTGGGGTCTCTGGACACCTGTCATGAAATTTGAATGTTGTTATGATACATACATATTTTAATTTTTTTTTCCCTATTACATAATTTGTTTTGTGATTATTATCTAGAATTTCAATAATTTTTTCATATAAAAGGCTCCTTTATTGAATTGTTTAGTTTATGCTGAATTGATTGTTTATAACTGTACTTTCTGGTTAAATTTTTATTTTTGCATAGAAGATCAATTTTGGTAGCAGCATTTTTTGTTAGAATCAATTTTATTGCTAAATTGTGTTGGTGTATTAATTTTAAGTGGTTGTGTATTACTAAATGATGATAACATTGGAATTTATGCTTGTTAAGATATGGATAGAGATTGTTGTTTGAATATTTTCTATAAGATATTGGGTTGAAACTTTAATATGTTTTTTCCCGCGCATGTTTTTTTTTTATGTGAGATGATTGCTAACTTTGACTTAAATTTTTTTTTGTGTTGCCGTTAAGTGTTTTAATGCTCTTCTAATTTCTGCGTTGTTTGTTTTGCTATAGATTTGGAATTTTTTTGTTGTGGTTTATTCAGGGGTTTAGATTAAAATTGTGTTTGTTAAATTAATGTGCAGTCAATCATTGTCTCGCTTGTGTGCTAAACTGTACTAGGAATTGAAGGTTTTGTTTGTCGCGATAGTATTTCTGTTGGTTTCGATTAATTGTGGTTGTTAAATTAATGTGCAGTCAATCATTGTCTCGCGCTTGTGCTAAACTGTACTAGGAATTGAAGGTTTTGTTTGTCGAGATAGTATTTCTGTTGGTTTAGATTAATTGTGGTTGTTAAATGAATTTGCAGTCAATAAGTGCGTCTCGGTTGTGTGCTAAACTACTAAGAATTTTGATGTTTTGGTCGGTCGATATTGTATTTTTTTTCTCGTTGGGGCTAGGCTTACATGTGTTGATTTATGTCAGTGCGGGTAGATTATTTCACTGAGTGTTGACGTTGATTCAATTTTTTTGTTCTGGATTTTAGTACGTAGTTCTGCTTGTTATTTGGTAAAAAGTTTTTTTTTGTTGTTGGTCAGCTAATGGTGTTAAAAATGTTTCGTCCATTCGTTTCGAAAACGTGGGGAGAGCTTGTCCGCACCCCTTTTCGTCGTATCCCTCCCCCGCACGACATCCGGTATAGGACAAAACACTGTTTGTTGGTTGGAATTTCTGTTTATTGGTTACTCCTTGTCGCAGGGACTCCTCCCCGCGGGCAGCATAATTCAGGGGTGGAATTTTTGGATGTCGGATTCTTGCCGCCTTAGGAGGGGTCTTCCCTTCGCCCCCCACTGCTGTCGCGACAGAGATTCAGCAAAATTTTTCCGATGGGTTTTCGTTCCCCACCCCTTGTTTCCTGTTTTTACGTTACGGCGCTGTTGCTATGAGACTCGGAACTCATAAAATTTTTTTGGGGGTTTGAAAATGTTGGAATAGGATTGGGTGTGAATTTTTTTTGTTGTTGTTTCACTACTTGTAAGGAGTTACATAAGTTTGAGTTAAGAGATTTCGTGGAATATTTGAGACAGTTATTTGAAGGAGATCGATAAAGTTTGCACTGATGAATTTGTTGAATGGTTGGGAAGTTTTTTTTTTATGGAGATAGTTAAGTTTGTGTTCAAAGTGTACGTTTATTCGATAGTTGTTTTTTTATGGAAATGGATAATTGAATTGAAGGGAAAGTCATGGTTTATTTGAGAAAATTGTTTGATGTACAGAAGGATATTTTGAGTTACGGATTTTGGGCAAAGGAAATATTGAGTTGATATAATTATACGGTATAATTGAGAAAGTTGTTTTGATGTAGATAGGATAATTTGAGTTAATGATTTGGTACAGTTCCGAGTAAATAGTTGATGAACATGGATAAGTTGAATTAATGGTTGTGTGGTATATTTAGGAATGTTTTGAGATGCATTTAGGAAAGTTCGAGTGGAGGATTATGCGAGATTTTTGTGAATAAGTTGATGAGCTAAGATGGGTTTTGGTTATTGATATTGTGGAGAAGTCGATTAATTATTTGAAAGTTGAAGATATATAAGTCTAGTTAAGTGTTATTGAGTATGTGAGATTTTGTGTAAATAAGTTGATGAGCATAGATGGTTTTAGTTCATGGTATTGTGGAGAAGTCGATTAATTATTTGAAAGTTGAAGATAAGTCTAGTTAGTGTTATTGGGTAAGTGAGATTTTGTGTACATAAGCTGAGGAGCATAAATGGTTTTAGTTAATGGTATTGTGGAGCAGTCAATTGATTATTCGGTAGTTGCAGATGAGTTTAGTTAGTGTTGTTGAGGCATAAGATGTGAACGATCTGAGGTAAAGGCAATTTTGGATCATCGAGGAATCATTTTAAGGTTACTGAGAATTTTAGGTTGTTGTTATAGAATTGTACTTGAGTTACTAATTAGAGGATTTTCGATGAATTGAGTTAGCGGTATTGTTGTAAATCGAGGATCTTGTGTTTGTTTTTTTTCGTGTTTGTATATTTGTTGCGCGTATAGTGAAACAATTTTAGTTTTTTATATTATTTGGACTTGTGGATACATTGTATTACGAGGATTGTTAAAAAGTTATGTTGATTAGTTAAGCGATATTTTTTTTATTGGAAACTGTTTAATTCTGTGTAACACTTGCAATAATTTTCTTTTAGTTAAATTACTTTACTCTGTATGTATCGCCTCATATGACTTGGGTTGCATATCAATTTTATGTTTTAAATTTTTTTTTTTTTCTGAAATTTTCAACTGCACTTGTGATTTCTGGAATTCATTTCTCAAATGGAAATTCAAATGTATTGAAGGTGGAAGAATTTTTTTTTCTTTAAAGTTTCTTTTAAGCAATATTAATCGTTATAGTTATTTTTTTTTTTTTACAATCGGATTTGCAAAATTTTTTTTTTATCTTAAATTCATTCTATCTCTTGTGCTGGCGTTTGCGGCATGCAGCAAATCGTTTGCGCAGGGAATGGCATGTTTTTTTTTTGTGTTGCATTTGTAAACAGTGGGGGTGCATACTGATCACATGCGCACTCACAGTTTGCGATTCTAAATTTAATCACAGTAATTTTTTTTTTAATTTTATTTGTAACCAATGCTCGTAGTGAAGTTTTCTTTTAAAATTCCTTAGGCTACTCAGCATTCTTGCAGGTTATAATTTTTTTTTTATCATTTATACGATTAGTTAATTTATAAAATTTTAATTTGCAAATCTGAATTAATTCCGTTAAATATTTTTTAAACTTTTATTTGTAACCAATGCTTGTAGTGAATTTTTTTTTAAATTTCTTAGGCTATCAAGCATTCTACGAAGTTACAAATTTTTTTTTTTCTCCACTTATGCACACTCATTGTTTCAATCTCTAATTTTTTTTTACTTTTACTTAATTATTTTCATTAAATATTATCAATGCTCTTAGTGAACCATTGAAATTTTTACGCTTGAGTATGTAAAGAGTTCTGCTAGTTTTTTTTTTTTTTTTTGATGGTCTGGGACTTTCACTTCACATTGGTCGTGTCAAGATTTCGATGTTAAACGATTATGAAGTGTCTGTTTCTGAGCGCCACGCTTGAATTGTATGTAAATGTTTTCACTGGCGTTTATTTCTTATCAATGTATTTTTCAACACTCCTAAGTGTTGTTTTATTAGTTGCGCAGTTGTTACATACGCCAATTTTGTATTCTTACGTGTTATTTGTCTTAATATTTTTTATTATTTAGTGGCCCACGATTCTTTGTGATTGTTTAATTATTTCTATTTGTCAGTCTGTGTCTGATGTTTTTGTGAATTGTTTGGGTGATCCATTCAGTAAAATTTTTTTTTCTCCTCTTCGTACATTAACGTCATTGTAGTTGTTGATAGTTCATTTGGTTTTCCCTCACGGAATAGGTTAGGAACTTCAGAAATTGATAGTATTTTTTTTTAACATTCTTATTTTCATTTTATGAGCGGTGAGAGGAGTTGGAAATTGGTGCTTGGAGTCTTCAAGGGTGGTCACAAAGGGCCAAGTTTAATTTTTTTTCTCATAACTGTTGTTTCATTACTAATATGGTTTCCCTGGGAGACAAAGTTTCTGTTATTTTTTTTGCAGTTTAGCAGATTTCTTTAGCAATATCTGAGCGACGATGGAGCTGCCAACATCATGGATGAACATGGACAGAACCCCTCATAAGACGTGGACAGCTGATCGTGAACCCGGAGTCTGTGAATTTTTGTTCTTGACATAGACATTTGCCGACGCTAGGCCAATTCTGTATTTCGTTTGCTTACTGAAATTTTTTTTTATTATTCATTTTGGTTTTGTTAATCTGAGAGAGGGGAGGAGTGATGGGGGGCCGCCTTTCCATAAGGATTACAACAGTAATTTGTATATCGGCCCTGTTGTTGTTTACAAGCAGAGGAATTTCTGGGAGGGCCTCTCACCCCACCGAAAAGGGTGACGCATTTCCCACGCCTGGAAGAAGGCAATGTACCCATAAATACATCATGATATGGGATGTTTTTTTGGGAATTTCCCGCGTTTTGGGGGAGTCATGGACCCCGGGAAGATATCCCTCCGCTGACTTCAGACCAATCAGAAAAGCTAATTGTGTTTCGAAAAAGAATCCTCTCCAGAATACAGGGGTAAACCGCCGCGAAATATAAGCGCTTGCACGACGAATTTAGTCACTCTCTGACACAAATTTTATCACCGATTTTGGTCTGACGACCCTTTGACAAATTGCCGAGGTTGGAGACTCCCGAGATGGCACACCATGTTCTCTCTCTCTCAGATCCTAATTCAGTTAAGTGATAATGTATATCTTTAGTAATTAACGTAATTTAAATGTTTTGTAAATAAATTAAGTGTAATTTAAAGAAGGCTTTTTTAATTTAGTGTCCGTTTTATTTGTCTTTAATGATTAATGTCTAAATTTAAGCTATAGTGTGACGCCAAATGTTAATTTAGAACCTGGGTACTAAAGAACGGATAATAAGAATAAATTAAATTAACTTAAGTTAACCGGGCGTTGCATTAATAGAGATGTCGTTGGTTTCCGGTCTCATTTAGTAATTCTTCAAAAATTATGGAATGGATTATGACTTAAACCTGTCAAATTTATAAAATTTCTAGCCAGAATTTTATTTATCGACAAAATGTGTTGTAGGTATGTGTACAATTCTTTCATAGGAAATATTTCAAGCAATTTGTAGATAAGATGTTACATATTTATTTAAATATTGTTTCACAGTACGATAGAGGACATTCTTGAAATTTTTTGCAATAGTAAAACATTCCTAGTCAAAAATACCTTAAGAGTATCTAGAAAGTTTGACCTTAAAATGTACCTTATTCTTTAAGTTCACTGTAAAAGATTTTAGGAATTAGATAAGTGGAAGAAAGTAGTTTCTTGAAGCTTAAAACTTTTAAATACTTTCAAGCGCAAAACTTTATTCTTTCACTTTAAACCTAATTCTAGAAAGTTGGAAACAAACAATTTCCCTCGGGTAATTGTATCAAGCTTCTTTCTAAAGAGAAATTTTTAGAATTGCAGTTTCTGCTGCTCTAAAATACAGGTATTGCAATAAAATGTATTAGGTAAATAAAAGCAGAAAAAGTTATAATCTCATATTTTTTTAAAAGAGAAAAAATTAATAATTATTTGAATTTTTATTTTTAACCTTTCCATATTATTATATATTAATAACCATATATTTAATCAAAATATGAAATAAATTAAAGTATAATTTCTTTAAATAATATTTTATTATTACGAGTATAAATAAAAGTCAGTTGTTGTGTGCACTAAGACTAAGTTAATAAATACATTAAACAATTTCAGTGCAAACCATCTTATTTAAAATTGTATATTTCTATAAATTTGGACCATAAATTAGAAAACGTATTAATGAAATTACAACTTAACACCTAAGACAATACTAACTATAATACATTGACTTCCTTTTGGCACCAATGTATTAAAAAATGAATTAACAAAATAAAAAAAAGTTTCAGCACTCTCAGTTCGAAATTAAAACTCTACTTTCACGGCTTATCTAATTACATACATAAAAATGTACTATTGGCCACCCGAAATGCAATGCCACGAAGGAAGAACTGAAAACACTCGGAACTAGTCATATACTATTCATTCAGTACATATAGCGTGTGTCATTCTTAGGCAAATAACTATCTAAATTTAAAACATTTTCCACTTAAACTTTTCATAATTTAAACTCTAATGTTGCACTACAGTTATATCAGTGTCCACTCATATTATTCGATGTCGTTTGAAGTACAATGGAATATTCGCGAGGTTTCTATTGTGCTGAGATAGGTTTGTTTCAAAGCACAAGCTTTTTCGTCTGCATTGGTATATTAAGCAACGGATATGGACAAACGAATGACATGAACGTTGTATTACAGACGAATGACGCGCTCGTCTCTCTCTCTGCAACATTTTGGATGCCCACCAGTGTACTTCTATTTTAAATATTCGGAATAAATATGTTTGAACGTGATTTCTTACCCAAGAAAACAAATCAAAACTAAAACAGGAATAGTTTAAACTTTTAACTGTATTATCTTAACATAAAAGTGGAGAAAATTATCGATAATTACTATCAGTTCTTGATGAGCTTATTATTGTATAATATTCTAGAAAAAAATTAATTTCGTCTATTCAGAATATCTAACAGGGTTTTTTTTGGATGTCTACATTACCAAGAATCTGGTAAACAAACTTTGAAGCAATTATTCGTTTTTTTAAAAAAAATTAAAGAAATAAAAATTATACTTTCTGTAAACAAGAGAGAGAGAAAGAAAGAGAGAGAGAGAGAGAAGTGTATTTTTCTAAGCTTTGAAATGGATTCATAAATTCAGCTAGTTCAGCCTCTAGATTTATTTAACTTTTAATTAGTGTCTAAAATAGAAAGAAATATTATTCGACTTTTTTTCAATGTTGAATAATGATTTAATATTAACAACAGTGTGTGTGTGTGTGTAGGTCTAACATAAACTCCCTAAATCTTTCAATATTTTTCATGTTTCTTTTCCCTCTACATCATCGTTTCTGAAAGTATCAGGTGGCCGCGGTAGCCGAGTGGTATAGGTATCGGATCGTGGCTTGCCTGGTCACGAGTTCGATCCCAGTACCACTAAAGACCCGCCATGTAGGGCAGCGATGCACGTTAAATCTGTCGAAAGCTGAAACATCCTCCCGTTGGTGTGGTAGTTAGGAGAGGGGGTGCCAGCTCAGGTGTCGTCCACGTCACTTGACCATGGTTCAAAATTACGTGGTCCGTCGCCAAAAGCCCACGTGTAGCTGAACAGTGCGACGTTAATATTAAATCAATCAATCAATCTGAAAGTGTCAGGTGCGCCCCCTAGGGAGGCCAGAGCATATCGAAAATTAAGAGATAAAATATTATTTTTTAGAAAATCTATTAATTTACGGAAAGGAAGCGCAACAAAATACATTCTGACATAATAAATAATAAAATACTAATTTACAATGATATAATATAAATTTATGTGCACAGTAGAAGCATTTCATTATAAATTTATCCATATTATACTAAAAATAAGTTAAATAACTACTAATTACTCCCATGAGTACTTATATACTAAATTTATTACTTATCTTGATAATTTGTGGGGTTTATAATTAAAATCGTACTGTAGCTTTAGAATCAAAGTACATTATTATTGCATTCAATACAATGCTATTGTATGGGGGTAGGAAGCACGACGAAAATTATGATTGAAAATTGGGTGGCAGATATTGAAAAATTGAGAAGCACTGATCTACATTATACAAGTAATTTCATTCCATTTTTTGAGGATAATCTCCTGTTCTACCATACTTCGAATGTTTAATAGAAACGAATTAATATCCCAGATATACAAAAATAAATGACAATGTTTCTTTGTGGGATATAGAATATAAATAGAATCATCATAATAATCCTACTAATAATGGATGTTTGTCGTAAAAATCAAACAAAATAAAGTATAAAATACTGTTGGGGGAAAAGAACATGTATTTTGGAAAAAGACAAAGCAAATTGGTAAATAATTGTACAAGATAGAATTCAAATCAATACACCATTTATATGCAATATGTATAAGGGTGCGAAAAAAATTCCTAGTATGTAAATATATATAAATTTTTTAATACAGTAAGGTCCAACATAACGCTGTTTTGATTTAACGCTTTTTTACTTTAATTGTGGGATTCCCCAAAATTACACGCATTCCCGATATCCGAAGCAGTTTATCAGTGTTTCTTTCCAGCAATATTATATGAAAGTATTTTTATCGTTTCAAATATTTGTTCACGTTATTGAAAGTATAAATTAATATAATATAACGATTGCTATAGTGACAAATTTTATGATTCTTGTTTTTATCATGGGTGATGATAAAAAACATGAAAATAAAGCATAAAGCATTTCACTAGAATCTTAATGCAAGTGATTAGAAGATTAGATACTGGTGAACTTCAATCTCAAATTGGCGCTGCATTGAATTTGGAAACTTCAACAATAAGGACTATTCTTAAGAATAAAGAAAAAATACTGTCATCGGAAACTGCAACTACGACAAGCTCTGCAACTAGAATTACACGTTCCAGAAATAATAAAATAGAGGAAATGGAAAAAAACGGCTTTCTATATGGACTGACGACGAAATTGACCGCAATATGTCATTAAACCAAGGTTTAGAATTTTATTTATTTTTATATGTATATTCGTTTATTATATTTCTATATTTGTAAGGAATAAATTTTTGTTTCATTGTTATAAAAAACATAATAAATAACTTTAATGATAAAATACCTAACCAATTTTCTACCTATTTTCCCCTAACCCCATTATTTACATGATGAGATAACCTCGTTTAAAGCCGTTTCATATTGCACTCTTACTTTGATGGAACGTATTCCCCGCGTTAAGCAGGGTCTTACTCTGTATTCACTAACCTGTACATTAATGTATTTAATAAATCATTATGCAACTTGCTCTGTATTTATTTATTCTTCATTAATGCTTATCATTGATAGTAAGCTTATACATAAAGGTGGATTGCGGTTATATGGAGGGGATAAAACCGGTTAATCGGAATCTACCTTTGCGGAAAAGTTGTTCTATGGCATGGAGATTAAAAGAAAAGTAATTAAAAACAATAACTTCAAAATTTTAAATTTCTAGAATATGGTTGAATGTTTGAAAAAAAATTGGGAGGGGGGTTGATATGTTGGTCGGGGTTCGAGGATTTTATGCAAATCAGTTGCAAAGAACGAGCCAGTTCTTGAAGATCGAGAGAAATTTTCTGTCGAAAATCAATACTTGCATGTACAGTAAAAATCACTGAACAAATCTCAGAAAGTTTTCACGCCTTTAACAGTGCTCAGACAAAACTATCGGTGTCTAAAATACACGTATGTAAAAGATTATTCCCAAGCACCACTCGTCCTATTCAACAGCAGAGCTAATCACTAGATGAATTTTCATGATCAAATTACGATTACTAATCGCCAGTCAAGACACAGTACTGACTTAGCTTAGGCGAGCGTCTCCCTATTTATAGTTCTCAAGGATCCTCCGAGAAAGATCCGCTTGCGTCATAGATCGTTTTCAGAATAATCCATTGGGTGGCGAATTCGGCAAAAATGGTGGTCAACATGGTCGACAAGTCCTCATTGAATCGTCATTATAACGTAAGGGACGGCGTTGCTTGATTATATTACAATTTTAGCATAAAATAAATATAACGTGGAGTTATATAAATGCATTACTCATCCAAATACAAATTATTCGCACTATTTTACAGAAAATTCGTAACAATATTTATGTTATATGATTTTAGAGAAAGAATGGAACTATTTCTGTATTATACAAAAAACCAAAAACGATTATTATTAATAAAAGAGTACTAAATGGTGAGAAGCACAATGTACATTGGTATATTTCTGAACTCTATCTCTCTCTCTCTCACACACACACACACACCTTTATAACAGTCCATTCAATCTTGTCTCGTCTTCCACTTTGGCATGCACTACATTTTGACTTAATGTTGTTTTTTTTTAATTTAATGTTAACAAAGCAGTAAAATTCACCTGATATTTTTTGTCTTACCTTTTTAGTCTGTGTCCTTTAATTCCAATAAATGTTAAAAAGTACAAAACTATCTATTTTTAAGTAATTAAAATTACTTTGACTTTTTGCGATAAAAAAAAATTCAAATACCTAAACTTTATTTCCCTTGTGGCAGTACTTAAAGTAAAACTTAATTTTTTTACTTAATTTTACCCTTCATCTATATAAGAGAACATCCTTTCCGCATAGGTGGGTTTTGAAATTCTGAAAAAGAATTATATGCCCCCTCCCCGTTGTATATATAACAAGCAATGTTTAAAACTAGAAAATTTATTAATGTAACACTTCAGCTTGAAGTTTCTCTATTTGAATAGTAAATATGATGCAATTTGTAATCTTTATTTTTCCAACTACTAAGGTTTAAAAAATTTATTCTATAACAGTGAACCAGAATTATAATGTCTTACACAATCTTTTGAAGCAGATGAGAAAAAAAATAGATATTATTCCTATTTTATTGCAGCTCCTTCTGCTTAACAATCCGTACGCGCGATTTGATTATAAAATACAAAGTAGAGCGTGGAAACTTCCTTTTTTTAAAGTACAATAAAACAAAATACTTGTTTCGTTTGACTATTTTGTTAATTTCCTCCTACCACACACCATTGGAAATTTGAATTTACACGGTTTAAAACTCAATGTCTGTTATATGTCTGCCTTCATTACCAAAGCACTGATGTAGTCCTTTTTTATCGCTTTGAGTCACCTTTTCAAGCATATTGACCGGGATAGTGTTAATTTTCTTAAGTCTTTCCTCAGGTCCTAATGTTGTCCCTTTAAGTCTTCCAGGGTCATGGAGCGATCTTTGTAAGCAAGGGACTTGAAATAAGCCCACAGGAATTAATCAGGAGCGAATAAATCAGGTGAGCAGGCAAACCAGTTTACATCCCCTAGCAGAGAGATCAGTCATTCAGAGAAGGTTGCTTTTATAATACTGTGACGTAGTAGATAGGTAACGTGCAAAAATGTGTCACAGCCTAATGTTGAAATAAAAAAAATATTTATTTGCTCAACAAATTACTTATCATTGAATCAAAAAAGTACAGTCTCTACGCCAGACCGGTGTATTCAGTCTGTATCACGGGAAATCAAACACTTCAATCCTTTGTCCGAATGGCACTTGCCCATTTTTTCTAAAACATTGTTTGGGGCAATTCTCCAACGCCATCAGTGTTCTCCTTCTTTCTTTCCCTCGGAGATCTCCTTGAGACTCTGAATCCGGTCTCTCCTGGTATCCGCTTTCTAATCTCTTTCGGGGTCTCCTCCTCTCTTCAGGTCTCTCCAGGTTCCTGTTTTCCTAAAAAAAACCCTTTTAAACACCAGGGCAGGTTCACAACACGCCTCTCGTCCCTTCTCATTGGCAGGAAACTAAAATCTGCCCACGGCCCTTGGCCTCATTAGTGTCCTATTCGTGCGGAACTCACAATCACACACCCTGGCCCGTGGGGAATGTAAAGGGGCCAGTCTGCTTGTCCAACATCTGTACATTTTGTTCATCACGCCACCTTTGATCCATAAACCATTCTCTCGTAGATCTCCAAGGCGTCTGACCTGATGGACAGACAGGCTTAGTCTATTGTCAATATGTGCAGGCACTTCTTTGACCATTATGACTGCCAGTCAGAGTGTCGAAGCTTCTCCGAGGTCAACAAATAAACAATGACCCCACTGCCACGTGCACTGGTCTCTTAGCCAACTGCTCTTATCTATAAACTTTGGTGTGAATGGAGATAGTGGGCTACGCACCTAGCGACGACGTCACAATCCCCATGGAAACACTGGTGTGGGCAGTGACCCCACCTTGTTGGGGTAAGATCCCTTTCTTGGAGAGCGGGTAAGAAGAATTGTTAGATCATTGTTACATATCGGTCTGACCTTACACAAGAACTCGTTTCACATTTTCGGAAGCACTAAATATCTTCGGAGGTCTGTTCTTTTCTTGGGAGAAATTCCCCGTTGCTCAGAAAGCATCCATCCACATTAAAACACATTTCCGTTTAGGGACATGTGTGCCAAAGTGACACATCGAAAGAAACACAGAGAAATACACCTCCACAGAAAAAGCGCGCTGCTGCCTCTACCACATGTTTGAGACGGGCTGGGATACAAATCTCCCACTCCACCCCTCCCCTCCCTACAGCATCACTTGAACATGTTCAAAATAGGAGTTCCTGCAACCCACTCTCCTGCAGTAATTCTTTATATTAGCTATTCTCTTTTCAAGAATACAAATTCCATTTGCAACCGTTAATTATTAATACATAGCATGTGTGAAAAAGTTATTTTATAAAATTTGGATTTTGAGCAGCATGGATAAATATATTTTTTTTTATTAAAACTCATTTTATTTTGCATAGAAAAATAAAAAAAATTAATTTCGAACCTTTTTTTTAAATCATAGCTTAAAAAACGTTGTTTTATAATCAGCTTATCATTTCGAATTTCAAGAGAATTATTTATATTTTTTTCCGTAATTAATTAGATAAAAAAGAATTTATAAGACGTTTAATACTTTTAATAATTTTTTTGACAGTACGTATCGTAAACCAGAAGTCTGTGTAGGTTGAATTTTTTCAAATAAAATCTCCTTTAAATTTGTTAGTTTAAATTTGTTTATTTTCTTTTCTTTATTTAAGCACAAATCGATAAGGCAGGCACTTAACCGAAAACATTTTCGTCTAAACATATATTTACTCTTAACCAATGCTTCTATTTCATGTTACTATTATTTTTATATTATTTTACTTTTCGCACTATATCTTGGAAAAAGTCAGCCAGTGTCAAGATAATAGACTGGCTGACGTCCATGCTATCGAAAACTTGTGGCACCGTTTTAAAACTCTTGTCCAAATGAGGTACACATGAAATAATAAAGCATTAATTGAGGACATAATTGTTTCCTAGCATGATGTAATAACGCAGGAAGAGCTTAAAACTATTTTCAGCTTAATGAAGCAACGATATGAATCTGTAATAAAGAATACATGCAACCTCACTAAGTTCTGATAACTCACTGCTATCATCGGTATCTTATGTATATCGACATATTTTGCAACATAACTTTTTGTGCGTTGTAAATACTTGAATTTTCGTTTTTGTATTGAATTCAGAATTACATTTTCTTTAAAAAAATATAAAATACTTAGCATTTTGTGCCACGTAACATTTTCTATAAGCATACAAACTTAAAAAACATACCAATTTAATAAAGTGCCCACAATTTTGGTCACCACTGGAAATTTGAAAGAAGAATTACACCGTTTTTAAGTATAGGATGCTTTGATTTTTTAATTAACAAAAATGAAAATACTTAAATTCGAAAATATTTAAATAAATCCTTGAATTTGTTTCCAGGCATGGAAAAAATTAGTTTAAGAACATTTATATATATATTTTTTTAATTTGCTTGCCAACCCCTGTTTCCGCATCAGTAGACTCCAATAAATTATCATTTTTTCACCCTATAACCATGATCCATCCTAGTGCTTCGTATGTAGTACCGATTTTACTTTGACTAACACAATTACTAAAAATATTAAGGACTGACATACATTAAATTGACGAACTTGAAACAATAGACTTCAATGTGTGTTTAAAACTTGAACTGTATACACTTGCCTCCGGAACAGGTGATCATCTTTCATATTCATGCAAAGATCGCTAAATGAAGTCTTTCTGAATCTCAATACTACTTTTTTATTGATTCCTCTAACGTAGTTAACTGAAATAGTATAAGCAACAATCACCTGAATATTACATAAAATAATACAAATATTTATAACTTGAGAACGACACAAATCGTGTGCGTCAAAAGTCTGCATACACCGGAAAAAACCTCTAGAATAATGGATTGTAAATAAAAATTAATGCTTTTTGAAATGTTCCGTTCTATCTGTGTAACTCTCTCAACCTATTTGGCAAGGATTTAACTAGCTTAGTTGTTTCATCTCTGTGTGTGTGGATATTTTATTCTTTTCTCCTACTCCAACAGATTTGAGTATTTCCTTGGATGTTATTCGTTTTCCCTCTCTTTCACTCGAGTGAATCCCACAAATGCTGTATTGTGCTTAGGTGTGGGGACTAGGTTGACTTTCGGAATTGTTTTGGGACGTGTCAGAACAGTCATGGCTTCACAATGACGTCATAATGTGAGCCATTTACTTGGTACTTTCATGCCGCTGAAAGCAAAAACCATTACTCACCGCGAAATTCTCGGCTTATGCCCTGATTATTTACCTCAATCAGTTCAAGTAACCAATTTTGTGCATTGTTGATTCAATACATTCCAGATTACCAGCCGAAAAGGCTTCTAATGCACCCCTCCTCCATGTTTGATATTCAAAAAAGGCTTTGTTTCTTAAGATCTGTGCAGGAATTTTTGCTGGCATGTTTTTGTGCTTTTTGATGCTAAATTACAAAAATTACTTTCAATTGAATATATTTCATTTTCCTAAAAAATATTTATCCTATTTAGGAGTTTTTTGGCACAGGTCAGTTCTTAGCTCTGTTCATTTGAAAGATGAATAATTTCTTGATTGCAACTCGGGCATGACAGTCATTCTTTTTTAGTTTTATTCGAATAGTAATTAAAGCCACACTTTTTCTTGCAATATCTCAGCAACACTTATAGCTCTTTGTGAAGGTTGAAGTCTTGGATTTATTTTTATAAAACGTATAACAAAGAAAAATTCCCGAAGTGACACTGCAGACGGGTGGCCGGATTTGGGCGTGGACTTTAAAATTTTGGTTTATTTGTAGTTTATGAACACTTTTCGAATCAATGAATGTCTCCTATTAATAATTTCAACAACTTCTTTAAAATCTCCTCGTTTTCTGAATAACTATGATGAATTTCTTTTAATATATCGATCTCTATTCAGTTGCCTATCATGGAACCACAAAAACTTTCAAATCTCAAATCCTAACTATATCGTAAAAGAAGCTTATAATTACTTAAAAACACGATTTAGTGCAATTATTTTACAATAAACAATAAAAGGTCTTTAAAAGCTCTATTTTGGAAGTGTACGCAGACTTTTGGCGAAGAAGGCTGGTGATTATTGTTTGAATAGGGCAATTTCGTAGAATTGCTGACAAAAGTATTTTAATTTTCTAAGGTGAGAATTTAATAGTAATTATAGCATAATCACATAAGATGATTGCCTGTTCTCAGACTTTCGGAGGCAAGTGTAGGTAGTACACAAAACATATGAGAAAAAAATTCATATATTTAGAAGTGTTAGTTATACAGTAAGACCCCGCTTAACGCTGTTTCGGTTTAACGCTCTTTTATTTGAATTATAGGATTCCCGAAATATAGCACGCAGCGTTAGGGTTCCCGATATCCGAAGCAGTTTATCAGTGATTCTTCTTTCCAGCAATATTATATGAAAGTATTTTTATCGTTTCAAACATTTGTTGACGTTATTGTAAGTATAAATTAATATAATATAACGATTGCTATAGTGACAAATTTTATGATTTTTAGTTTTTATCATGGGTGATGATAAAAAACATGAAAATAAAGCATAAAAAAGCATTTCACTAGAATCTTAATGCAAGTGATTAGGAGATTAGATACCGGTGAACTTCAATCTCAAATTGGTGCTGCATTGAATTTGGCAACTTCAACAATTCAAGAATAAAGAATAAAGAAAAAATTCTGTCATCGGTAACTGCAACTACGACAAGCTCTGCAACTAGAACTGTCCGTTCTAGAAATAATACAATAGAAGAAAAGGAAAAACGACTTTGTATATGGATTGACGACGAAATAGAACGCAAAATGCCATTAAACCAATCTACCTTCTTGATAAAATGGCAGAAAATTGGAAATACAGAAGAGACTGAATGATCTGAAATGTAAACAGAGTTAAAATGTTATTTATTTTATCTGCATATTCCTTTATTATGTTTCTGTATTTGTAAGAAATAAATTTTTGTTTCATTGTTATGAAAAACATAATTAATAAATTTAATGGTAAAATATCTGACTAATTTTCTATCCATCTTCCCCTAACCCCATTATTTACATGATGAGATAACCTCGTTTAACGCTGTTTAATATTACGCTCTACTTTGATGGAACGTATACCCGCGTTAAGCGGGGTCTTACTGTAATGATCTTCGCAAAATATTTAAAATAAAATATAATTAAAAATTATTCATTATAATTGCACGAAAATCATTTGCAAAATAACTTCGAAACTCTTGCTGGAATAACTTCCGAGTTTTCTGGATGAATTATTTTTCTCATCTTTCTATAAACCATCCACACCTTCCTTACCCCTATCTTTCGAAATAGAGCCGCCCCTAGGCAATATAATCCAAACATTTTAGGAGAAATTCCTCATGACGAAAATAAAATTTTGTGGTCTTCGGTAAAAAGCGAACGCCTTGAGGGAACCATTAAATTGGATCACTAGAAATCATACAGACGTTAAATCTTCCAACTTATTACTTCACTAGAAGCTGAGTGAAAAAAAAAGTGCGGGAAAAAATTATACGGCAACCGAGACGAGACTCCGTTTTTATTCCCTTGTTGCTGAATTAATTAACTTTTGGAAGAAGCGCATGCGCTCTTTCTTTATTTTTATTGGAGCCAAAATGGAATTTTATTTAAGGTCTTGTTTTCGTGTATAGTTCTTTTGGCGTTTCGAATTCAAAGAGGAATTCTTTATTCTTTATAATTTGTTGCTTTACCAGACCGTTTATGATTAATTACAGCAGGTGTTGATTGCTTTGGGAAATAGTTCTGTTCTGGATATTTAAGGCTTAATGAGAAGTTGGAAGAAAAATTCTTTGGAATTATTTGCGCATTAAAAACAGTTAGCGTTGTATTAGAAGAAAAAAAAGGTATGAGATCTAACAGGAAGGAGATATTAAAACCCCTGAAAGGATACTTTCATCAATAACTTGTAAATATTTTATTTAATTTAGAATAAATATTTTAAACGTTACATGGATATAAAAATATTTTTAAATCAATATGACATTGCCGCTAATATTCCTAAATCATTTTACAAGAAGATCATGAAAGAAAAAATAAAACCAAGAATATCTCATTTCAAGTAAAAAAAAAGGGGGGGAGCTTAACAAATAATTTTTTCCAACCATTAATAAGAGACTGTCAAACCATCATTTTCATACTAATTACAATATAGCCCAAATTCTAACTGGTCACGGTTATATTAAAAGCTACATGTACAATATTAATTTAGTTTCGTCATCTTCCTGTTATTATAATATTGGGGGTGAGGAAAATGTAGAGAACATGTGCTCCATCTGTGTTCCAAGTTTGAAAGAAAACGAAATATCCTAAGATTGGCTTTCAAGGGACTTAATATAAATGGGTCTACGAGCCTTCACCAATGTCTTTCCACCAGAAGTGCTTTTAAAAAGTTCTGTGAACTTATTGTAAATATTTGTAATACATCATAACCTCAATTTTTTCCCCTTCTTTCTTTGAAATATGGGATTAATACTTACTTTTGTGAGCCCCTTGTGATTCTTTGTGGTGCTAGAAGATTCTATAATTGTTTTCAATAAAATAAAGTAGGGAAATCAAAATAGATACGGTTTATACATTGAAGAGTACAGTTGGCTTAATATGCAACTCATATCAAAATTGTCGTAATTAGATTTAAAAAGTCTCTTGTACACGAATCAACTTTCGTCATGCCGCTTACAATGCCGCCTATTTACGCACTTTGATACGGTTTTGTTATATCATACCGTTTTCCTCTAGTTCAAATATATTCAGATCTAATTCCAAATAATTCTGACCAGTGGATCTTATTTTTCAGCATTTTGAAAGTGAGACTTAAATTGTATAATTACCCGGTACAGCCACTTTAAACTTTTAGTCAAAAAAGTGATTAATAAAAAAGCATTTAAAGCGTTCGTAAGGAAAACGAAATACAGTCGGACCTCTAAATAACGAAGTTGCTAAATCCAGAAAAAAGTTCGTTATATATCAAATTCGCTACATAGAGGTTTATCTTTAAATTTTCTTTATAAAACACATAAAACAAGTTTTAAATTTCTAAACACTATATATTTAAAAAAGCAATTATTAACACCTTTTTGTAAATTAGTATAAATTTATTTTATATATCTTACTTACCAAAAAAAGAAAGAAAAACTGTAAGAAAATTTCTTGACGCCTTTATCCACTTCCTGAAGAATGAAATTTTTTTCTTTTATTCTTAAGCACATACGTTTTGACATTTTTAAGCTTCGAGAAACGAAGTTACCTATACAACTGATCAACACTACAAATGAACGGAAACTAATTCAGTGACACGAAACTCCATTGAAAATAAAAGGGGATATCGAAGACGTTTCCAGTAAACTGGACAATTGGGGTTAAAGATTGTACTTCTTGGATGAAATGCCCAGAATTCTATTGCTCTCGGTGAGTTAGGCACCAAATAAAACCAGTTAAAGAATTATGACGATCATAAAATGTGTTAAAAGAGAGAATAACTTGAAATTTCCAGAAATGATTTCAAAATAGGGAGAGAAAGATTGAATCACAAGAGAAAAAGTTCGTTATGTAGAAAATTCACTTTGCTATTGAGAGGTTATTTTACAAAGACAACCGTGAAATCTTCTTGGTTTCAGGAAAAAGTTCGCTGTATAGAAAAATTCGCAATATAGAGGTTTGACTGTAATTTAATATAAATTTAAATACAGGGTGTCCAGGCTTAAAGTATATGAACATCATGGCTTATTATTGCGGAACTACCCATCAGAATGTAATAAATTGTTTATCCGTGAATCGGAAATAATTTCGAGATTTTTTTATTCTTGTCCGATCGGCTGCACGTGCCCGCATTATTCGACAATGACAAACGATAAACTTGTTACACTGAATTCATTAATACAGATGTGGATGCCACAACAAAAAGGTGCAGTTTGTACTTTGGTTTCAACGGAATTTACATCAGTCACGCGTATACAGTAATAATACCTCAACTTTAACTATATCTCTGCCACACTACTTTTTCAATTCCAACGATTATAACTCACTCTCTCTCTATATATATTTATAAATTTATTTATCTAGTTCAAATTTGCAGTCGTTAATAAAATAATTTCTATTCATCCAATCAAGTTCAAATAATTTTTTTTAAACTTGCAGTGGGTGACACTCGAAGTTAATATAGTTTTTTTCAAATATTAACTAATTAATTAAATGAAATTAAATTAAATACTGGTTTTTGATGCCGACTTAGATTCATCTTTATTGTTGTTACAATGTAACTCTGTTAAAACAAAGACAAAAGTGGGCGTGAAAAACCAGTTTTTAAGCCAAACTAGCCAAACCGGGTGTGCATTGTTACAACAATGCAGACAAATTACGCTTTTTTTCAATTTCTACTATTAGTTCACACTCTCAGTATATATATACACTGGTGTGCAAAAAATAAGGACGAGACGGTTTTTTCAATATAACTTTGTACAAAAGCTCTCCAAATCAACACATTTAATACCGTAAGATCCCCAATAAGTAAGGACATGTGTAATATGTAAGCAACACTTACTAAAAGAGAAATCAGAGGGATAAAAAAGAAGCTTGATTGAAAAAGTAGCATGGAGCGCAATGCGAATGAAGGCCGAAACATCCCTGTGATGGGTGTCCAGCAAGAAACATCCGGTCTTTAGTAGAGGATATTATCTCCCTGACTGCTAGGCAGGTTTCACAGCGTCTGCCCATGCTGAGAATGAGGATGTCAATGAGTTGTTGAGGCATAGCTGCCCATTCGTCTTGCAGCGCCAATCGAAGCTCCCGAATAGTTACTGGTGGTAAGGTACGAGCTGCCAATCGTCTGCCTAGAAAATCCCATACATGCTCGATGGGATTGAGATCCGGAGATCGTGACGCCAATCCATACGTTCAATATCCTCACTCTCTAAGAGCTGTTCGGCAGCTACTGTGCGATGACATGGTGCATTGTCATCCATGAAAAGGAACTGCAGACCCATAGCGCCTCTAAAAAGACGCACATATGGAAGAAGAATCTCGTTACAATAACGGGTCCTGTTGGCTGAACCTGCGTCGAAGATGTGAAGGTCTGTACGACTACCAAGCATGATACCTCCCCAAACGATAATACCGCGACCTCCATACCTGTCCCTTTCAATGATGTTTGAGGGATGATTGCGGCTTCCACGGTCTCTCCAGATGAGTATGCGATGAGAATCGCTACTCAAACTGAATCTGCTCTCATCTGTAAAAAGTACTCTCGTCCCCATTCATTCTCTCCCCAATTCCGGTGTTCCCGGCACCAAAGAGAACGCCTTCTCCGATGGGCAGGCGTTAAAGGTACACACCGTACAGGGCGTCGTGCAATTAGATCACCACCGTGCAGTCTTCTGGTCACGGTAAAACGCGATATCGCTCGTCCAGTCGCCTGTGTCGTGTGTCTAGCGATTTCTCCCGCTGTTTGCCGCCTGTTTCTTCTGGCCTGTAAGACAATGTACCGGTCATCTGTGGGTGTGGTTCCTCGTGGACGACCACTACTGAACCCCTGTATAGCTGTTTCTGTAGTTTGAAATTGTCTCCAAAGTCGTGAAACGATGCTGTGAGCAATTCCGAACTCTGCAGCCACATTTGTCACACTGCGGCCTTCTTCCAACTTCTCCCAATGATTCGACCTCGGGTAAAAGCATCCAGATGTCGTCTAACAGATTGATTATTCATCATTTCTCTCTGAGGCAGCAACTCGGTGTGATTTTAACTGCTATACGGCGTGCAATCTCTTTGCCAGAAATACTGATCTTACACCGATAACATGCTTTATACTACTCAGACATTCCCCCATTACGTCTACCTGCATATCTGCGCATGTGCTACCGCACATCACCTTACTTAATCTCCTGATTGGTCTTTCTGTCCGCTCTGCCTCTTCGTTCAGCTGATATGCTAATTTTTCGACTTCGTCCTTAATTTTTGCACGCCAGTGTATATATATATATATATATATATTTATATATATGTCACAGGAAAAAGACGAAATTAGGAATTTCATCAAACCCTTAAGGGATATGATTAATTAACGGGAGATGTTAAAATAACGTCTCTCTTCAATATAATTTTCTGACGAAAGTAAATGATTTTTCAATTTCTTGAACTGTTTCAGTGAAATGATGAACTAGCCAGGATTTGCATCGGTAAAATACTGTCCAGGGGGAGAAGAGACACCCGGGGGTCGGAGTCCTTGCACTTCCTAAATAGCCCCTAAATATAAACTCCATATCTTTAAAAAAATGGCTCAATAGTATTAACATAGGGATTGATATTTTAATGTGTAAGTAACCGAGAGGAAAGATGGTACACACACACACATAAAAAAATACCAGCCTAATCATCTAATTATTTGTTAATTAGTTTCGAATAAATAATTTGAATTTCATTAACTATTGTTCTACTACATACTTCTACGTTTAATAATGCACCATAAAATAAAGCTTTTAAATAAATAAATAATAAATACAAATAAACACTTTTCAACTCCTGACAATATTGTTTCATTATTTCACTGAAATAGATCAGAGATTTGTTCAAATCCCTCACTTTTATCAGAGAAATTACCTTGAAGAGACGTTATTTTAGTATCTTGCTTGAATCGATAATCTCTCTTAGGAATTTGACGAAATTCCTAATTTCATCATTTTCCTGCGACACATACACACACACACAAATATATATATATATATATATATATATATATATATATGTGTGTGTGTGTGTGTGTGTGTGTGTGTGTGTGTGTGTGTGTGTAATTCAAATTTTCAATCGTTAACAAAATACTTTCTATTCATCCATTCAAAGTATGAACTGAATTATTTTTTTTATATTACTTGTTTGTGGTATTATCTATGTAAATACGAAAAGCGACTGACTCACTCGGTCATCACAATATCTCCTGACCTATTGGACCTACAGACTTGAAATTTAGTAGAAGGGTTCCTTTCATGGAGTGGAGATCCGCTAAGAAAGGTTTTTTGAAAATCTAGACCCAAAGTTAGTGCTTCTCAAACTGTGGGGGGTGCCCCCTAGGGGGAACGATAACTCTACGAAGGGGGCGCAATCATATCGAAAATAAAAGGCTGAAAAATATGAATTTACTGGAATGAAGTAAAGCAAAATACTTTCTGACATAATAAAAAAATACAGATTTACGTTGATATGATTTATATGTATCATCTGGTAAAAAAACGATATAAAAAATAAAAGATTCTACTTTAAACGCTCATTAGCTATCTTTGATCCTATAACTAAATAAAAAATATTTTGTTTGTTTTGCTGTAATCCTACAATGAGAGATTTTTTATTACGTTTCTCTTAAACTAAAATATTACTTTTGCTGACATTCGAACTTACTGGTATGATTATCTCCATCCTTTTTTTTTAGGGAAGCTATAAATTTTTTTATATAATTCGGTTCCCCTTTTTTCAATGTGAAAGAGTTTTATGATACATGGATAAGCATACTGAGTACTTTGAATGATTACTTGACCAATATTTATTTTTATGAGTATTCTGAAACATGTAATGCAAAATGAAAAAAAAATTTTACTCTTTTTTAGAACTAATATCCATATTTTAAAATGAAATAAACTTTTAATACGGGAGCTATGCGCATAGTCACCCCAGGATCACGAAATCTTTAATTCTGGGAAAACTGTTTTTACATGGTCTTTTTTCAAAATAACTTCCGCGGCACGTAATGTATGTATACCAACGTTCTGTCCACTTCTTAAAAACATGTAAAAGTCCGTTTTGTGAGAGTTTTATCAAATCGCCTCCGCAGCCTTTACACATACTTTGTTGCCTGCAAAACGTTTGCCTTGTAATGATTTCTTAAGTTGAGGAAACAGCCAGAAAACTCACAGATTTTTATCAGCACTGTATGGAGGGTGTGGTAAAATCTCTACGCTGTGTGTGTTCTGCTGCGAAACACCCAGTACGCAACGAGCAATATGTAGTCGGGCATTGTCATGATGCAATAGGAAGCCATTTCGGAGCAATGGACGTTTCCTTTAAGCGTGCTGTATCATTGTTCGCAGGGCATTCACGTAGTACGAGCCATTTACGGTAGTACCGGGTTCGACAGCGTGTTGTTACACAATTCTTTCATAATTAAAAAAAACTATAGTTATAACTTTATAAGCCAATTTTACAGTTTTTGCTTTCTTGGGAGCAGGTGAAGATGGATGTTTCTGTTCATTACTTTGATGTTTCATTGTTGGATCAGTGATACAACCACGCTTTGTCTGCTGTGCTGAAGCGTTTTAAGATGTTGTCGTCTTCATGTTTCAGTCTTTAATCATATCCTATCATGTCAAAAATCTCTGATGCTGATTTTTTAATACTAAATAGCTTTAAAAAATAATTGAAAGGAATCAATAAAAAAGCATAAGGCATGGAAAACAATGCAATAAATATGTTAAACCACAATGAAATTGAAAAGCAAAAATAAAAAAATAAATAAAATAAAAATTAAATAAACATCGTTAAAAACTTAAATGAACTAGTCTAACGAAAATCTACTCTCCATTTTAAAATTTTCGTTTTGGGAATGTAAGAATTAGTCTTGAAATTTGGCAAGCATGCTTATTTTGTTGAGAAGAGATCCACTAAAAATGTGTTTTATTGGTAAAACCACTTCGGGAAAGGGAGTTATGTGGGAGCATAAAAGATAATTCTACCTTAAATTTAAAAATTCAAATCATGTCCTTTTTTAAGTAAAAAGAAGGGTTATAAGAATGTTTTTCAATACAATCGAACTCTTAATGCTGTGGCGGATCTATGCGCGTTATTCTAATTAATCCTCCTGGGAAATTTTTGGGCTATCAATTCGTGTTATTCACAACCAATCCTTTGGAAGAAGAGAATCGTGATATGTAAATTAACTTAAAATAAATAGACGAGATTTTCTAGCTTGAAAGAGAGAAGATATACTCGAGCCAGGTGAGATTGCAACTGAAAGACTGGTATTAGAATTATAGTGGTTTGATTCTTATTAGAAGCAAACCTTAAAGTAAAGATTGTTCACTAAGTCTGAATTAAGATGAGATTTAATCGGATAATAGGTTGGATCCTTAATTAAGATAAGGTTCAAGTTTGTTAGTCACCTAATAGCTCACGTTTTACTGTCGTAGTTCCCCTTTCACGGTTTCTTTGAGATGCATTCTTAATATTATTGGTTGAAATTGTGCCGGTTCTTAGAGCGGAAATAAATAGATTAGTTGAATCATGTCAAGTGTTTCTTCCTTTCCCCCACACATCTAGGTGCCCGCGAGAGAGGCCCGAGCCTCTTACAATGCTAGGACTTAGATATCAAAAGTTTATAATTACTAATGTACTCTTTTTATCTACGCTTCAAAGCTTTTAGAATTATTGTAAAAATGCTATTTGGTCTGCGATTTTCAAGATGATTCTTGAATTCAAATTCTGATTAGACTAAAGAAACGTTGTGTGGGAATAATGAAGACTTCTGCGAGCTAAAGAGAATATTATATTATATATATATAAGTCTTTGCAAATGTACTATAAAGTTGGGAAGCTGTTCTGAAGTTGCAGTGAAAATTTGAATAAAAGCAGATTTTTATTTAATTTCGATGCTGCGATTAATTTGATTTTATTACTTTTTTATTAAATAAGGTAAGACAGAAAAATAAAGATCACTAAAAAAATTTTTTTTTTTGGTTAAAAAAGTATTGCACTGTGATTTGAACTTCTTCAACGTGAATTAGCATTTCTGAATGGTTTAGCAACTCACGTAATTATTGATTAAAAATCAAAACTTCTCTCACATCATAAAAATTATTTGAAAATTTACAAAAAAAAATTTTATAATAACAAAGTTTGAAAAATTCATCAAAACTATATATCTCATTTTCATTTTATTGATATATAAATCCAAGAATCAAGCTTTTAATTGTATTAAAAAAAAAAAATGTTCTTATAGAACTCACATTATAAAAATATAGTTCATATTGAAGATTAATATTGAATTAAGATATCATACAATCACGAAACTCGGCAAGATTCTATAGTCAAATGATTGAAAAATAATTAGATCTATATTAACAAAAAAGTTTGAAGATTTTTTTAGACGATTTGATTATTCATAAGACGTAAAAACTGACGGACTTTGACATTAGCCACACACTTCGCAGGATATTTCATTATGTGGATCACAGAAGGTAGAGTGTATGACAGGACGTATATAATCTCATTTTCATTTTATTGACATCCAGTGCCATCAAAGAAACCAAGAATCAAGCTTTTAATTCCGTATTAAAACATCATGGCAGTTCGACTGGATTTTTGCCGACCTCGGGCAGAACTGAGACATCTTGATTTAAAAACCTCCGCATAGAACTTCCGGCATTTATTGTCGATACGCAATTTCGACAGTGTGGGGAGTACACACGATCATTTTATTCCTTTTTGACAGCTCGCAGATGTATCCCGATTGTGCTACCCATGCTAAAGTCGCCCATGCCATTTATCAAAAAATCCCGTCCACATACTTCTCCCAACAATGCATATGACGTCCTACCATGGCCTGACAAAATATATAAAACATGCAGGAGAATTAACTGCGCAGATGTTTTAAGTCTGTAATTCGATGCCACGCCGAATAAGCTGCCAAGTACAATAAACAATAATTTTGATATTTTGTTCTGATAATCATTTGTTTATTTTCTATACACTACCATACCAACCTCCTGTAGCTCAATTTCTTCTGGGTGCATATATTTTTTTTTGAGAGGTATATAAACATGCTTGCCATGTTTTAAGTCTGTAAAATAAACAATAATTTTTATTTATAAAACTCCTCCCCCAACCTCCTTGAGGGTAAATATCTGTAAAACTTGTTCTTAAAGGGTTTCTACTCAATATTAATAACAATAAAAGCATGCCTGCAAAATTTCAAGTATGTTGGTCTATTACTGTGATTCCCAAAGTGGTCTATATATACCTTCATGGATCTAGGACAGCAGGAAAAAAATTGGGGATCCATGAAGTGAAAATTTGGGTCTAGGATTGTGACTCTCATATAACCCTTTAATAGCTTTAATTTTAACTTTTAATGTGGAATAAATATTCCACATACACAGGGGTGTTTCTTATTTACTGACATAATATTTTATTATAATATAAACACATCTATATATCTATCTCGAATTATGGAATACCATGAGAAAGTTCTTAATTGTATTTCCTCGGGAAAAGGAATTTCAGGGCGGTTGCCAATATTCATAACGGAAAAAAAAGACTGGGCACACTACTAATTGAGGAGTGTCAGGATTCATCCTAACAAAATTGCTGCCATATGATGAAAATTTGTTTAAAAGCATCAGATTCATCCCTCGCATTAAAACCATTTATTTGCTCAGTTATTTTATGCATAACAGTTATTGAATTTAAATTAAATTAATAAATGTTTAAAATTAAGATGTGTTTGTTTTCTTAATTTTCACACTACCGTTTAAAATTTAAATCTTTTAAAATAAGTAACTCTGTACCTGCTATAAAAAACATTTAATTGACGAATTTGCATAAATTCAATATTAAGTATGCAATGATCTACCCCGAACCGGAACACATGGCAAGGGGTTTATGAGAAAAAAAAGTTTGGGAAACTCTGGTCTATATAATAGTTCCGGAGATTTCGTGATGAAGGAATGTGTGTCCCTTATTTTCACTTATACACTTTTCGGTACACTTATTTTCTTTTCTTTAAAAAGAATGGTTAAACCATTAGAAAAGTTTTGAATCATAAATGTATAATATATATATATATATATATATATATATATATATATATATATATATATATTCCGTAAAATCCGGCATATAACGCGCACCGCCGTATAACATGCACCCATACTTTCAAGATGCAATATTTAATTTTTAGGTATATATTCGTCGTACACTGCTGGACAATTGCTAAGGACGGATCACAAATTGCTATGTAGCATAACATTAAGCGAGACATGAGGCCTAGTAGGATAAAATATAGTTGCCACACTGTTCAGACATTAGAATAAAGAATATTTATTGTTCTGGAAAGTACAAAAGCTGTGAAACATCTGAAAGAAAAAAAATGTTCATTTGATCTGCGTACGGATAAATGGAACAATGCATCTAAAAGTGAGCAGGCACCTTAAAGAAAGGTATCAGTACGGGATATGTCCACCGTGGAGTGTGATGCAACATTCCACACGTCGTACCATATTTTGCACAACATTATCCAGCAGCTGTTGAGGCAATTTATCCCATTCCTCTGTGAGTGCACGGATGAGGGTGTTCTTGTTTGTCGGAGGATAGTTTCGACCAGCAACTTGCCTGCCCAAAGCATCCCACACATTTTCAATGGGGTTTAGATCTGGAGAACGCCCTCGCCATACGAGACGTTGAATACCCTCGCTGTGTAGACAATCCTGAACAGCGAGTGTTCGATGACATGTTGCGTTGTCGTCCATAAAAACAAATTTATCACCGACAGCACCACGGAAAAGACGAACATGAGGAAGTAGAACTTCATCAATGTATCGTTGTCCCGTCATAGTCCCATTCGCAACCACATGTAGGCGCGTGCGGCCATTGCTCATGATGCCGACCCACACTATGATACTGCATGTCGGATATCGGTCCTTTTCCTGGATATTTTCTGGACGATAAGCAGTACCACTCTCGTGCCAGATCAGTTGGCGTCTACAATCCGATGACAGACTGAACCTACTCTCATCTGAGAATAGTACGCATGCCCAGTCCTGTTCAGACCAATTGTGATGCTCAAGACACCATTGCAAACGGGCAGTACGGTGCTGTCTGGTCAATGGGACACACACAACAGGTCTGCGTGCGTATAGTCCTCCTCCCCTCAAACGTCTGGCAACAGTTTATCGGGAGATCTGCTTTCCTGAGGCAGCAAGAAACTGATTTGCCACCTGCTGAGCTGTGGTGCGTCTGTTCCTTTTTGCTGATAGGTCGATATATCTGTCTTCTGCAGGCGTCGTACTTCTAACACGGCCTCCCCGTGCCGTCTACTACACATTCCAGTAGTTTTAAATGAGTTCCACAGCCGTGAAACAACGCTGTGAGTGATGTCGAACTCCCTGGCAACATCTGTTATTTTTCGCCCTTCTTCGATTTTTCCAATAATTCGGCCGCGCATAAAATCATCTATGTGATCTCGGGAAGACACGCCAAAGTTTTAAGTTCGTCTATTAAATCTTTCCTGTAAAACTGTGATTTGAAACAACAACTGTCCACACACGTCAAAACCTTTAAAGCTCTTTTGAACGCTATCACGGGATGAACAGACGTGGAAAAAAATGTGCATACTCATACTTCTCCTTACTAATATCCCGCACTTATTCTAATTTTCCACATTTTGCTTCCTTTCATTTTGTGGTTGCTATGGATGATAGTGTTATCCGTCCTTAGCAATTGTCCAGCAGTGTATAACGCGCACTCCCATTTTTACGAAGAAACCTGAAAAATGTACGTTTAGAATGTTCTGATGTTTTGAAATAATTTATTCAAGGAATTTATTTTTCCATGTTTTAGAAAAAAGTAGTATACTTCTAGTACTACAACCCTTTAAGTTCATATATAAGCAATGTCATTTCTTCTAAGTAAACAGTATTTCGATCTACGTAGAAGTCTAATTTTTTCTATGCTCATCCTTCGCTTTTATATTTAAAGCTGTCATTTTCATACCCGGCGTATATTATGCGCTCCCGTAATTTCATATCTTATTTTTTGTGTTAAAAATGCGCGTTACACCCCGGATTTTACGATATGTGTAATTAGACTGTGTTTTGATTATAAACGATTGCATATATTATCTTACAAAATAATGTTAAATTCACATATTAATCAATGTAATATATATGCCTAGTTTATGTTTTTGACTCTATCTGTAAGTTGGAAGTGCATGCGTGAAGGAAAATAAATAATCTTTTCTCTCATGTTTCAGTTTACAAGACACCTGGAATCCAAACATTGTTTAAACTCTAACTTTGTTCGAATCACAATAATGAAAGCTCCTCAACAATGTTTTCTAAAATTGACTTTTAACGGAAGAATAACATTGTTATAGCGTTAGGTATTGCTAAAACTTAGGCATTGTATTCCGTGCAACAATATTTAGCGATCAGAATGTAATTTACATTGGATAATTGCGCATCAAAAATAATTGCTCTTATTTTTGCTCCTTAGTGTCCCTCATTTTCAAAACCTGTCGCTACTTTTCAAATTTCTCTATTCTACTTATTTATTTTTACGGCTTTATAAACTCCTGATCCCCACCCCCTATAAAAATGGATGACAAAATATTGGCGAAGACCATTCTGCTCGTGTGGCTCTATTTTTCTATTAGAATTTTATTTGTGACGTATTGGGATGCCTTGTTTCTACCACCGATTTTATTAGTCCTGGACAACCTCTTCGAAGATTCGAAATCCAACTGCCAGACGCAGACTGGAGACCACTTCCAAGTCAGAAAGAAAAAATCAGAAAACAATAAAGAAGTCAAAAAGGAACAAGATCAAATTTTAAAAGTAAAGGAAATGGATTCAGAAAAAATTAAGTCGCCAGCATTAGAAAAAATTCAGGAACTTATATCCGAATTACAAAATTCATTGACATCAGAAAGTAAAAATGGCGCAGCTCCTCCAAATTTTAGCACGTTAGCAACAGAAAATCCAGCCAAGAAAATCATTTCTACAACCAAGATTTCTGCTACTTCGGAGGAAGATAATTTGAAGAATAGTAAAACGTCGCCAGCATTAGAAAAAATTCAAGAACTTATATTAGACTTACAAAGTTCATTGAAATAAGACTGTAAAAATCGTCCAGCTACTCCAAATTTCAGTACGTTAACAACAAAATTAGAAAATCCAGCCTACAACCAGCTGAACAAAATTATCGGACATGAAAAACTTTATTTCATTTAAAAAAAGAAAAAAAAAAAAGGGGAAAACAAATTTTATGTGTATTTTATTTGTGTTTTTTTTAATTTTATGTAAATTTTTAAAATTTTTTGTGTATTTTATGTGCATTTTTTTATTATATGTATTTTTATATTATATTTTTGTTTGTTTTGAAAAATTTTGTGCTATGTGTTTTTTTGTATATATTTTTCTTTATTGTTGTTTATTTGTGTATATATTTTTGTTTATTGTTTGTGTGTGTGTGTATTTTTTTGTATTAATTGTGTTATACTTTTTGTATATATTTATTTTTTCTATATAGTAATTATATAGTTTTTCTGTTTGTATTTGTTTTGTGTTTGAGGTATATAATAAATATATACCGCATAAATATTTTTGTAATTTCTTTCGTTTATAATGATTCTATCAATCTTAAGATAATTTCACACAAAAATAATTTAACTTTTGAAAAGTTACGAAGTGTTTTACCTAAATGGTTTAAATTCAAAACTTTCGAGTCATTGAAATATAAAATTTATTCAAGTAAAGCAGTGTTTCTGAAACAGTGGGGCGTGCCCCCTAGGGGCCACGATAACCCTTCAAGGAGGCGCGTTCATATCGAAAATAAAAGAATATAAAAATTAATTTACTGGAATGAAGTAAAACAAAATACTTTCTGACATAATAAAAAACACAGATTTACATTGATATGATTTATATGTATCATCTCGTGAATAAAGGTCATCAAAAATAAAAGATTATACTTTGAACGCTCATTAGCTATCATTGATCCTATAACGAAATTAAAAAAATAGTTTGCTTGCTTTGCTGTATTCCTACAATGAGAGATTTTTTTATTATGTTCCTTTTAACCTAAAATATTACTTTTGCTGACTTTCGAACTTAATGGTATGGTTATCTGCGTCCCTTTTTTTAGGGAAGTTGTAAATTATATAATTCTGTTGCGCTTTTTTCAATGTGAAGGAGTTTTATGATACATGGATAAGCATATTGAGCACTTTGAAGGATTAATTGGCCAAGATTTATTTTTATGAGTATTCTGAAACATGTAATACAAAATAAAAAACTTTTTACACTTTTTTAGAACTAATATCCATATTTTAAAATGAAGTACACTTTTAACACGGGAGCGATGAGCATAGTCACCCAGGATCACGAAATCGTTAATTCTGGGAAAACTGTTTATCTTTTACTAATGACCTTGACAGAGAAATGGGAAATAAAATGAATTGATTACATATCTCCTTCTTTTATGGGAGTGGCAAACTTTTTATAATCTTAAGGTACTTGTTTTGAACGAGTTACCGGCGCAACCACTTTTGTTCAAAAATATTTTCTTGAACATGCTGCATTCCCCCCTATGAATAACTTAGTAATTTTAATTGTGATGTTGTAAGACTGAATAAGGATTATAAATGTAAATGAGCTGAATATATAAAAAAAGAAATGGGCAACTGTGATCTCTTTGACAGGAAATTGAAACTGATGAAACATGGAAAACACTTGCTGAACTAATGCATATTAAACATGATAGCGAAAGTAAATTTGAGAAAAGCAATGAATACGAAACAAAAGGAAAATTTTCAATAGCTACACTAAGAACTTCATCAAAAAAAATATAAAGCCATAAGTGTACCGCAAGATGCATTTTACCCTGTCAAAAAGACACAAGCAAGAAAAAGTTCAACAGGATATTTATCTATCATCAAAGGACATTAAAAATACAATAACGTGAACAAAATGTGACAGTTTTGCTTGCAAATAACATTCCTGTAGTGTTAGCGAAAAGTGTTTGTGATATGTGTCCTTTATTAAGGTCACGCACATTGGGAACAATTTAGATCAGTTTTATTGGATTTTTTCTCAAATTATCAAAGAGAAATTGAAAAAACCTTTAAATAGGTAAGTACATTTTCTCTTAGTTAAATTATTCAGTGAAATTGTGATTTTTATCGTGTATTTTAAAAATAATTATATAAAAAAATAAAAAAAATGAGGTGAACCACTCCGCGTGACCATTAACGTTAGTATCGAGTGCACACCTGATCCCAGGCTAAATGTTTTCTCGCCTTAAATATTAAAAATAACACAATTGTTATTCATTGGAACTTTACATTATTTTCAATTATTTAACATTATTTCTAAATTATAATTCTGCAAGGCTTAAAATAACAATTCGTTCAAAACTATTTATAATATGAACATTCATTTCAAAAAATCATTTTATATTTTTGTGTACATTGTCCTGCACTTGGTTTTACTCTAATTATAATTAAGATTAAGAATATTGTAGTTATCCTTAAAAAATATACTCGTCTGAAAAATGGATACTTCAGCTAGTATATAAGAACAAGTTTAATAATCATTAATGACTTCCATGGGCTTGTCTTGCAGGGCAAAATTTTTCAAAGGAAGTCTAAAAGTTAGAAATTGACACTTTGAGTTATTTTTTGATATTTAACTGAGATCTCTATATTTGTCTTCAAAAGGAGCCATCGCAGAAAATCCGGATTCACAAAGGTATGATGTTGAAAATGGTAATAGTATACGAAATGCTTTTGTTTTCAGTGCAGAAAATTCAGCAACCACTATCCACAATTCATTGCAAAATCTACCACAGAATTGTTCATGCACTTTATTGTGGATCCTTAATGCTCGCTGATATTGAAAAAAATATCTATGATTTTGTTTTAGTACACTGCCGTAATTACTTAATGCTATGAATTACAACTAAAGTGTGAATTATGAAATGCACATTCAGGACAGATTCGGTAGCTAATCGACTCGACCTAGACTGACTAGAATTGTATGAGGTACATCATTTTTAAATGTTTTGTGCAGACGTCCGTTGGGTTGCCCAGACTCACGTAAACGTTCGCGAGAATGTCAGATGTAATGGATATGATAGAGAGCAACATAGATTAGACTGTTTTTTAATGACATTTGTACTTTTAGAAATGGATAATGAAGGAAATAAATCTTTAATTAAATATCATTTTGCAATCTGTTTCAATTTAAAAATTAGAGAAAGAAAGATAACATAATAACTAACCTATTAGTTAAAAGTAGTTTACTGAAAATATATATTACTTAAGAGTAACATATATAAAAAATTTAATACTTATCTTATTAATTTGTACGGTTTATAATTAAGATCGTGTTATAGCTTTAGCGTCAAAGTACATTATCATTGAATTCAATTTCTAATTATTATATAAGGGGTTGCGATAAAAATTATGATGGAAAATTGAGTCACCAGTGTTGAAAGTTTGAGAAGCACTGCCCAAAGGGGTTACGAGGGATTAAGTGTCGTTACAAATAAATATTCAGATTTTTTAATTATTGGAATTACGGATTTGCAATTTGGCACTTATATTCCTTCCATAGCGTTGCAAAACTCTACAAAAGAGAGGATTTTCATAAAATCCTCTTTTGAGAGGGGTTAAAGGGGTGTTAGAGATAAATATTCCATTTAGAGCTACAAATTTCACTAGCCTGCTCCTTTCATGGAGTAGAGATATGGAAAGACTAGGAGTTCTACGAAAATCGACCCCCAAGTTCTTTAACGAGGGTATTTTTTGTTAAAAAATTCCCTTTTAAGAACTACTAAACCTACTACCTTGAAATTTGGAAAACATGTTACTTCTGCTGGAAAGACATCAGCTTAGAGGGTGGTTTTCAAAATTCGACGTAAAAGAGGGTTACTGAGGCGTTATAAATTTTTTAAAAAAAACCTTTTTCCAGCTATGGGCTCAATTCATGACGTCACCGGATAAAGTTCTATATTGAATTCAAAACAAACATTAAAGTAATTAATTGTACTTGTTGTTCTATTTCTTTGTAAAACTCAGAAAAAATTTCAAATTTCATATTTGGGTAAAGATGTTTAAATGTTAGGGGAAAAAATTCTTCAAAACGATTTCTTTAATTAAAAAAAATCATATTTTATGTTTATACTTTTAAATACAATCATGTCCATAAATTAAGAATAATTCAAAATCACACAGAAATTGAACTCTAAAATAAAAAATTTCACCTCTAGAGAGAGAGAGAGAGAGAGAGAGAATTAATTATCACACACATCCTGAAGAAGAATATGCAAATTACAGGAAACCACCAGATGGCGCGGCTAGTACGTCACAATGACGAGAGTATAAGAGTGGGGTATAAAAGGAATAGTGGCAAACAAGTAAAATTGTTCACAAGCGCTTTAAAAGCCTTTCAGTGCAATAACCGCATAGTTATGGCACAAAGGAAGCATTAGGAAGATTTTTTACGTGCTAGAATTATTGGACGACTGGAACGTGGACGTACCCTGCTGGAAGTATCCGAGGAACTTGGAATCGCCCAGAGTGTCATCTCCAGGCTTTGGCAACGATTCCAAGATGATGGTAATGTGAGTAGATGTTACAGCACAGGTCGCCCCCGAGTTACAACGCCGAATGAGGACCGGTATATTTGGCAGTTACTGCCAAAAGAAACAGACGGATCAAAGCATTAGACCTGTCTCGTCAGCTCTCTTCAGCTGCCGGTATGACAGTTTCAAGGCAGACCGTGTACAGACGCTTAGGGCACATTGGTCTATATGCTCGTAGGCCTGTTAGATGTGTTCCACTTACCGCAACTCACTGTCGCCTGCGATTAACCTGGAGTTGAGAGCACGCAGTGTGGACACCACAACAGTGGTCTTGTGTGATGTTTTTCGACGAGAGTCCAGGTTTAGCTTGCAGTCTGATTCTCGCCGGACTTTAATATGGAGAACGCCAGGTACCCGTTACCACCAAGAGAACTCCATTGAACGACACCGTTACGGTGGTGCAGGAGGGATCGCGTTTGGGGAGGAATTATTCTTGGTTCCAGAACTGAAATGTATGTTCAGAGTATAACGATGACAGGCCACGTCTATCGGGATGTCATTCTGGAACAACATGTACGTTGCTTCGGGGCGCCATGGGTGCTGAGTTTCTGTTTATGAATATCAACGCCCGTTCTCACCGTACAAACATTGTAGACGAATGACTTCAATCGGTGGATATCACCCGTATGGATTGGCCAGAGCATGTGTGGGGATAGGCTTGGCCGACGAATTGCAGCTAATCAAACCCTTCCCACATGTCTACCGGAACTTCGGAGTTCATTGCTTGATGAGGGGTGTAATATTCCCCAAGATCAGATTGATAATTTGATACTCAGCATGCCTACGCGTTGTAAGGCCTGTATTGCATCGTCCGGGAGACATACTCCGTATTAACCATCATACTAAACCAGTGTTTCTCAAACTGTGGGGCGTGCCCCTGGGAGTGCGCGGTATTCCTGCGAGGGGGGCGCGGAAAATTAAAGGTTTAAAAAATAATTTTTTGGAATGAAGGAAAACAAAATGCTTTCTGTCTTCATAAAAAATACACATTTACACTGATATAATTTATATATATCATCTGGTGATCATCAAAAATAAAAAATTCCACTTCAAACGTTCATTAGCTATCTTTGATTCTATAACCAAATAAAAAAGGCATTTTGTTTGCTTTACTTTAATCACACGATGAGAGATTTTTTTTATTACGTTTCATATAACCCCTAAAATGCTACTTTTGACTATCATATATTTGACCTACAAACTTACTGGTATGTTTCACTCCAACTGTTTTTCTTTTAGGAAAGTTGTAAATAATATTTTTCTGTTGCTTTTTTCCATGTGAATGAGTTATATGATATATGGATAAGCATATTGAGTACACTGGTGTGCAAAAATTAAGGACGAAGTCGAAACATTAGCATATCAGCTGAACGAAGAGGCAGAGCGGACAGAAAGACCAATCAGGAGATTAAGTGAGGTGATGTACGGTAGCACATGCGCAGATATGCAGGTAGACGTAATGGGGGAGTGCCTGAGTAGTATAAAGCATGTTGTCGGTGTAAGATCAGTATTTCTGGCAAAGAGATTGCACGCCGTATAGCAGTTAAAATCACACCGATTTGCTGCCTCAGAGAGAAATGGCGAATAATAAATCTGTTAGACGACATCTGGATGCTTTTACCCGAGGTCGAATCATTGGGAAGTTGGAGGAAGGCCGTAGTGTGACAAGTGTGGCTGCAGAGTTCGGAATTGCTCACAGCATCGTTTCACGACTTTGGAGACAATTGCAAACTACAGGAACAGCTAGCTATCCGGGAGTTCAGTAGTGGTCGTCCACGAGGAACCACACCCGCAGATGACCGGTAAATTGTCTTACTGGCCAGAAGAAACAGGCGGCAGACAGCGGGAGAAATCGCTAGACACACGACACAGGCGACTGGACGACCGATATCGCGTTTTACCGTGGGCAGAAGACGGCAAGGTGGTGGTCTGTTTGGACGACGCCCTGCACGGTGTGTACCTTTAACGCCTGCCCATCGGAGAAGGCGTTCTCTGTGGTGCCGGGAACACCGGAATTGGAGAGACAATGAATGAGGACGAGTACTCTTTACAGATGAGAGCAGATTCAGTTTGAGTAGCGATTCTCATCGCATACTCATCTGGAGAGTGCGGGGAAGCCGCAATCATCCCTCTAACATCATTGAAAGGGACAGGTATGGAGGTCGCGGTGTTCTCGTTTGGGGAGGCATCATGCTTGGTAGTCGTACAGACCTTCACATCTTCGACGCAGGTTCAGTCAACGGGACCCGTTATTGTAACGAGATTCTTCTTCCATATGTGCGTCTTTTTAGAGGCGCTATGGGTTTGCAGTTCCTTTTCATGGACGACAATGCACCATGTCATCGCACAGTAGCTGCCGAACAGCTCTTAGAGAGTGAGGATATTGAACGTATGGATTGGCCGGCATGATCTCCGGATCTCAATACCATCAAGCATGTATGGGAGTTTCTAGGCAGACGCTTGGCAGCTCGTACCTTACCACCAGTAACGATTCGGGAGCTTCGATTGGCGCTGCAAGACGAATGGGCAGCAATGCCTCAACAACTCATTGACACCCTCATTCTCAGCATGGGCAGACGCTGTGAAACCTGTCAGGGGAGATATATCCCCTACTAAAGACCGGATGTTTCTTGCTGGACACCCATCACAGGAATATTTCGGCCTTCAGTCGCATTGCGCTCCATGCTACTTTTTCAATATCAAGCTTCTTTTTATCCCTCTGATTTCTCTTTTAGTAAGTGTTGCTTACATATTACACATGTCTTTACGTATTGGGGATCTTACGGTATTAAATGTGTTGATTTGGAAAGCTTTTGTACAAAGTTATATTGAAAAAACCGTATCGTCCTTAATTTTTGCACACCAGTGTACTTTGAGGAATTATTAGGCCTACATAGAATGCATAACGGAAAACTTTTTACGCAATTCTTTTTTAGAACTAGTATCCATATGTTTTATTGAAAACTTTTTTAACACTGGATCCGTCGCGCGATGCGCAGAGTCATCTGATGTTCAAGAAATCGTTAATTCTAGGAAAACAGTTTACTTGTTACCAATGACCTTGACAGAGTATCTTCCAATAAGACACTCTTAATGGGAACTAAAATGAATTTATCACATTTCGCCCTCTTTTTTGGGGGAGTTTCATACTTTTTTTTTACAATCAAGTTACTAGTTTTGATCGAGTTCCCTGAGCGACCACTTTTGTTCAAAAATATTTTCTATGAACATGCTTTATGTCCTTTATCAAGGGCACGCAGATTTGGAACATTTTCATTAGTTTTATTGGATTTTTTCTCAAAAAATCAAAGAAAAATTGAAAAGTCCTTGAAAGTAGGTAAGTATATTTTCTCTTAATTAAGCCATTCACTGGAATTGGGATTTTTATCGTGTATAGTACAAATAATTATAAAATAAATTATAGTTTTAAAACAAATTAAAAAACACGCTTTTATAGTGAATCGAACTAAAAAGTAAAAAAATAAAAATATATATTACTTAAAAGTAACATATACATACATTTATCTTGTAACATTTATCTTGTTAATTTGTAAGGTTTTATAATTATGATCGTATTGTAGCTTTAGCACTCCCCCCCAAATGCGTTATTATTGCATTCAATACACTATTTTTTGGGGGGGAAGGGGCGCGATAAAAGTTGTGATTGAAAATTGGGTCGACAGTAGTTAAAGTTTGAGAACCACGGTACTAACCATGTTATACTGTTTTTTTGTAAATAGGTTTTTTTTTAAATTTGCTCCAGGGAGTAAAAATCGCAATTTTTATTAATTATGTCAAACATATAACATCTTTTTTTGCTCTTTAGCTTTTGTTTAATAAATAGACTTTACAAAAAAAGTCAAATTTGTTTTGCTTCTGTCTCTTTCTTTCCCTGAACTTCATTATCCTTCATTTATAGATATGAGTGTGTAAAATGTATTTTGTATACATATGCACTTTTTGTGGGCAAGTTTCTGCAAAGAGCAAAACTTGGCAACACCGGAACGCGTGAACTTATTAGCTGTTTTTATCGTATGACTATGACATCGCATGAGTTTTTGAATTGATTGGCTAGAATCAGGTGGCTTTCACTATGATGTGACTATGACGTCGAATGAATTGAGCCCTATAGATATACATATAAAATTTGGCAAACATGGTTTTTTGTTCAGCAGAGATATGCTAAAAGATTTTTCTGTTTAATTAGTAATTCCCTCAAAATTAACTCATTAAAAAACTTCGCTTTTTTATCCATTAATCTCTTTTGTTTTATTTTTCATTTCCCCTGTACGAAGAATATATATACCATTTAGTGATTTTTATATAATACTTGAAAAATAAAACCTAGTTAGAGATAGCGTTGTATTTACGCATTATTGTAGCCGTATTATAAACATTATATGAAAAAAACACATAGTTGCCGATTCAGCGCATACGAGGTATGCGAAATCGGGGTTGCAAGCTTGGCGAGTTTTCTTGAAGGTTGGTACACAGTTGCGGTAGTAAGTAAGGACCGATATTGTGTTTTTACAGAATTTCTTTTTACAGAATTTTCACTTATGTTGTTTTGACAGTTTTTTTTCTTACAAAATATGTATATATATATTTCTCAACGTAAAATATTAATCCCAACATACATTTTTTCGTACTTACGTATTATAAAGTTGGCCAACTTAGCCAAATTAAAATATATCACCAATTCAAAACATGTCGCCAAATGCTGTCATTGTTATTATTGTTTTAAGTGTGGGAACTATTTTGGCTACATATACAACCACTATTCGCTGCATATCACGGTATTTGACATCATCCTTTGATTTGATGAAATTTTCTGACCAAATAATCACTATGTGTTGCACTGCACTTAGAGGAAAGGGGAAAAAATCATTTTAAGAAAGATTTTCACTAAAAAATCTTTATATATAAAAGTCTTCTGTGCGTGTGTATGTGACTAAACTCCTCCTAAACGGCTGGACCGATTATCATGAAATTTTGTGTGTTGGTTCAAGTGGATTCAAGAATGGTTTAGATTCAGAATTCGGTTCGATATCGCAATTAGTTAAAAATATATTAATTAAAAACTTTAAAAACATTCAACTCAATATTCATCTGCATTGTGGTAGCAACGTTATTGTTATAAAAATGACGTAAGTTTGCGTCGAAAATCAATTTTCAGCCAAACTGGCCAAACCGGGTTTTCATTGTTACAAAATTGTGGACGAATCATGCTTTTTAGCGTTTTTAATTAATATCTTTTCAAAAATTCTTTATGTATAAAAATCTTCTGTGCGTGTGTTTGTGGATGAACTTCTCCTAAACGGTTTGTTCGATTTTGATGACATTTTTTGTGTGAGTTCAAGTGGATTCGAGAACGGTTTAGATTCACAGTTTGGTCCAATATCGCAATTAGTTAAAAAGATATTAATTAAAAGCCTTAAAACATATAATTGTTTTACTCCTGTGTGTGCTGTTTATTCTGCTAAGGCGTGGCAAGAAAAAAAAAGAAAGAAGAGGAGAGAATTTTCTCCGATATTCTCGCCGTCTTTAAAATTGCTATCTAACTTTTCTATCAAAATCAGACAGAAAATAATTGCGGAATCGGAAAGATTATCCATTTCGCCACGATACGTCATATATCTTTATATACATATAACTCTTCTGTGCGTGCGTATGTGACTGAACTCCTCCTAAACGGCTGGAACGATTTGGATGATATTTTTTGTGTGGATTCGAAAAAATACTTTAAATTCACAATTAGCAATTAAAAATGCGCCACAATTATGTAAGGGCGCGGGATTGTTCATAAAAAAATCATGGGCAATATATTCTTGATGCCACTATTTTAAGCGGCAAACTTCAAGGTGAAGTTGTACTTCTACTACAGATCCCAATGATTCTTTTAGACTCACCTACCCATTCAAATGGTTGCAATTTCAAATTCGCTTGGTATTTGCTATGACCATTAATAAGTCACAAGGTCAAACAATGACAATTTGTGGCTTAGGTTTAGAAAACCTTTGATTTTCGCACGGTGAATTATATGGTACATGTCCGAGGTTTGGCAAACCATTTCATTTGTTTGTTTACACCCTCAAGGATTAACCAAAAGCATTGTACATTCAATGGCATTACGATAAATTTATTTTTTGTGCATTAAAAAATATACCTGTTATGAAAACAGCTCGAGTTTTATCTTTTTACTAATCAAAACCACTTTAAGTTTCTATTCAGAATAGGTTTTATATTCAACTTAGTTCACAGTAAATACATACACACACGCAATCGATAGGTCGAGTTATGGTAACTGTACATGTGATGATGTCAGATATTGTAATAAATTTCTTTATAAAAAATTTCATCAAAATAGTCCAGATTGTTACAACTTATTCAAAAAAGTTTGTAATTTTCGGATTTAAGACGTGTGTACAGGACAACGTCTGTCGGGACCGCTAGTAATTCATAAAAAGCTTTATTAAAGAATGAAAACTTACACATACACAATTTCGATAATAAAATCGAAAAGAAGTCGATAAATGTTGTCGCTTGGGTCAGAATCGAAAATATACAACCTGCCTTCGGTATCTGTTTATGATTTCGGTACGTGCGTACTACGGCAGCAATGTCAATATTCAAGTTGATTTGCCAAATTGGCAACCCTGATTTCGCATGCATCGTACGCACTGAATTCGTAACTATGAGCTTCATTTCATATAATGTCATTTACAAGGTTACGATAATACGTAAATACCCTGATTTCTTCTAGGAGATTGTTGAATATTTTGCAACTGTCCTACGCGATTTTAACAACTGTACATTTGTAATTAATATTTGAACAGTAGACGCGAAATTACGCCAAGGTCCTTTTAACTAACATAATTCACAAGTTTTACAAATAAATTGTAAAACAGAAGTCAGAAACCAAACAGAAACTAAAATGATCGTTTATTTCTACTAATACTATTTAACACCTTGTAATTTATATATTATTGGTTGGTTCATATTGTAATCCTTTTTCTTGGTGGTGGGAAATATGGCAGCAAATTACTGTTGTTCTTGAACAGATGGGTGCTTACGTATTACCTTCAACGTAAGAAAATTGGCGCCATTTTCCTCCAAAATCTAATGGATAAATTTTTGTTCATATACAACATGTAAGAATCTTTGTTATTTTGATATATAGGCACGATTCATGTAGCCCCAATTTTTTTTGCGGTGACGCTAATACGTAGTCAGTACTAGCAGATGATTTTATCCAGTCAAGACTATTCGACGGAGTGTAGCGCCATTTTTACTTATGTATTATAAGATGGCCATGGTTGTACTAAGATTTTCCCAAATATTTAATATGCAAGCCTCCATATATTTATTTTATTTATCTATTTTTATACTTACGTATTATCGTGCCCTATTGGTGGCATTATATGAAAGGAAGCACCTGGTTACCAATTATTTCATACGGCACATAGGAAATAAGGATTGCCAACTTGGCGAGTTATTAATAGAGTTAGGTATTGTTGCGATAAGTACCTTTTTTTTATTTTGACAATAGTTAAACAGTTTGTTTAAACACTAAGACATTTTAATTTAATTTTTTCAGAAGTATTACTAAAATCTGATTAGAAATTTATTATTATAATTATTTGAATGTGCTAACCATTTATACAATTATTACTGCATATGTACATATAAAATCTTACCTATACATTTGTATCAAAAATAAATAAAACTTATTGTACATACAAACAGTACTTGGTTACAATTTTACAATATTTATTGTGTCCTTTTTAAAATATAAATCTCTATCTGACAGATTCTTTTTCCCAATAAGCATCAGCTTTAATTTTTTGGTTCCTCAATCTCTTTAATTGAAGCGTGCGGCCATCTTGTGTAAATGCACTGTACAACAATTGGTAGAGATCTGTTTTTTTCGTGAGCATCCAAATTGGCAATAGGATCAATTGTATACGAAGTTTCGGCATATTTCTTCGCCAACCCATCGTAATGATATAGAGTAAAAGTTCTTTTGAACTTACTTTTCAAAACCTTTTTAGACACTGCAAAAAGAACAGTGAAGTGGCTGTCCGCAAGAACTAACCAAATGGGATATTTTGGATTTTTTAAATTATTGCCAACTGTACAAGTTTCCTGGTACTCATAAAGTGACAAGAGTCCGATTTTCGATTGTGACGGTATTCCACGAAAGCGAGTGGTTTGGGCACCCCCCGAATTCAATTCTACGTCTCCATCGAATAAGTTGGGAACAGCTTTTCCAATGAGAATTAAGTTTATTATTTCCTGAGAACAATAGCCATCGCTTCCAATCAGGTGACTATCCGGATAGTCCATTTCTTGCCGAATTTTTTCAATGCCTCTAGTCAACATGAGAGAATAAAGAAAATAGATACAGCTACCATCATGATCTCCCATAACCTCTGGCTTAGAATTAACAAAATATTCTAGTAAACAAGACTTGCATTCGAAGTACTTCAGTTGCAAATGCTCTATAACGCCATCCACTCCCAAAATAGTCGAAGCTCTTGAAGAGCTTAAATCAGCACCGTTTCGCTTCATGGCAACGACTGCTTTTTCATTGTCTCCAGCTTGCCAAAGAATAGATGCTAGAGCCCTAGCAAGAGCTTCAACTTTTTCACCGGATTTCAATTTCGGTACTCCAAATTCAGCATCAATGTGGGAATAGCCGAAAAGCAGTTCGTAAATAACATGTGCCTGTACCGCTGCTAAAACACCACAAGGCCCAGCCTTTTTTTGAATGAAACCATAACTAGGAACACTTCTGAAGTGAAAGCCTTGCTCTGTCCACGCTTCGGTAAATGAGTTCATTGTATTTCCAAATAAGAGATGTCTTAGTGCGCAAGCTTCATCCACAGTAATGAACCTTTCTTCTGCTCTGACACTGGATAAAAGATCGCATGAAACATTGATGAAATGAGAAGATGATGCTTCTGTAGATTTATTACTCATTTCTTTCAAAATGCATTCAGCATTTCAATCTTACTGCATCTTCACACACTTTAGTTTTTTTAAAAAAGGTAGTTTTAAAAGATGTAACATTTCACCTATGAGCAATAATTATAATTTGTCAGCAACATTACATACTTCACGATGTATTAATAATATAAAAATTCATAAAAACTAATGTGAAAAAAAGAATTATATAAATATTTCTTCTTAAATGAAACTAAAAAAAAACTACTGTATTTTATGGAGTTTGAAATGTAAACAAACATTGATTTTTTTTTCTAAAAATAATGTAAATAAAATATTTGAAAGATTTTATCTTACCCAAACCACGAGAATTAAATTTACTATAAACATTTTTGTAAGCGATTAAAATTAAAATATCGCTGATATCAAATTGTTGATGTCAGATATTCGATTAAAATAAACATTATTAATGTTGCCATAAGTAATGAAAAATAATAAATAATTAGGAAAAGAAATTGATTAAAGAGTTATATATATATATAAAGAAATATATCATTTGCTGATGTAAATAGTTAATGACAGGTATTCAATTAAAATAAATAATAATAATGTTACCACAAAAGTTAATAAACAACAAATAATTGAGAAAAGATATTTTGAAACTGATAATTAATGTCAGAATGAAAAGTTGAAATGCTACAAATTAAAAGTACTGATTATTTAACTAAGCATTATTTTTCCCCAAAATTTTATTTCTTCGCTTAAAAATATTTGTCTAATTAATGTGACATTCGAAAATCCTCATTTTTTTATATTTGACTTTACAGTAAGGACTAATTGAAATGTATTAATAATTCATAACTTTTTTCAGGAATTAGAAATCTTTCATTATTCTAATTTGAAATTTAATCTTTTGTTTTCAGTGTATATTTTCTAGCTAATTATTCATTATTTTTATTCAGTGAAATGTTAAATAGAAAATCGTCTGTTTTTATAGGTTTGTATGATTTATTTCTGTCTCAAAGGAATTGAATATTAATGAAATATTTTAATAACTTTTTAATTTAGCTCTGCAATGCGAAGTTTATTTGTTGTGTGTGCTTGAAGTAACAATTTTAATGATTTTATTAATTATTTAGATTTCAGATTATGTTAAGAAAAGCATTGGGCCGTAAAATAGAATTTTTTAAATAGAAAATAGATATTTTTTTAACTGGACTTTTAATGGAGATATGAAAAATGTACAATTTGTTTTTGTTAAATCTCTATTTCTATTGTTGATTTTGAAGAATTTATGATTATAGACTGCTTTTTTAAGACATTCATGTAGGTTATAATTTAGTTTTTCACTTGAAATACTTATCAACTTTATTAAATGTAAACATTTTCAAGTCTACATAATTCTAAGCTTGAATTTTAAAAATATAAAATCATAAAAGAGATGTTGAATGTGGAAACTAAATAAAAACTGCATCAAAATGATTCAAATTAATTAAATTAATTTGATTTGTAAAATACTAATTTTCACCGTCACTTTTGATGGAAACACAAAAAAACTCTCAATTCCTTTATTAAAATAAAGAACTATCATTATTGGCTTTTATTCTTAACGACGTCATTAGACAAAAAAAAGAGTATTTTAACTTCTAAAATACAGTGGGTCACAAAAGTGTTCGTACACTTGCAATTTCTTATAAAATTTAATGTTTTCGACTAATAAAAATTAATATATCGTAATTGTAATTTTTTATGATATCTGTAACTTGTTCTTAATGGAATGACATAATTAATTTTTTTAAAAATAGTGTAACTATTTTTTTAAAATATTAATAATCAAAAAGCTACTAAAAATTACGCCACAAAAGTCTTCGTACACTTAACAAAAATCTCAACTTAGCTTTAAATATTGTATTTCTTTTAATTTAGTACTTAGTAGGATATCATTTAGTGTCAGCAGCAACTTTTAAGCGTCTTGGTATAGATTTAATCAGATTTTTGTAATTTCTGCATCAATTTTCCTCCATTCTTCTGTGATTATTGTTTTTACTTCACATTTTGTGTTTATTTGTCATGATTTACTTTTCTTAGCATCAAAATCTCACCAAATATTTTCTACTGGGCTAAATAAAGTGATTGAGAGGTGTTTTCATAATTTGGGAACAGTTATAAATGCACGAGTGGCGTACATTAAGATCAGAGTGCTTGGCGTCAATATCCTGTTAAAAATGAAATCATTTCCAGTATTTTATATATATATATATATATATATATATATATATATATAAATTTCAGACGAATAATTTAAAATTTCTCTTCAGAATATTTAAATAGAACTCATGATTCACAATACCATGAAAAAATAACAAATTATCTAATTCTGAGGCCAATTTACACCCCCACGCCAGAACAACATCACTTCAATGCTGAAGCATGGAGTTGGAGAAGTTCTTGTTCCACATAAATTCATGGGATTAAACTTCTTATTTTTTCATTTACAAGCTATTATAGGCCCATAGGAACCAAACATGTTGAATTATCTGCCATCCTAATCAATGTGCTGTTAATTTTGATTTTTTTGAAACTTTATCCCAAGAACCTAGTTGGATCAATAAAGTATGGAGGTGGAAGTGTTCTTGTGTGGGGGTGTAAATCTGCTACAGAAATAGGTAATTTGGTATTTTTCTTGATATTGTGAATTATGAGCTCTATTTAAATATTCTAAAGATAAATTTTAAATTATTCGTCTGAAATTTTTTAATACTGGAAATGACTTCATTTTTAACAGGATATTGACGCCAAGTACACTGATCTCAATGTACGCCACTCGTGCTTCTATAACTGTCCCCAAATTATGAAAACACCTCTCAATCACTTTATTTAGCCTAGTAGAACATATTTAGTGAGATTTTGATGTAAAAAAAAGAAAACATGACAAATAAACACAAAAATGTGAAATAAAAACAATAATCATAGAAGAATGGTGGTAAATCGATGCAGAAATTACAAAAAACTGATTAAATATATACCAAGACGCATAAAAGTTGCTGCTGACACTAAATGATATCCTACTAAGTACTAAATTATGAAAGAAATACAATATTTAAAGCTAAGTTTAGATTTTTGTTAAGTGTACGAAGACTTTTGTGGTGTAATTTTTAGTAGCTTTTTGATTACTAATTTTTAAAAAAATAGTTATACTATTTTTAAAAATGTAATTATGTCATTCCATTACGAACAAGTTGCAGATATCATAAAAAAGCTACATTTACAATATATTAATTTTTATCAGTCGAAAACATTAAATTTTATAAGAAATTGCAAGTGTACGAACACTTTTGTGGTGTACTTTAGTTCTTTTGATATTTAATTGCTTTTAAAATCTTGATGCAAGCTTTTTTTTGTTTACATGTGCATTTAAGTTACTTATCGTCTATTTTAAATTTTTAAAAAATGATATTTTATTTTAAGTTAATTTTAATTCCTAAAGTGGTAATTAGTTATTCTTGTGGCTTGCGATAGATATTTAAAGTCGATTTTGTGATTCAAATAGTGTACAATCTTTTGAATTCCAAAGGAAACCACTTATTTGTGTTCTTGTTCTAACAACTTATCCGAACTTTTTCTGTAGAGAATCTTCATTCTCTTATTTTTACTATTATTGGAAAAATGAATGATTCTCGGAATTCTTTAATTTAACATTTCAGACATTGAAAAAAGTAAACGATTCTAAGTTTTGATTCCGCTATGTGAGTACGTTGAGTGAAACTCTGTTCTAAAATGTTGATTCTGTTGTGGAATATTGTTTGTGTGGTTGAATTTTAAGAAGGTAAGTTTTCCCATCATATTATCTTTAACAGGTATGAAATAAAATTCGATTAATCTAATACCCTCTTTCTACATTTGAAAATACTTTAACCTGTAAGATGTTATATTATTTTTTGAAGAATTATAAAATCTTAACTTAATGGAAGAAAAACACTGATCATTCTTTTTCAAAGCTCTGAACAAGTCTATAGTAACAACATACACTGGTGTGCAAAAATTAAGGACGAGACGGTTTTTCAATATAACTTTGTACAAAAGCTTTCCACATCAACACATTTAATACCGTAAGATCCCCAATACGTAAGGACATGTGTAATATATAAGCAACACTTACTAAAAGAGAAATCAGAGGGATAAAAAGAAGCTTGATTGAAAAAGTAGCATGGAGCGCAATGCGACTGAAGGCTGAAACATCCCTGTGATGGGTGTCCAGCAAGAAACATCCGGTCTTTAGTAGAGGATATGATCTCCCCTGACTGCTAGGCAGGTTTCACAGCGTCTGCCCATGCTGAGAATGAGGGTGTCAATGAGTTGTTGAGGCATAGCTGCCCATTCGTCTTGCAGCGCCAATCGAAGCTCCCGAATAGTTACTGGTGGTAAGGTACGAGCTGCCAAGCGTCTGCCTAGAAAATCCCATACATGCTCGATGGGATTGAGATCCGGAGATCGTGCCGGCCAATCCATACGTTCAATATCCTCACTCTCTAAGAGCTGTTCGGCAGCTACTGTGCGATGACATGGTGCATTGTCGTCCATGAAAAGGAACTGCGGACCCATAGCACCCTCTAAAAAGACGCACATATGGAAGAAGAATCTCGTTACAATAACGGGTCCCGTTGACTGAACCTGCGTCGAAGATGTGAAGGTCTGTACGACTACCAAGCATGATGCCTCCCCAAACGAGAACACCGCGACCTCCATACCTGTCCCTTTCAATGATGTTCGAGGGATGATTGCGGCTTCCCCGCTCTCTCCAGATGAGTATGCGATGAGAATCGCTACTCAAACTGAATCTGCTCTCATCTGTAAAGAGTTCTCGTCCCCATTCATTGTCTCTCCAATTCCGGTGTTCCCGGCACCACAGAGAACGCCTTCTCCGATGGGCAGGCCTTAAAGTTACACACCGTACAGGGCGTCTTGCAAACAGACCACCACCGTGCAGTCTTCTGGCCACGGTAAAACGCGATATCGGTCGTCCAGTCGCCTGTGTCGTGTGTCTAGCGATTTCTCCCGCTGTCTACCGCCTGTTTTTTCTGGCCTGTAAGACAATGTACCGGTCATCTGCGGGTGTGGTTCCTCGTGGACGACCACTACTGAACCACCGGATAGCTGTTCCTGTAGTTTGAAATTGTCTCCAAAGTCGTGAAACGATGCTGTGAGCAATTCCGAACTCTGCAGCCACACTTGTCACACTGCGGCCTTCCTCCAACTTCCCAATAATTCGACCTCGGGTAAAAGCATCCAGCTGTCGTCTAACAGATTGATTATTCGCCGTTTCTCAATGAGGCAGCAACTCGGTGTGATTTTAACTGCTATACGGCGTGCAATCTCTTTGCCAGAAATACTGATCTTACACCGACAACATGCTTTATACTACTCAGACAATCCCCTATTACGTCTACCTGCATATCTGCGCATGTGCTACCGTACATCACCTTACTTAATCTCTTGATTGGTCTTTCTGTCCGCTCTGCCTCTTCGTTCAGCTGATATGCTAATTTTTCGACTTCGTCCTTAATTTTTGTACACCAGTGTATATATGATAAAATCCTAGCACAGCCCGCCGATGTTTATTGTTGACAAAAGTTTTTCATCCAGTGGTGCCAAGGGAAATCCGCGTTTTTCAAAATAGCGTCAGAGAAGAAAACAAAGGAGCAAAAGGCGGTTTAAAATGTGGCATCAAAAATGAAAAAAACGTGTTTTCTAAAACGGACAAAATATGAAACATCAAATCAAATGCATATTCTTTTCAAATTTCGGACATTCATACCAATCCTTCCATCAATCCTTCATTCATACAATAAACAAACATTTATTTTTCAACTCTTTTATTCAGATGAAAATCCACTTGTCGCGCTTTTACGAAGAAAAACGTGTTTTCCAAAACGGCTTCAACAAGAAAAATTGAAAACAACGTTGCTTCTAAAATGCAACCATTGGAAAAATCATCCGATACGCATACTACAGATTAAAGAATTAACGATCTTCTTTTATCTCAAACAAATGCGTATTCTCACCATATTTTGGATATCTTACCGAAATATTTTCAATCTTTCAATTATTCATAAAACAATAATTTTTTCTCACTTCTTTCATACAAAAAAATTATCTACTCGCCGTTCTTTTAAGAAAAACGTGATTTCCAAAATGTCTTTTTAAAGGATATATACACTGCTGGACAATTGCTAAGGACGGATAACACTGTCATCCATAGCAACCACAAAATGAAAGGAAGCAAAATGTGGAAAATTAGAATAAGTGCGAGATATTAGTAAGAAGAAGTATGAGTATGCAAATTTTTTTCCACGTCTGTTCATCACGTGATAGCGTTCATAAGAGCTTTAAAGGTTTTGACGCGTGTGGACAGTTGTTGTTTCAAGTCAAGGTTTTACAGGAAAGATTTAATAGACGAACTTAAAATTTTTGGCATGTCTTCCCGACATCATATAGATGATTTTATGCGTGGCCGAATTATTGGAAAGATCGAAGAAGGGCGAAAAATAACAGATGTTGCCAGGGAGTTCGACATCGCTCACTGCGTTGTTTCACGGCTGTGGAAGTCATTTAAAACTACTGGAATGTGTAGTAGACGGCACGAGGGAGGTCGTATTAGAAGTACGAGACGCCTGCAGAAGACAGATATATCGTCCTATCAGCAAAAAGGAACAAGGGCACCACAGCTCAGCAGGTGGCAAATCAGTTTCTTGCTGCCTCAGGAAAGCAGATCTCCCGAAAAACTGTTGCCAGACGTTTGAGGGGAGGAGGACTATACGCACGCAGACCTGTTGTGTGTGTCCCATTGACCAGATAGCACCGTACTGCCCGTTTGCAATGGTGTCGTGAGCATCACAATTGGACTGAACAGGACTGGGCATGCGTACTTTTCTCAGATGAGAGTAGGTTCAGTCTGTCATCGGATTGTAGACGCCAACTGATCTGGCGCGAGAGTGGTACTGCTTATCGTCCAGAAAATATCCAGGAAAATGACCGATATCCGACATGCAGTATCATGGTGTGGGCCGGCATCATGATCAATGGCCGCACGCGCCTACATGTGGTTGCGAATGGGACTATGACGGGCCAACGATACATTGATGAAGTTCTACTTCCTCATGTTCGTCTTTTCCGTGGTGCTGTCGCTGATAAATTTGTTTTTATGGATGACAACGCAAAATGTCATCGAACACTCACTGTTCAGGATTGTGTAGACAGCGAGGGTATTCAACGTCTCGTATTGCCAGCGCGTTCTCCAGATCTAAACCCCATTGAAAATGTGTGGGATGCTTTGGGGAGGCAAGTTTCTGGTCGAAACTATCCTCCGACAAACAAGAACACCCTCATCCGTGCACTCACAGAGGAATGGGATAAATTGCCTCAACAGCTGCTGGATAATGCTGTGCAAAGTATGGTACGACGTGTGGAATGTTGCATCACACTCCACGGTGGACATATCCCGTACTGATACCTTTCTTTAAGATGCCTGCTGACTTTTAGATGCATTGTTCCATTTCTCCGTACGCAGATTAAATGAACATTTTTTTTTTTTTCTTTCAGATGTTTGACAGCTTTTGTACTTTCCAGAACAATAAATATTCTTTATTCTAATGTCTGAACAGTGTGACAACTATATTTTATCCTACTAGGCCTCATGTCTCGCTTAATGTTATGCTACATAGCAATTTGTGATCCGTTCTTAGCAATTGTCCAGCAGTGTATATATATATATATATATAAACGCTGCTTTTAAAATACAATAGTAAGAAAAAAACATCGAAAATGTATACTTCGGATTGAATTAATAAACGCATCTCCTTTTTTCTCTAGCAAACATTAACATTCGAAAAAAATCCCCTCATTCTTTCAATTTCCTCCATTCTAAAATATCTTTTATAAAATTGTCGAAAATGTCTGTTGAACCGAATGACCACTGTCCGAATTCAAAAAAATTTTAAAAATCCCGTCCAGGTAGGGTTACTATTTCCTATATTATTTCGCAGGGCTTAGATATTGTAAATTTTATCACCAACAAATTTGGCGCCAAATAATGGGGCTGGGCTAGGATCCAACCAAAAAAGGCTGTGCATATTGTGAGTACCGCTTTTTGTTATACTATCCACGTCTAGCTTTAAGGTATCGGACTACGTTCGGAACCATGAATTTCCAAAAGCGGATAAATGGATAATATTTATGATATTTAGTGTCACTTAGATTAGAAAATGTTTTAAGAATATATAATTACAATAAAAAATTATTTAAGTACAATATTTTGACTAAAAATGAACATAGAATGACCCATCTTTAAAATATTCTCCTTTTGTGAAAAATACTTCTATTATATTAATATTTTGACTGCATATGTCTCTTACCTCTGTACAGAGGCTCAACTAGAATATTTGAAATATGTAGCTTAGAAGTGGGTTTAACCATGTTTTACAACAGAGATTAGAAATTTTAAGGAAAAAACTTCGATAATTATTTCAATGGGTGGTAACTCTGAAAAAATAATGTGAATTTTTCAAAAAAAAAATATTTCAGACTCTCTAGAGAAGTCTATATAAGCAAAATATTATTTATATAAGGAAAATATTATTATTTTTGCAGCAATTATTTATAAAAGGAGAACATTTTGAAAAAAAAAGGTTATTCTAAGTTAATATTTTGCCAAAATAATGTATTTAAATAATTTTTTTGTCAAGGTGTCCTTAAAACAATTTTATGCATGTATTCTTTTTAAGCGACACTAAATGCCATGAAAATTATGCATTTATGCGCCTTTTTTAAAATCACAGTTCCGAATGTAGTCGGATACCTTAAATTACTCTAAATATTTAAATATTTTTTTTTTTATAAAAGTAACAAATAGGCAAAATATTTTCTGTAAAATTGTTTCATTAAATCAAAGTGAAACTAGATAATTAATATTCATTTTATTATGAACTAGCTGTACCCGGCGCGCGTTGCTACGCAAACAACTGAAATAAATTTAAGAAAAATAATTTTAAAGGAAAATCAGTACACAAATATTCAATTCATTCAAAGCCGTTTCGAAAAAAATGTGTGATTACAAAGTTCAGTTTCAATTAGATGTTTATTGAAGTGCTGTGGGATACACAATATTTCTTGTTTTTCCATCTGGTGCGTAGACGAATAAATCAGAAGGTTTTCCGATACGTGAGCAAGCCACATAGAGCTGTCCATGTGAGAAGCATGGTTTGTCCAAATTTAATCCACATTCTTGTAACGATTGTCCTTGTGCTTTGTTAATAGTCATTGCGAAAGCGAGTCGTACCGGGAACTGTAAACGTTTGAATTCGAATGGCATATCTGTCGAGATCATTGGGATACGTGGCAACAGGACGTCTTCACCTTAGAATTTTCCAGTCAAAATTGTTGCCTCGATAGCATTGTTCATCATTTTCTTGACTGAGAGTCTGGTTCCGTTGCAAAGTCGTGGTGGATTTATGCTTCGAAGAAGTATGATGGGTACGCCAAATTTCAATGTAAGAACATGCGGTGGCATGCCTGGCAAATCAAACGAATTCAAGAATTCAGTTGGATAGTTGACAACCTCATCTTGATTCTCCACAGTATCGATGGACTTATATGTTGTCGTTTCACTGGGTATTCCATGCTGAATGGTGAAGTTGATGGTATTGACATCGATGTTTTTGGCTGCTAATATAGCACGCGTACTGAGCCACTGATGGTTTTTGTAGATTTGTGCAATGTTTGGGAAAACTTTTTGTACCAATTCGTCGATGCTTTCTGTGATCTTACAGAAGTTTGCTGGCAGGGTAATACATTGTGTAGATTCATCAATTTCCATTCGCCCATTTCCAATATCCATTAATTGTTTTGCAAAATTTCCAACTGATGCATCCCGTTGTAGTTGTACACGCATGTTAGTTTTCAAAGTCAATTTCTGTAAATGACGCCATAGAACTGATGATTTAAAACATGCATGAAGTTCATCAGCAAGTGTTGATCGTGGTATAATGGGCAGTGTTTGTCGAAAATCACCAGACAATAAAATGAGTGCGCCACCGAAGATCCGTCTGTTTCCTCTGAAATCTCGCAGAGTACGATCAAGCGCTTCCAATGCTTTCTTGTGAGACATTGTACATTCGTCCCATATGATAATTTGACACGTTTGGAGTACTTTTCCCATTCCAGAGTTTTTGCTGATGTTGCATGTTGGTGCCTCAGTGTTTTGCAAATTCAACAGCAGTTTCCATGCTGAATGCGTTGTTCGGACACCATCCAAAAGAGTTGCCGCAATTCCAGATGATGCAATAGCCAGTGCAATATTATTTTGTGATCGTATGGTTGCCAAAATTAGTGAAAGAAGAAAAGTCTTGCCTGTACCACCGGGCGCATCTATGAAAAACAGTCCACCGCTTTGTTCTGTGATTGCACGCATAATTCTGTCATACGCAATGCTTTGTTCTAGAATCAACTGCGGAAGATTTGTCCTAATGAATGTCCCCAGTTCGTCAGAATCATAGTGTGTTTCTCGTTGCAAATCACGATCAAAAAGGTTGTTTTCAGGTCGGTTTGAAGCAGGCATTCCCAGTTGCCCCAGTGCCTTGTTAGCGATTGTCAAACATATGTCTTCAATCAAAATCAATGCTTCATTATACACGTTTGGTGTGAATTGAATGTCTGGATTTTGATTCGTAGCGCGTAAACGATGTAGAATATCTTCACTCATGTAGTCCTTGTATTTTTCCCAAAGATCTTTTGGATTAGATGGGAAGCAGGTTGTTAATATTATGGCAAATAGCGTGCGTATTTGCTGTGGTCGAGCAGTATTAGATGCATCAGCTAGTGCAGTGTCCCAATGTGCATCATTCTCAAGAAGATTTAGTTCTTGGCAAGCTTGGCGATAAGTAGCGCACAGCTGACCGTTGACTGTTCTTAAATCTTGAAAGGATATTGGTCCATGTATATTAATCAAAGCAATGTTAGATAGAAGCATTCTGTATTGTTCGGATGAACAGTGTACAGACGACCCAATGCATCACTGGAATATAAATTGGTATGTCCTTCAACTGCCAAACTGCGACGTTGAAACCTTTTAGTCGATGCATTCCACGTGTAGAATTTCGGTACTTCAGAATAAAGCAAAGTTTTAGCAAAAAGATCATCTTGGCACAATGAGTAAAACGCAGTTAAAGTTGTTGCCGGTGGAACCAATGCTCTTACATTATCTGCTGTAAAGTACACGCGCTGTCCATTCTCGAGATGCACCGCCAAGTGTACTACTGTTGGATGTCGTTCATGGATTGGAAATGATAAGATGCGCCATACTGCAACAAATCTGGACGACCATATGCGCGAACGTATGTCATCGCATCTTGTGCGTATTCATACATGTGCCGTAGACTCCCCGTGAATGTAGACGGTAATATGGCCATTCTTCCCAATTCGTTTGGATTGACGTTACCATCATTAACGATTGAGTCTCGTAAATGGATGTACTGTTCAGAACGCAACTCGGTTTGATTCAATCGAATATATAATAGCCGTTCGGTTTCAATCTTCGCGTACATGTCAACGATATATTGATGGAACAATTGTCTACATTTCAGAATGTGGTTCTCAGCGTTTTGACGAATCATCAGTCGATACGAATAATAATTCATGGCGCTGACTTTCTTATTCGTTCCCTCACCTGTTTGTGGATTTATCATTTTGATGTTAAAATGATATCCATCATCTCCTCGCCAAAACAGAATCGGATACTGCAATCCGTCGTATGAGCGATGAGTTTCGGAGACTCGCTGAATGTCACCACTTCTGCGATGAAGAATTATATCGCGCGATTCAAATTCTTCGCCAACTATAACGATCGCCACTTCATCGATTGTTGGTGCATTGAACTGTCTCTCGTGTTGGCCAACGGGTCTTTTGTCTGCTCGAATCACCACTGCATAGTCATCGGCTGGCATTCGTTGAATGGCGGTTTTAAACAACCGAACTAATTTATTGTGTTGATCGAAAAGGCCTTGTAACGCACCCACAATTTCTCGTCTAGTGCCCGCATTATAATGACATCGTTGTTCAATTTGTTCATCACTGTTTGCCATAAAATATATTTGAAGGAACTTGTGATCTGCGTCCGGCAATGGTAGAAGCGATCCGGCATGATAATAAATTTGCCCTTGGACTCTGAATGCCAGCATGTAATTTTAGCGCACGATGTTCGTTGCACCGAACGATGTCATTTGGAAGCATGAATTGTACTTGCGGATGTTTTCCAAGAAATGCTTCGACACACGTGTAACACCAGATAGAAACGTTGACAGTGGTTCGGGTGGTGAATGTAATTCTGGTAGCTTAACTTTTCCACTGGCGCAGCACATTCCACGCGTTTCATTTTTAAATTTTAGTGCACTACAATACATGCAAATTTTATCCATTTTTCCAATGACGACATTTGGATGAAGATTGTAATCATTATTACTGTCATAATGGAATGCACTAAGATTCAAATGAGCGTGCAGTGTTCGTCTTGATCGAGCAGTGCTTATTCGAACATTTTGCAGCCTTCTTTCCCGTAATTCAGTTGTCTCAGAAGAACGGATCTGATTAGTACGTATTCGATCAGTTTCTAATCTTACTTCTCGTTGGTCAGACGATTCAGACGAACGGGTCTCAGTGGCGTGTACTCGAAGATTTTCCAGCCGTAATTCTCGTTGCTCGTCTGATTCTGAGGCTTGTAATACTCTTCTCTTTCGTGCTTGAGGTGTAGATCGGCCAATTGCTCGTCGCTTTGGAGGCATAATTATACAGGAACGACGTGATGCTTTTGAATTTATAAAACGTCGCAAAGTCGCAGATGGTATAAGATGCTAATAAGAAGAAAAAATCCGCACAGCAAATGCGTTCGGAATGTCAATTAGCAGTCAAATCCTTCACATACACATTCGATGATCTTCGTAAATTCACTGTAGAAAATGAATATAATCAGCTCACGGAAACTACAAATATTCAATCCGATTGAAGTATTTATCTAAATTAATTCAGCTTACGAGATGAAATGCACAAAATTATTCGAAAAACTCTCCCAAATATAAAAATACGCACAATATTGTCTGTTTAATGTAAGCTAGATATGAATTTCACAACCTACACAAATTCTTATGTCACTCTCGACTCGAAATGTCATCTATCGTTCGCTTCATTTGTTTCAATTCATATCAGCATGGACTGTAACGACAATATATGAAATTCATTAGAATGACATCTTCGCATAATCAAATACATAGTTTACGATTCTAGAAAAGACATACAGGTAAACAATCATTTTTATAGAGATAGAGAAGAGAAGAGGAGGGAATAAGAGATAGAGGAGAAGAAAAAAGAGAATAGAGAAAGAGAGAGAGAAGAGAAGAAGAGATAGAGAAGAAGAGAAAGAGAAGAGAAGAAGAGATAGAGAAGAAAAGAAAGAAAGTTTATAGATTTATTTTACTTATCGCACCAAAAATATATTTAGAGAACTTTTATTTATACGAATTCGTATAGATATCTATTAAAATCAGTATTGAACTTGATACATGGAAGCGCCATCTGATGGTAACTTCCATTAATACGAATATCATATTCGTTTCCTCTGTGTAAAAATACATGGTCATAATGATTTTCATGACAATCGGTTGAACGGGGCAGAAGTTGCTACTCTGCAGCGCCACCTGGTGGCGAGTGGCATCAATGAGCATATTATACAAACCTTCCCCGTGGAAAAATTCATATATATACCAATTTTCATAAGAATCGGTACAGTAGTTTTTGAGTTCATCGATGACATACAGACAAACATTCATTTTTATATATATAGATTATGTCATCAATAAGGATTATATATCTAAAATCACTCCTGATTTAAATAACATCCTTGCATAGAAACCTTTTAACCAGTACGAATTTGATATCCAGTGCTTCGCGCCAAGTTGTTTTTTATGTTCGCTAAGATGGGCGAAAACATTACATTTAATGGTTACCTTGACACTTTTATCGTGTGGCGATGTGGTTGCCATGGGAACAACGTATATCAGAGTTAATTTTTATTGTTTTTTCCCACGGTAATCCTATTAATTTCTGACGATTTCAATTCGATTCCTTTAAGAGGGTTTGGCACTTGAATTTTCAAATGTTGTCGATTTTTACTTTTTTATATTTCCTAAAGGTTCAAATATTTCTATTTAAAATGATAAATGATATGAGGAAATATGATAATTAGAAGTATTTTTATTTATTTTTTAAAATAAAGCTACTCCTTGACGCGCATCAAATGAGTTCTGCTAGGAGCACCTGCGTTTCCCCTTGCGTATGTTTCAATAAGCGCGAATCCATATGATTTTCAAGTGGAGAAATTAAGAGTGTAATCGGGCTTATCCAAAAGTGTATGGGTACTCGTCTTTTGGATGTAAAAAGCGATATAGAGAAAAGAAAGTTTTGTGATGGGAAAAGCCAAAGAGGTCGTAAGCGACTCACCAACATTTTAATATAAAAAATTCAAAGATATTATAGAATGACTGTTAGAAATAATATCTGTGATCTACGCAGCATGGAAATCGCCTTTTGAGGTGTTTATTTTCATCTTCTGTCTTCAAATGAGAGCCTTCGACATGGACTTTATCCTGCGATTATAAATGCATGGTTTAAGTTTTAAAAGACAGAAACTGAATGCAACGAAAGGCACTATGATCCTAAAAATTTACACACGTGCTTTATACCATATAGAATTAAATGAATCTTATTTTTAGAGATCTAGGTGATCATGTGTTATTCGGAAAATCTTTTTACATTGAAAAACTCAGAAGTTCAGTGAGTCAGTTAATAACACCATATGGTCAATTATTCTAGGATCTACATTTGGGGAAATAAAAACTTTAAAATTAGGCGTAAAAATAGTTATTGCACAATTCAAAGTATGAGTCATTTAGAAAAATGAATAATCTTAAAACATTGTGGTATATTGAACTAAGTTGTAACTGTGTTGTCATGCTTCAAAAAACTAGATACACGTAGGATTCGTGAAGTCCAGCGAAAGAATTATAAAATACCAAAATAGGCAAAATTGTTGAAAATAACGAAAAAAAGAAAACAAGAAGAGTCTTTTGTACGAGAAGAGAGTAAAAAAAAGGCTTCACATACTTCTGGAAAGTAATAAAAAAGTAAATGTTCAAAAAATTACGAATTTACACTTTAAAGACTGTTTTCTCAAAATGTAATATTTTTCACTTTTTATGTACCTTTTTTCTCAAAAACTACTTATCATATAATCCTCAAATTCTTAGTGGGCAGTCCTTTAACATGTTTAAATATTTTAATGGAGGGAATTAGATATATCTAGCAAACTATTTTAGATATGATCTTTTAAAACTAAATTTTAGGGGGGGGGGATTTGGTAATTTTTAGACAATTCATAATATTAATTTAATTTTTAATAAAAAGACAAAACTCATTGTTAAAGTTTTATCAATAGTAGACATAACCTACTCTAAAAATTTAATCTACAAGAAGTTTGTAATTTCTGAGAAAAAGGTAGATAAACTTACGCAATTTAACATGGGCTCCTATGGACGTGTCGGACCCACTTAAAAATTTAACCATTTTTATTGTATTTATTCTTTAAGGTACTTTTTCAATCTTCTATTGTGTTTTATACTATTTTCGAATATGAATATTTCTAATATCATTGGTGAGTACTATTATACTTTTTAACAAGAATATGAGGGCCGTGCTTTTATATATTGCTAAAAATCGCGCATTTCTACTTCATTTTGTAATAAAATAGTACATTTTTAAATGTTCCTTGCTTGATAAAACTCATTAATCTATAATATAAGTGTATCTGCCTGTAGCAAAGACTTTTTCTACGCTAAAAACAGGTCGTCACAGAGGAATGAATTTTGATAGGGATGGTAGGACTTATTATTGCGATAACTGTTTAGATACAGAGATAACACCTGCTTATATTTTTGACTGTCCAGCTATTCTTGCTGCTCTACAAGAAATATGGGTAATTTTCTCGTCAGTAAATCTCTATGTGGACAAAATTGAACAGATTGCCAGAATAGTTATCTGAACACATATGGTAGTGTCTGATTTGGTGCCGTCATGGATACGACTTTATCATCATGAATGGAAATCACAGTTTTTGGAATAGTGCTAGTTATCAGCAATTATTGATATTCATTATTGATTAATTTTAATGCACATTAAATAATTAATTTATGTACAATACTGTATAATTTTATTATACAATTGTTATATATTATAATCAAATTATATGATTAATAATTTTTTACATAATATAATTATTATTACATTATAAAAGTATTATTATATTACATTTATAAAATTATTATTATATTACATTATAAAATTATTATTATATTACATTTTTTATAAAATTATTAATATAATACATTATATAATTATTATTATATTATATTATATAATTATTATATTATATTATATTATATTATATAATTATTATATTATATTATATTATATTATATAATTATTATATTATATTATATTATATTATATAATTATTATATTATATTATATTATATTATATAATTATTATTATTAAATTATACTGATGTCAATTATTGATTGATATTGGTTATTTTCAGCATATTCTTTATTTGAAATATATTTTGAAACAGTTCTTTACAATTATTTTCCATACCATTTGTTGCAGCTAGGCCGCCGACTTGGATTTCAAATCACTCGACAGCAATTGCTACTTGGCGCAGTAAAAAAAATCGCACCAATCAGGATTGGTATGTCAAATTAATTCTTTTAGACTTTACTTTTTATAATAAATATTTTTTATAATATAATTTGAACCGTTTCTAATTTCTTAAGTTAATCTCGTTCTATCCAATCACTGAATTCTAAATAAAGCTCCAGCCAGTTTGCAGAAATTTGGAATAACACTGGATCAATAGCATATACTAAGACAACTCTTATAGGCTATTAAATTACTTTGTGAATCTCTTGCACAAAATTAATGTGTTGTAATCTTAAAAGGCAATTATTTTATATAATGAAAATAGTTTGCTTTAAACTTTAACAAACATTAAAGTTACTTCAGTAACAAAATTGACAATGCCATTAGCAAGAGATTTAAACTGTCTGGCCCAAACGCCCTTAGACATGATTAAACTCAGCTTTTGACTTCATTATGGGGCTTCTAATTTGCTAAATTTAACCGATACTGAATTTCTATCACAACTGGAGAAGATTTATACATCAAAAATAATGTTTATAAAACGGTATCGCTTAAGTAATCATTGTACTGTAAAATAATAACGATACGCCGCCTTCGAGAATAAATCCAGTTTTTTCTTGTGACCTCCCCCCCCCTATTCCTATACAAGCTTCTACTTACAAATTGTATATTTTTTATTATTGTCTTTTTTTCTCATTTAATAGTATTAGTTCACACTCTCCCTATATTTATCTATATATATAAAGGAGAAAAGCGACTCACTCACTGACTAATCATGATATCTCCGGAACTATTAAACCTACAGATTTGAAATTTGGTAGGTAGGTTCCCTTTATGGAGTAAAAATCAGCTAAGTACGGATTGTGCAAACATCGAACACCAAGGGGCGTTACGGGGGTTTAAGGGGCGTTATGCATAATTATTTCCATTTTTAAACTATTAGACGTACAGTCTTGAAATTTGGTAAGCGGATTCATGGTGTAGAGATCCGCTACAAAATAGGTTGGGGGAATTTATCTCAAGTGTCTCTGTGGGGAATTAAGGGGCGTAATAGATAAATATTTCCGCTTTTCAACTAATAGACCTACCTGTTTGAAAGTTAGAAGGTATGTTCCGTTCATGGGGAATAAAGTTCCTTTTACAAAGATTTTTGCGAAAACGGACCCCCAAAGGAGTGGGGTTGCGAGGGATTAAGGCGCGTTATAGAAAAATTCCTGTTTTTGAATTTAACTTATTTACTCGAAATTTGTTGAGCACGTTTCTTTAGCTGAATAGACTTCCACTAAGAATGAAATTTACAGAAATCAACTCCAGGGGAAGTGGGGAGAGTAGTTGGGGCGTATTGATAGACAAAATTCCCGTTTTCGAACTGCTACGACTATAATAAGAAAATTTGGTTTGCATGCTTCTTTTGTTGAATTGGAATCCGCTAAAAATGCTCTCAATAAGGTATTAATGATAAAAATTCCGTTTTTGCTCTGTTAGATTAGTCTGTTAGAGACTTGAAATTTAGCACGCATGTTTATTTTATGGAGTAGAGATCCACTGAATATTGCTTTGGTGGAAATCCACTTGATTATTTGGTTAAGTGAGCGCAAAAAAATCTTTCTGCTTCTATTTTAGATATAAATAGAAATTAGATATTTTAATTTATGTCCTTTTTTTATATCAAGAGATGTGAGTTACAGCTATAAATTTATTTTTCAGTACAATCGAATTCTTAATGCTAGATATCAGTAATTCATATATATGTAAACAGTATATATTTATTCAACACCGTTAAATACCCAGTGAAGCGGGTGGGTAACGACTAGTTTATTTATATACACACATATCTTGTTCAAATCTTCGATTGTTAAATAAATACTTTTTTTCATACATTCAAGTTAAAATACATTTTTTTTAAACTTGTAATGGACGACACTTGATGTGAATACAGTGTTTTTAAATATTAATTAATTCATCAATTAGACTTTTTAATGAATAATTAGTAACAAACAAAAATAATAGTCCAACACCCTATACAGAACTGAAAATGGAAAGTTGCAAGGAAAATCGTTTTCTACCGGCTGTTTCAAAAGGTACGGACATCAACCTTTGTGCTTGAGTTTTAAAGACAGATCAATTATGTTAATAAACAAAATAAAAGACAAACAAATGTTGAATGGTTATCTTTATTGTCAGGTATCAGGCATGGTAAAATAACAGTAAATGTTCAAAATAATGTGCATTTTTTTGGACACACAATCGAACTCTTTTTTTTTCACCAGATTAATTGAGCCTTTACGTGAGATTAATGTACGATATTGCATGAAGAATGTTAATCTTAAGTTCCTCCAACGTATGGGGATTATTCCTAAAGGTGACATTTCTCAAATATCCCCAAAGAAAAAAATCCTGAATTGACAAGTCGGGTAAACAATTTGGCCAAAGTCCTTTGGAAATGACACGGTCATCGAAAAATGCAGTTAAAACTTACATACTGACCTGTTATGTGTGACGCATTACGCCGTCTTGCTGCAACCAAGCATATCTTTCGTCTATTTCAGCAAGGATATGAATTCTGTAATGATTTCTTTTGTTGACGTACAGTGTTTTCAATGAACTTCTTTGTAAAGCGGTCTCCACATCTGCCACTTTCGTTTTCATTATTAACGCTCTACCCGATCTCTTCCTGTCTGCAATCGACCCTTTGTCACGTAATCGTTGCACTAAAAGTGTTATCATTGATACATTTGGTGCTGTTTTACCTGGATATTTCAGGTGAAATGCATTTATCCCACGGCAACGAGATTTTAGAGTGAAATAAAATTCAACGATGGATATTTGCTCTTGGAAAAACATCATGCACCTCCCATTGTGCTCGACTGGCTACAACTGATATGCATTTTGAAACTCATGCCAAAAAACTGCTGTGCAAAACTTCTTATGATGGGGTACCTGCTGCCATCTAGTGAAAGAAATCTTAACCAACACTTTTGGTTTTTAAGGAACAAGGATTACCACATGTGGATGTGCGTGACTTTTGCCACTTAGTGGTATTGTTCGACCATATGCATACACATATTTATGTTAATTGTATGTATTTAATAAAAAGTAAGCCAACAAAATTTTTTTTTGTGACCCAAGTCCTTGTAACCTACTATCTTATTTTTTTTTCGTATTACTTGTTTATTTGGATATCGAATTTAAATTTGGCTTGTCAGGAAATGTTAAGCCTACTTGTAAAATTTAAAAATTGTTCAAGTTTCAATTCACGATTATCTACGAAGCATAACAGTATTTCTATTAAACTAATTAGAGCGAAATAATGCAAAAAAAATATGGTTGTTATGTAACATTTATCTATGTTGAAAAACAATTTTAACAATTATTTGTAAATTATCGGGCTTAAATTCATAATAGCCTACATGTTCATGACGTAAATTATAATTTATTATGAAAGCACTGAGTATATTTAAATAATTATTATATTCCTAATAATTTTACACCGAAATTTTGTGTTGATATAGGAAAAGAAAAGTTTTCAACATATTTGAAGGGAAAAAATGTGCCTAAATAAAATATCAAATTTTCTGAAGAGCAAACTTGTGTGAACACGTTTTTCTTTATATTAAAATTTCTGTCCGCAGGGTGAAAACGCAGTTATAATATATAGCTCTCATTTCCAAAATAATCTTTGTGATTTTAACATGGAATTTTTAAATAATTCCTGTAAATTCTTTGGAGTAGAAAAATGACTAGTTTGCAATTAATTTATTAAGACTTTTACTAAGTTATCATAATTTACATTGTTATGATATGTTTTATTTAAAATCTACATGTAATATTTGAATAAATTATAAATTTTTATTTGTATACTGATATTATTTCTAGCGTACATAATTAAGGATTAGAAGAGAGATTTTAATATTCTTCTAAACTGGTAGTGTAATTATCACATTTAAAAAGGAAAAGTGCAAAACTATGTAAATGATCATGAATCATGTAGTGCTTTCAGTATGTAATCCTACATAATAAGGGGGCTCTCTCTTAAAAGTCTCAGAAAATAAGAGAAAACTATACATAATGTTGCCAAATTCGACAGGGGGTGACAGTGCACAATATAGGGACCCCAAATCACCATGGAACATGGAGTCCCAATCCACGGTTAACCCGAGTAATTCGAAAAAACAGTTATAACGAGTGTGATGTCGAGTGAAATGGCAAGGATCTATAAGAGTTAAGGAATAAGTTTAGTACACGTAAAGCATGTTTACAATACAAACAATGTATCCCAGCTTGGTGTCAGAAACGCAACGACAAGTGATTGTCACAGGAATTGTTCGAAGTTGTGGTCATCTAGGTCACAGATGGCGAACCAATGGCACGCGAAACAATATTTCGGTTACTCCACCGATCAAAAGGGTTTGCATTTTAGTTCAAAATAACAAAGTTCACTATGAAGTATTATGAACAAATGCGAGTGATCGGTCGTGGGGCTAAGGGTAGTACATTCATTTGTTATTTTGAAATTGCTTTGCCTTAGTTTGTTTTGTGGAGTTCAATTGCTAATGATGCTAAGTATATATATGCAAAGCATAGTCACAACTTCGTTGATACAATTATATTTTATAATTTATTTGTGTTATATCTCGGTAATCAATTCTTCAATCAAGAAATTTTCACCAAGAATTTCTCAGTTTCATGAATTCTGGGAAACGCTCAAGTTTATTTTGTACCTTGATGTGATTTTATTTCATAAACAGAGCTTGTCTTAATTCAATTGGTTGTAAATTGAAGAAGTTGAATCACAGCTCTAATTCATTTCCATTCTGGTTCAATATGGATTCAAAAGTTTAATGAAACAAGGAAAAAGTTGGAATTGATTGAAAAAGGATTAACAAGAAATATAAGTAAAAATGTCAATAACTAAGTTTTCGAAACGTGGAATTAGATTCCAGTCACATTTAATTGTTCAGAGAAGCTGGCTCATGTTATTTTAACCATATTCTCATCTACCTATGCCTCATTATTTTTAGAGATAAATAACATAAGAGACTCGCTTAGAAACAGATTTGACAAATTACTCCAGTTCAGCACGCATTCTGCTAAAAGTAACATCTTATAACCCTAATATATGTTGTCATTTAATCTGTAATGTTACTTTATATAATTAGAATTGCACGTTTAACCAAAACATTTTCTACTACTTAGCACAAAAGGAATTTTTTCGTAGTAAATATTTTTGTGTTGTTAGTATTTAATTTTAATATTTTCCCAATAATTACAAGTCAACATTATCTGACGGCATGCCTATACTTCACCAAACATTTTTTTAGAAAAAATGGCACGATGCTCCAGCCTGGTCTAGGTCATAGCACAGCCGACACATATGGACGAAAGATTGTCATATGCATTCAAACGAATCCAATGTGTTGGTTGTCAGCTGTAGTGACAAGAATCGGTGTCGTAGCATCCTCAACAGCAGCCACAAGCATCTCACATACAATCAACTTCAGGTGGAGCCAAAAGAAGAAATTCTATGAAATGAGGTTCGGGGAGCGTGGGGACAAAAAGGAACAGGTTTAGCACGTCCACTCCACCTCCCGGCCTATGTTGCATGGAGGGGATTGCACCACGCAATCGAAGAATGTGATGGTGTTTCATCGTGTATTAACCACATGTCCTAGTGCGCAGTGACCGGTACACTCTGCAGGAACTCCGGCTATAAGTGCAGTAAGAAGACAAGGTATTTTGTGACACTGCCTTCGGGGAGTATATGTACATCCCCGCAATCGTTTGGCTACTCCCTTCTGCGGCGAATCGTCCTCCTTTCGACTACTGTTATCTCAATTTTCAGCGACTACACATGATTTGCTAGTCCATGTTTCATGGTGATTTGTCGTCCCCATGCTGCCTACTATCACCTCACTGAATGTGTCGGTCGAATTCGGCAACACCCTGTATACTTACACATTTTACACATTTTGAGATACATAGTGTAGGGAGAGAAAAAATGTTTATGTAAAAAACAATAGTGTGTGTTTCTAATTACTTGAAATTTTCCACTTCTACTGTGGTAAACTCACGTTAGTTGGACATCAACACATGCAAACTGTTGCATCACCTTCCAATCGTTCAAATACCTTACAGTACACAAAATAGGATTCCATTAATTGTTTTTGAAATTTAAAACATTTGAGTTCGCACATTTTTAAAAAATTATTTGAAATTGAAATCATGAGAAGGTTCTCTCACTTTCATTGAAATGTGTGAGGCAGGGATACCAATAGAAACCTGGGTCTTTCTTAAGGTTTACAAGGCACGATAATTATGAGCAAAATTTTCACAAATATATGTTTTTATCGGAAAAGTGAGGTAAAACGCTTTAGCTGTATAGTGTTGTTTAGCTTTAAGCCCCCTGTCATTTAAAATGCCTATATCTTGAATGGTAATGAATGACTAATGTTGTGAATACTGCAAAAATTAAATTTCTCCTAAGGATTTTATTATTGTCACTTGATTATTTACCAATTGGTAATATAATTACTTATAATTTCATTTGAGTTATAAGATAATGGTACCAAATTTCTCCAACCACATTGAGAATTACGAAATTGCTAAAATGTTGCGTTCTTACTCTCTGGCGAATATTTCTCTTCTAATGTTATCTTTATCATCCAACTAAAATTACATCGTCAGATACCTCACGTGTCACTTAGGTGTGAATTTGTTGAGAGCTAAATCATTATTTACTCGTACTGAATGCATAACATAAATTACTTACACCAAACATAAAGCTTAAAATTTGTTAGAAAATCACTCATCACGTGATTGTTTTTGACAGAAATAGAAGAAAAAAAAAGAGCCTCTTCCTAATTTCACTTCTAAGATGTTGAAATCGAAGCACCTGGTTTTGACACATTCGTGGAGGGGGGTGGCAAGGTGAACTTTTGTGAGAACGAGTTGCCATAGCAACGATGCAGATAACTGTAACTGCTCTCTGGATTCTGTGTTCGAACGATCATGTCAACCGAGACAGATTTCTAACTTATTCTTGAAATCTTGATTAAATTTTGGTTTCGAGAAAGAGGTAATTGACGAATATTATCCTAAAATTATTACAGTTCTTCAGTGATGCTAGTATTTGCAGTGACGGGATTACATGAGATTTTTTAAAAATAAATCTAAGTTTATAGAACATATTTAATTTTTCAACAGAAGAAACTTTTAATCTATTTTTGTGTTAAATACATCATAATCTACACCTCTAGAAACAAACCAATATAATAATTATGATTAAATATTTTTCTACTAAAATATATAATCATAATCAGTATTATAAAATGAAACGCAAAATTTCATTAGATTTTTTAAAACTGTGTCACAATCCAGTTTAATTCTTTTCAAAATGTGGTTAACGTAAAATATTGCTTATAATTAGAAATGGGCTTGGGCATTTTTACTTCCCCGTATATGGTCATAATTAAGTTCCTTAATTTTGCACCAAATTCGAATGGAATTTTGTCACCAAGTTGTTAAACTTGACAACGGGTAGAACATGGTAACTTTACTCACAGACAGGCTTTTTTCTAAGATAACTTTCTGGATAGTGTTCAGTGTTCAGTTGTAGACTAAGTTGATCCCTCAGGAGCGTGTGCTCCCAGTTTGGAAACCACTGTCTTATGAGCAATCAGAAATATTTTTTTCTCCATTTCTTTCTTTCTAAACGTTAGAGTGCGTTTCTTTTTCACAATTCCTACTTTTAGTTCTCTATCTTTCTCTCTCTCTCTCTATCTATCTATCTATCTATCTATCTATATATATATATATATATATATATATATATATATATATATATATATATATATATATATATATATATATATATACTAGCCGTTACCCACCCGCTTCACTGGGTATTTAACGATGTTGAATAAATGTATACTGTTTATATATATATGAATTATTGATAACTAGCATTAAGAATTCGATTGCATTGAAAAATAAATTTATATAGCTGTAACTCTCGCCTCTTATTATAAAAAGGACATAAATTGAAATATTTATTTTATTTTTATATCTAAAATAGAAGTAGAAAGATTTTTGCTATCACTTAACCTAATAATCAAGTGGATTTCCAGCAAAGCAACTTTCAGTGGATCTCTACTCCATAAAATAAACATGCGTGCTAAATTTCAAGTCTAAATCTAGCAGAGTAAAAACGGAATTTTTATCATCAATATCTTGTTGAGAACATTTTTAGCGGATACCAATTCAACAAAAGAAGCATGCAAACCAAATTTTATTATTATAGTCTTAGCAGTTCAAGAACGGGAATTTTGTCTATCAATACACCCCAATAGCTATCCCCGCTCCCCCCCTGGAGTTGATTTCCGTAAAATCCATTCTTTTTGGAATTCTATTAAACTAAAGAAATGTGCTCAACAAATTTCGAGTAAATGGGTTAAATTCAAAAGCAGGAATTTTTCTATAACACGCCTTAATCCCTTGCAACCCCACTCCTTTGGGGGTTAATTTTTTTCAAAATTCTTTGTAAAAGGAACTCTATTCCATGAACGAAACATAACTTCTTATTTTCAAGCTGGTGGGTCTAATAGTTGAAAAGCGGAAATATTTATCTATTACTCCCCTTAATTCCCCTCAGATTCATTTAAGATAAATTTCCCCCCAACCTATTTTTGTAGCGGATCTCTACACCATGAAAGAAATCCACCTATACGAAATTTTATGACTGTACTTCTAATAGCTTAAAAATGGGGGAAAAATTATCTATAATGCCCCTTAAGCCCCCGCAACGCCTCTTAGAAAGCGATTTTCACAAAACCCATCTTATAGTGGATGTCTACTCAATGAATGGAATCTGCTTACAGATTTTACGTCTAATAGTTTAAAAAAGGAGCTAATTGCCTATAACGCCCCTTAATTCTCCACAATACCACTTGGTGGTCGATTTTCACAAAACACACTTTGTAGCGAATCTGTACTCTTTTTAAAAATCTGCTTATCAAATTTCAAGACTGTACGTCTAATAGCTTAAAAAAATAATAATTATCTATAATGCTCCTTAATGCCCTGCAACGCCACTTAGGTAACAATCTTCACAAAACCCATCTTATAGCGGATCTCTACTCAAGAAATGGAATTTTCTTACTCAATTTCAAGATTTTACGTCTAATAGTTTAAAAATGGATATCATTATGTATAACGCCCCTTAAGCGCCCTCAATGCCCCTTGGAGGTCGATTTTCGTAAAAATCATTTTGTAGGAAATCTCTACTTTATGAAAGGAATCTGTGTATTAAGTTTCAAGACTGTACATCTAAGAGTTTAATAATGGAAATAATTATCTAGAACGCCCCTTAAACCCCCGTAACATTCCTTGGGGTCAATCTTTGCAAAATCCATTCTTAGCTGATGTCTACTCCATGAAGGGAACCTGCCTACCAAATTTCAAATCTGTAGCTTTAATATAGTTCCGGAGATATCATGTTTAATCAAGTCAGTCAGTGAGTGAGTGAATCGCCTTTCTCCTTTATATACATACACTGGTGTACAAAACTTAAGCAACAGGTGGGTTTATAGCCACAAATTCACGAAAAATCATCTGAGAGACATGAAATTCAGAAATGAGGGAGAGTATCATGTACGTAAAGGATGACGAAAGCATCGACGCTGAAAAAGGAATACAATGCATACGGTATGGAATCAAACAAAAACAAGCTTTATTGAACGCATAGTATCGTGACTCATGATGGTCTATCCAACGGGAAGAACAACAAGCAGATGTTCCTTAATATGGTATATGCCCTCCCCTCACTGCAATGGTTGCTTCGCACCGTCTCCGCATATTCAGAACCAGCCGGTGCAACATTTCTTGCAGTAAGAGTACCCATTCTTCAATGAGCATCTGTTTGAGTTGTTGGGTGTTCTTGGATGATGTAAGCGTGCTGCAATACGTCTCCCCAAAGCATCCCCCACATGTTCGATGGGATTTAAATCTGGGGAGTATGCTGGCCAATCCATTCGAGTGATATCTTCACTTTCCAGCAGCTCCTCAACAGCAAGAGTCCGATGTGGCCGTGCATTGTCATCCATAAAAATGAAGTCTGGGCCAATGGCACTCGGAACAGACGCACATTGGGAAGAAGTACCTCCTCACAATAGCGATCCCCGATTACAGACCCTCTATCGAAAATGTGGAGCTTAGTTCACCCGTTCAGCATAATGCCTCCCCAGACAAGAACTCCAGGACCACCGTAATGGTGTTTTTCCTTGATGTTACTGGTATAAAACCGTGTCCCGATCTCTCTCCAAATCAAAACGCGTTGAGAATCGCTTCTGGTACTGAACCGACTCTCATCCGTAAAGAAGATACGACTCCATTGACAGTTGTCCAGTTTTTGTGCTCTCTGCACCACTGTAAACGGTGGTGTCGGTGGTCTACTTTCAACGGGAGGCAGCGTTCAGGACGGCGGGCGAATATGCCCCCTTAAGAAGGCGTCTGGCCACAGTAAACCGCGACACTTGTCGCCCTGTTGCTGTAGAGAGTTGCTGAGCAATGACGCTTGCTGACTGCCGTCATCCTCTTTTCGCCTGCAGGATGATATATCGGTCATCCCCTGCAGTTGTCGTCCTCGGGCGGCCACCCCCAACCTTTCTAACAGCTGTACCTGTGGTTTGGAACGCTTTCCAAGCGCGCGAAACGACACTTTTGTTGATTCCGAACTCTGCAGCTACACTGGTGACGGTACGCCCCTCCTCCAGCTTTCCGATCATTCTTCCACGTGTGAAGTCGTCCAGGTGTTTTCTTCTAGCCATATTTCACGAACTGACTCACTGGCACTTGCAGCAAATATGTAGAATTGCGTCTGCGTCCTTCATTTTATTTTACTGTTGAACAGCACGCGCCGACTTCACGCTTTTTGCGTACGCTCACGTCGCTTCTGACGTTTCGTTCCTGATATTTGCATACGCATGAGGTTTCTACTGACTTACGTGTTCACTGCACTGATCTCCAGACCTCCTTTTCTGCAATTTAATGGTTATCTGCTTAATTTTTACATTGTTGCTTAAGTTTTGCACACCAGTGTAGATATATATTTATCTAGTTTAAATTTTTAATCGTTAATAAATAACTTACCATTTATCCAATCAAGTTCAAATAATTTTTATAAACTTGCAATGGATGACACTTGATGTTAATATAGTTTTTTCAAGTATTAATTCATTAATTAAATTAAATTAATTACCGGTTTTCGATGCCAAATTAGATTCGTGTCCCTTCTTGTTACTATGTTACTGTTAAATCAATGACAAAAGTTGCGGCGAAAAACGGCTTTTCAGCCAAACTAGCCAAACCGGGTTGGATTGTTACAACAATGCAGACAAATCATGACCTTTCTTCAATTCCTACAATTAGTTCATACTCTTCCTATATATATATATATATATATATATTGTTCAAATTTTGATAAAAAACTTTCTATTGATCTATTCAAAGTAGGAATTGACTTAATTTTTTTATATTACGTGTTTTAATTGCAATCAGAAACAAAAGTTGTAGTTAACATGAATTATATTCTTTTGTTCTATAACTTTTCTTAATAACTTTCTCAAAAGAAATGCTTTGGAAAAAAATATTGTTTCAAGGTAAATGCGTCTTTTAATTTCATATTGCAAAACCATTCTTAAAAAATAATAATAATACTCAATGGTCATTAGTATAGAATAAAAGTAATTATTCCCTTCATTAAATCGAAAAATGAAAGAACTAGTCAACAAAAAGAGATTAAAATAAAGATTATTTGATTCAGTAAAAAAAAAGTTAAGAAATCATTAGGAATAATAGCTCTAGAAGCAGCAAAGGTAATCATCACGAGTATTATATTTAAATATATTTCTTATAATTATAATGATATTCTTTATAATGTTTTTTTAGACTGTGCCTTTGCAAGGAATTATGATTATATATATACACTCAGGAACATTGAAAATAGCGACGCGAGAAGAAAGCATCGGATTGAAATGAAATTTAATACACATAATGACATAGATGAGAGATTCACTTGATCTCAAAAACAATACAATTAAACGAATACAGGGTGTGCAACGACACAAATACTGGGCAACTTCATTAGCGCGTTGTACCACCTCCAGCTGCAATACATGCCGCCACACGGTCCGGCATTGAGTTGATTTGACATCTAATGTTGTCCTGAGGCAGATGGGCACACAAATCTTGAACAGCCAACTCTAAATCAAGTACAGAGTGACACGATGGCATCTGCCGTTTTAGCTGATCCCACACGTGCTCTACAGGGGATAAAACGGGGAAGCGGGCTGGCCATGGAAGAGTCTAAAAATGACGTACGAAGTCTTGACCAACTCTTGCTGTATGCGGACGTTCATTATCTTGCTGGAAAATTGCCACTAGAAGACCATTTAGGAAAGGTCCTACATGGGGTCGAAGATTATCATCAACGTAACGTTGACCCGTTAACGTTCCACGCATCACAATTAAAGTGAACCGGATATCATAGGCTATGCCCCCCCAAACCATTACACCAGCTGTGCGGGCAATGTGATGTAGAACAGTGTGGGGGGAATTGTACGCTCCCCAGGGCGCCTCCACACCCGTACACGGTTATCCTCTGTCCCTAAAACAAACCGGGATTCATCACTAAACACAAACATTTGCCAATCCGTGACATTCCACATTGATCTGGCTTGGCACCACTATAGACGCAGTTGCCGATGTTCCGGTGTTAAAGGGAGTGCACGGAAAGGGCGCTTGGATTTAAGATTTTCTTCTGCAAAGTGTCTAGAAATTATTTGTGGAACAATTGCAACGCCTACGTCTGCTCGTATCGTTGAACGAGTCACTGTGGGGTCCACAAGTGCTTGCCGCACGATCCTTCGATCCTCTTTCCTCGTGGTCTTCCTGGTCACTCCAGACCCGGTTTTTCACGCGTGGGTACATTATCGTGTCCACTGTTCCCAACAATTTCTAACGGCCCACTCCGAACGATACACCTGGCCAGCAACACGGCGCTTCGACCAGCCTGCAGTTTTCATCCCGATGATCTGGCCTCTCTCAAACTCGCTTAACTGTGAGAAATGTCTTCTACCACATTTGCCTGGCATGTTTCGCTTACCAAAGTCGTTCTACAATCGGCGGGTAATTGTCACGTTTATGAATCTTCGAATTTGCGCTGGCTTATATAGCACCCTCTTCCTGATTGTAGCGCCACCTCGGCGTGTATGAGCATGTGTTTTGGCACAAAACTTGGATCATTTGCATATCACATTACGCTGTACTTATTTGCAAAGTTTCGAGATTGTACTTAGCTTCCTTCTTGTGTCGCTATTTTCAATGTTCCTGAGTGTATTTTAATTTTTTTTCAATGAATCTGTAGAACAAATATTGATGAAAAGGAAATTTAGTTTTAATATTCCTTTTTTAAGAAGAAATTTTCATAAAAAAGCGATGACTTTCTCCTGTAAATTTCCAACTTAAATGAATGGAGGGGATGTAAAGGATCAATATTTGCATCTTCCTAAAATATTAATCCCCAGACGTAATAAATTTTAGATAAAAAATTCTCTGCATTTTGAATAAAAACAAACAAACTAATATTCAGTTGAGGTACTGTATGTTGTTTCTTCGATTGTACATTTTGTTTGTGTATGTTTGAGAAACATAACTACGTTGAAGATCGCTTAACATAAAACTGAAGAAAATGAAATATTTTTTCGTCCTAAAAAATTCGTGATTAAAAATATCGCAAAACAAAACAAAACATGTACAACAAGTTTAAGCTTATTGCAGTTTATTTTAATTTCACGGATAAGTATATATGCAAGTACATTCACAAGAACTTAATGAAATTCTGTACAAAACTTTCAACTTTTTTTTTCGAAAATAATCTGACATTTTTCTTTTTATTGTCTTTTTGAGCATCACATTGTCAAAAAACTGTTTCATTTTGTTGTTTATTTTACCACTGGACTATGCGTCTACATAACTGCGCACGTTTTTCATGACGTTCCTTTCGAATGACGTGGGAACAGGAGCTGGATTATTCCGTTCATTTTCGTCGTCAGAATCTGCATCCATGATATATTTTGAGCTTTAGACAAACCCCAAAATGTCTTTCAATGTCAAAATTGAAGCTATACACACACTATCATCTTCTACTGTAACAAATTCTTCCGATGATACATTAGAACTGTCCAATCTGGCTGGTGTTTTCCATATTTGTTCCTTCCCAAAAGATAAATCTTTTCGTGTTAAGCGATTTTCGTTTCGTGTTAAAAGTAAAAATGGATAAAAACATATTATTCTATAAACATATGTGTCAGGATCATTGTATTATTTCGTGGTTAAGCGTTTTCGTGTTGAACGTATTTCACTGTATATTATTCTTGAAACTACTATGTCCAGCATGAAATATTGAAACTATTGAAATTTTTAAAAAAAATTCTCTTATATTTATATATAAACAGTTTAGCATAATTCAGAATAATAAGATCCATCGCAAAAAACTTTGGTGCTGCTTCTAAGTGGGAAATTGATAATCAATACAACAATCAAATGATTTTTTTGTCATTCATTTTATGTGCCTAATTGAATTTTAATTTTTTTTAAAAAAATGAAACATTTTTTTGTTAAAAAATAAATCCTATCAGTAAGTACCGAATAATTTGTTTTACCGATAATTTTCACGTGCGCTCTTCTTCTTTCGTTAACTCGCTGAAGTTGAGCGGAATTTGGATGTAGGGTATAGTCGGACCTCTCTATATAACGAAGTCACTAAATCCCGAAAAAAAGTTCGTTATATGGATCTCCAATTTTCATCCTTCAATTTTCTTTACAAACCACACAAAACAAATTTTAAATTCATAAACACTATATATTAAATAAAGGTACTTATTCACGCCTTTTTGTAAATTTTATTATATATTTATTTTATGTATCTTACGTGTAAAAAAAGAAAGAAAAACTACAAGAAAAATTTTTGACAAATTTATTCGCTAACTGAAGAATTATTTTTTTTTCTTTGATGCTCAAGCACTTAGGGTATGAAATTTTCGACACAAGAACCGAAGTTACCAGTACGACTGATCAATACTACAAATGAACGGAGATTAGTTTATGGACATGAGACAACTCCACTGAGGATCAAAGGGGATATTGAAAATGGTTCCAGTGAACTGGACAATGGGGGTTGAAGATTACCCTTCTTGGATAAAATGCCCAGAATTCTATTGCTGTCGTCGAGTAAGGCACCTAATAAAACCAGTTCAAGGTTTATCACTACCATAAAATATGCTAAAAGACAGAATAACTCACAATGTCCAGAAATACTAAGAAAATAGGGAGAAAAAAACTGAATCACAATAGAAAAAGTTCGTTACATAGAAAATGAATATCGTTATTGGGAAGTTATTTTACGACGAAAATTGTGAAATGTTCTTGGTTCCAGGAGAAAGTTCGATAGATAGAGAAATTCGCAATATAGAGGTTATTTATATGGAGGTTCGACTGTATTTAAATAAAGAGAATAAAACTTCACGGGAAAAAATATGCATGAAAATTTTACTTAAAAAAAAGAGAAATAAAGCTGTCTGGGGTTACGCGCCCGAACCTGACGCTTAATTTAAATTCACTCATTAGCAAAATACGCATAAAGAAAAGTTATCACTTCAATAATTAAAAAAATTCTACTTCTAAATTAATTTTTTTAAAAAATATGAAACGAATTTTTTTAGAAACTCAGCATCAGAATACATTTCACACACAAACCACACACACACACACACACACACACATATATATATATTCATTTCTGTTTTTGCTATTTTCGTGATAAAAGAAGTACATATTTTCTTTAGAGAAAGTTATGATAATAATCCCGAAATCCGAAAAAAAGAAGTTTTAAGATATACGGCTAAGAATTCGAAGTATACTACACTTTATATAAGGATCAATGTTCTAAATTTATACAAAAACTAATACTCTCGTCTTTTATCTGTACTCTTTTCGGAAGTCGTCAGCTAGTTTACTTTCGCTGACTTAGCCATTTTCTTGTCAAGTGTTTTGATAGGACAGTTCACTCGATTTGACAGACAAAGGAGTTAGAGAAAAACCCTGTAGAGAAATGGACAAGCTGCTGATGGGTGACTGAAGAGTATATCAAAATAGTTATAGCTTCGAGGAAAAATATTTCTTTTAGAGGACTTAGTCCGTGTCAGATTTGTCAGAGACCAGATATAACATTTCGTTTAAACCCAGAAAGGAAGCTTATTTTTCCTTATAATATAGTTCATTCAATTTCACAGATATATAAATGAACTTTGAGTTTTGTAATATTCAGTGATTTTATATGTTTCTAAAATTTTAAATAAGGGAGATGTCAGGTTTCCTGGATACAACGTTTTCTAAAAAATTGCACTTTCAGGTTAATGTTCAGCATCATTCATAGAGCACAAAAATTTTAGTGATATACAGGGTGATTCTAAAATGATAAAACAAACTTTGGGGGGGGTAGAGCTCATTAACCCTTAACTTCCCGCTGTTGCATTTCTGCAACGTATGATTCATTTTAATTTAACAGACTCAATATTTTTTAACTACCTACAATTCACGTATCTAAGAAAAAAAAGATTACTGCAATGAAATACATGCTAATTTTGTCACTAGTTTGAAGTACCCACATTTTTTCCAGAAATCACAACAAATATAAAAATATCTAATGCCTCAAGAACTGTGTTTTTGCTATAAAAATTATCCATTATATTTTATGCTTCCTCTTCTTAATTGACGAAATAAATTACCAAGTAAGAAATTTAAACATTTTATTATGAATAATAAAATCCTCATATAAAAAAAGTTTTGTAATTTAAAGCACTTCTGCGTAATGTTTCCCTCCTGCAACAACAACAAAAAAAATGACTGAAATTCAATTCAAAACTGCTTAATTTTTTAAAATATATTTTTCCCTTTTATTATTACTTGGGAACTAGCTGATATAATTTTTTTATAGAAATTTTAAAAAAATTGGGAAGTTAAGGGTTAAAACACATGCTTTTGTATAGCAATATATGTGTGGAAGTGTCGGTTTGAGGCACAAACAGAAAAAAAATAACGTCTCAACGAAAACATAAAACGTTTATTAGCAGCATACTTAACGAGTGGTTCCGTACAGAAAGTATTTAAACAGTTTTAGAAATTGCATATATATATATATATATATATATTAACAGTCATGCATTCTTGGCGGCCAGTATTGTGTTATTGGCTGACAGTATTGTTTGCAGCAAAGCCGTATGTCAGTATTCTGCTGCACCATCGAAAGCGGCATTTACGCTTGACATTTCGGTCGTTATAGGTGATTTTATTGACAGAAAAATGTCAGACATGCATCTAATGTTAATGGAAATAGCAGAATGGTGCTGTTCATTGGAATTGCAGAGCAGCGCTACGGCTGTATCAGGAATGCTTTCCAAGTAGACGCATGCCAAACCACAAAATGTTTCAGCTATTACATCGACAGCTGCACAAAAATTGTTCATTAATCACCAGTGGTGATGGAAGGTGATCGAGGACTGTACGACAAACACACCTTGAAACCATGTGAACGAAACACCTTGCACAAGAACAAGGGTTGTTGTATGTCGTCCACATGTCAGTCAACCAACCGTTTGGAGAGTCTTACTGTTGGACTGTTGGTGGGGATGCAATTTCTTAAACATATTTAATATTTTCTGTGCGGCAGTGTTTCTCAGTGGAGTGCGCTCCCCTACGAGGGAGACGCAAGTATATTAAAAAGTCGAAAACAAAAGAATTTTTGTGAAAAAAATTATTAACTTACTGAACGTAAACAAACAAATACATTCTGATACAATTAAAAATAAAATACTCCTTTTCACTGTAATACACTTATGAATGTATCAGTACTGCGCAAATCTACTTTATAGTTAATTTAACAATTCTAAGTTGAGGACAATTTTAATAATTACTAGTGACCCCCCATGGATTTGTCATATATAAAATTATACGCCAACACATTAACACTTATCTTGATAAATTGCACGGCTTATAATTAATCCCTTGAATGCCGATTAAAAATTGCGTAATTCGTTGTCCAATGCCATCCGATAGCACGTAAGTAAGCGCATGTGGTGCATTGAGGGGAGGGAGGGGTAGAAAAAGAATACATATGTAAATCCTCTGGAATAAGTAAACCCTTCGAAACGCTGTCACGGTCATTTTATCGCTTTCCAATGCCTTCGTAATAATTTTCTGGATAACAGTTCGCAGAAAAGTTCCTACTTCGGAAAGACGTATGTATACGTCTTGGGAAAATTGATACACTGGCTGAGCGAGACGTTTATACACGCCGGGGGACTAAAGAGGTTAAAGTTGTATTGTCAGGTTAGTGTCAAAGTACAGCAGAGTTTCTCAAACTGAGGGGCGCGTCCCCCTTGGGGACCGTGACAACTCCACGAGGGAGGCGTGAGCATAATGAAAAGTCGGAAACAAAATCTTATTTAGTTAAATTTGTTTGTTTACCTTCAGTAAATTAATACATTCTAACGTAATAAAAAATGAAATACACATTTACATTGATATATTACATTTATAAATGTATCAGTGCTACACAATGTATTTTATAATTAATTTAACAGTACAAAGTTTTATGAACAAGTTTAATGATAACCAGTGATCCCTTGAGATTGTCATATTTAAAATTTAATACCAAAATTAACACTTATCTTGATAATTTGTGCTGATTATAATTAATCCCTTAACTGCCAATAGAAATTTACGCGATTCGCTTCCCAATTCTAACCGTTTTCCACGTAGGCACGTGTAAGCGATATATCGAGGGGAGGGGTGAGTAAGGAATAAAGAAGCAAATAATCTGAAGTAAGTAAATCCTTCGCAAACACTGTCAAGATCCTTTCATTGCATTCCAAAGCCTTTGGAATAATTTTATAGACAATACGGCACAGAAAAGATCGCACTTCTGAAAGACGTATATATACGTCAGTGGAAATTAACGCTTTGGCTGAGCGAGAAGTTCATATACGCCAGTGACACTTAAAAGGTTAAAGTCGTGTGGAAGCTTTAGCGTCAAAGTATAATATAAATGAATTCAAAACAATGTTATTGTATGAGAGGGCGCGATGCAAATTGTGATTGAATATTGGGTCGCAGACATTGAAAGTTTGAGAAGCACTCTTGTACGGGATTACTCGTTACGTATGCTGCTGAAGAGCATTTTATGTTTTTGTTAATGGATTATTTTTCTGTTTTGCGCCTCAAAGCGGCACTGTACAATAATTGTTTGTTTCTGTGAGCTCTACCATCCCTTAAATTTGGCCCATCTTTTTAGAAGCATTCTGTATTGTTACGATAAAAATGTTTCTTGGATTGAAAAATAATTAAACTATATATATTTAATACACTGCTGGACAATTGCTAAGGACGGATAACACTATCATCCACAGCAACCACAAAATGAAAGGAAGCAAAATGGGGAAAATTAGAATAAGTGCGGGATATTAGTAAGAAGAAGTATGAGCATGCAATTTTTTCAACGTCTGTTCATCACGTGATAGCGTTCATGAGAGCTTTAAAGGTTTTGACGCGTATGGACAGTTGTTGTTTCAAGTCAAAGTTTTACAGGAAAGATTTAATAGACGAACTTGTAATTTTTGGCATGTCTTCCCGACATCACATAGATGATTTTATGCGGGGCCGAATTATTGGAAAGATCGAAGAAGGGCAAAAAATAACAGATGTTGCCAGGGAGTTCGACATCGCTCACAGCGTTGTTTCACGGTTGTGGAAGTCATTTAAAACTACTGGAATGTGTAGTAGACGGCACGGGGGAGGTCGTGTTAGAAGTACGACGCATGCAGAAGACAGATATATCGTCCTATCAGCAAAAAGGAACAGGCGCACCACAGCTCAGCAGCTGGCAAATCAGTTTCTTGCTGCCTCAGGAAAGCAGATCTCCCGAAAAACTGTTGCCAGACGTTTGAGGGGAGGACTATACGCACGCAGACCTGTTGTGTGTGTCCCATTGACACAGACAGCACCGTACTGCCCGTTTGCAATGGTGTCGTGAGCATCACAATTGGACTGAACAGGACTGGGCATGCGTACTATTCTCAGATGAGAGTAGGTTCAGTCTGTCATTGTATTGTAGACGCCAACTGATCTGATGCGAGAGTGGTACTGCTTATCGTCCAGAAAATATCCAGGAAAAGGACCGATATCCGACATGCAGTATCATGGTGTGGGCCGGCATCATGATCAAGGGCCACACGCGCCTACATGTGGATGCGAATGGGACTATGACGGGCCAACGATACATTGATGAAGTTCTACTTTCTCATGTTCGTCTTTTCCGTGGTGCTGTCGGTGATAAATTTGTTTTTATGGACGGGAACGCAACATGTCATCGAACACTCTCTGTTCAGGATTTTCTAGACAGCTAGGGTATTCGACGTCTCGTATGGCCAGCGCGTTCTCCAGATCTAAACCCCATTGAAAATAAGTGGGATGCTTTAGGGAGGCAATTTGCTGGTCGAAACTCTCCTACGACAAACAAGAACACCCTCATCCGTGCACTCACAGAGTGCCTCAACAGCTGCTGGATAATGCTGTGCAAAGTATGGTACGACGTGTGGAATGTTGCATCACACTCCACGGTGGACATATCCCGTACTGATACCTTTCTTTAAGATGTCTGCTGACTTTTAGATGCATTGTTCCATTTCTCCGTACGCAGATCAAATGAACATCTTTTTTTCTTTCAGATGTTTCACAGATTTGTACTTTCCAGAACAATAAACATTCTTTATTCTAATGTCTGAACAGTGTGGCAACTCTATTTTATCCTACTAGGCCTCATGTCTTGCTTAATGTTATGCTACATAGCAATTTGTGATCCGTCCTTAGCAATTGTCCAGCAGTGTATAAAGTACACATTTTGCATTACACTGATCCTATTCAGTAGCAAACTAACAAAAGTGTGATGTATTTTCAAGAAATATATCTGATCTATATGTGTGAAGGAGAAAAGATTCGATCTGAGTACCTTCCGTTCCGAACGCGAGTACTTTATAGACCACGCCAAAAACGATCGTCTTCGCCAGATGTTTGGTACCAGTTTATGTAAATATTACGGCACCACAAACCCCCATACCAGTGATACGGCGAATAGGTGAACGAACGATACCAAATTTGTGTCGAGCAGTTGCGTCACTTGGAGGGTTGCGTCATCGTGCGTGACGGCTTTGAGAAGTATTTGCGTCAATGGTTGACGGCTTGGTTGCTTTTGCGGTGGATGGATGACGCCATGACTTCGGCATGTGAAGGGTGCGGTTCTTTTACACGGCCAGGGTCAACAATGAAGGAAGGAAGGATTCGATCTGGGTACCTTCCGTTCCGTACGCAGGTACTTTATCGACCCCGCCAAAACGATCATCATCGCGTAATGTTTGATACCAGTTTATATAGATATCACACCGCCACATATTTATAAAGCTTTCGTATAACGCGCGTGAAAAGTTCTTCCCCCTCCTCTTGAATTCAGACTTACAATTTTTTTTATTGTTTATCTTATATTGCAAATTATTAAGATGAAGCCCCAACATGAATTTTAAAAAGGTAAAAGAAGAAAATTAACTTATTTTTTTTTCCTAAGTGGGACAACACTTAGAAAACATTCATTTATTGAAGTAGGACATCATAGTTAGGAAACACGGTCATTCAGCCATTACGGAACATGAACTTGTATTTTTTCTACCAAAATTATACATAACATCTACTATGAAAACCTTATCGTTACATTTTATTATATTCTTTTACTTATTTACCCCCATTTTCAAATTCCACCAAAAGTTTTGGCAGAATCAGAATTTGAGCCCAAGATTAAATTCTGATCTAGCTCGGTCCTCATAAATTCAGAACTTTAATCCATAACTGCGTTCTTGTTTGCAATATATCTCTAATGCTTTAAAAATAACGAAGGAAGAAAAAATCAGAACTCTTCTTAAAAAAAAAGAAAACAACTACAATTTAATAATCATTTTTTAAAGATATAGTTATTTAGAGAACAAAAATTTTAAGCATATTTTTTTTCTCCAAATTATTTAATTAACATCATACAACTTGTGTTTCCTATTTATCGAATAAATAATGTCTTTCTTCTAATATTCATAACTCGTAACGGAAATCCAAAATTCATGACTGGAGAGTTATTTGTTCAAATAAAGGGATTTAAGAAGGGGCAAATTTTTAGCGATCGTCGTATCCTAGTGACCTGTTTTAGTCTTTAGGCTTCTAGTCCTGGCGCCTTAAAAATCCTACTTTGTGGAGATACTGATACGTTTTAAATAAAAGAAACCCTAAAGTCCTCTAGTAAGTCTAGTGCAAGCTCATGTGTTCCTCTTGTCACTCGACCATGCTCCAAAAATAAAAGGTATGTTGTCAATATCCCTCGGGTTGCTTTTAAGGTATCCGACTAAGTTAGGAACCGTGATTTTCCAAAAGCGTATAAATGGATAATGTTTATATTTAGTGTCACTTAGATTAGAAAATGTATATAAAATTGTTTTAAAAATATAATTACAATAAAAAATTATTTAAGATACACTATTTTGACAAAAAATGAGCATAAAAGGACCCATTTTCAAAATATTCTTCTTTTGTGAAAAATGCTTCTACTATAATAATATTTTTCCTGTCCATAGCTTACACCTCTGTACAGAGCCTCAACTAGAAATTTTGAAATATATAACTTAGAAGTGGGGTTTTCCATGTTTTACGACAACAGAGGGGAGAAATTTAAAGAAAAAAAACGCCGATAATTATTTCAAATAGTTGTTACTCTTTAAATAATATGAATTTTTCAAAACCATAGTTGAGCCTCTGTACAGAGATCTGAGATACATACAGGTAAAATATTATTGTAATATAAGCATTCTTAACAAAAAGAAACCATTTTGAAGAAAGGCTATTCTAAGTTCATTTTTTGCTGAAATATTGTATTTAAATATTTTTTTTGCCAAACTGTCCTTAAAACAACTTTATACATGTATTCTAATCTAAGTGACACTAAATATCATGAAAATTATCCATTTATACGCACTTTTAAAATCACGGTTCCGAACGTAGTCGGATACCTTAATTCTATGTTAACCCTTTAACTCTGGATTAAAAAAATTATGTGATTCCTTCCCCAGTGCCACCGTTTTTCGCATACGCGCGTATGCGGTGTATTGGTGGAGGGTAAGTGAGTGAATATCAATGTCGCATTCTTCATCTACTCGAAGGCTTTTGGTGTCTGACCGCGTAATTTTGAACTATTGTAAATTACCGAGGACGACACCTAAGCTGATACCTCCATCTCCTAACTGCCACACCACACCAATGGAATGACGCTCGATATCTCGGCAGGTTTAACTTGCATCGTGCCCCTACCCGGCAGGTCTTTAGTGATACTAGGCTTGAACTCACGACATGCCAGGCACGAGTCCGTTACTTTGACCACTAGGTTACCGCAGCCACTTGGGGGTTGGGTGGGGGGGTGGAAGAAAAGCATGGATAAACAACTTTCTCTCTGAAGTAAATCCTTCGCAAACACTGTGAAGGTCATTTTATTGCATTCCAATGTCTTCGGAATAGTTTTACTGATATCAACGCAAAGAAAATAATTGTATTTTGGAAAGATTATACGTCTTGGGTACTCAGTGCACCGGTTGGGCGAGACAGATATGTACGCCTGAGGCAGTTTAGAGGTTAATAATTAGTCAAGTTAGTCTCTGATTAATGAGAGTTATTATTCAAAACTAGTTCTTGAGATCTACAAAGAAGTCCATTACTATAAATAAAATCGAAACGAAGTACTTGATACGAACGCTTTCGTATAACCTCTCAGAAAAATGTAAAATTCTGGAAATGCAAGATTTGAGTAACTCCATAAAATATTAGGCATAAATTTCGTGTGCAATGAATTTTAATTACTCAAGCAAAGCATGTCAAAAATAATTGAATTTAAAATTTGATTATTTTGAATGGGTGGCTTTTAAGCTTAATTTAATATCAGATTTAATAGCATGCATAAAACAACTTAGATATCTTTTGAATAATGCAAATTTAATCAGAATCTTAATGTTAGTATTTAATTAAAGGCAGGATTTTCATAATATTACTTCAGACATGAATATTGATGAAGAAACGATTTAATAATTTTCACCAGTGTGCTGTTTAAATATTTGTTTAAGCAGAGGACTTTTAGTTGGGCTTGTTAACCAAGCGCATGTGATATTTTCTAACAAATATCTGTACATGACGTTTAATAGACGAATGTATACATTAAATGAAGAAATTATTGAAATCTTCTGCAAAAACACGTGGCTTCAATCAAAAACTTAAAATCATTAGGATAAATTGTAATTTTACCAAAGAATACATCATTAATTTCCATAACTGTTATATAATGTTGCTATTGTTACATCGTTATTATTAATGCAGCAATAGTAACATTGAGGGGAAAACAGCTGATTTATCAGATTTCAATCGATGACAAACCTTTATTGCTTGGTGTGACTGAAAACATCAATTTAAAAAGGCATGTTTGGTGGGTTGTCCATTTGCAGTCGCTGTGAGTACTTATCGAAAGTGGTGATTCGGTGGTGGACTGACAAGTAGCTAGTCACGCGGTCTGTCGATCGTGGCGCATTAATTCTAGATTGTTACGCATTTTTCTTCATGTTGGAAGGGATGAAACAAGTGTTATCGTCATCATCTAGAACAAAGGCGATATAAATAATGTACTTCATCCCATTGTGAATAGTATAAATGCTGTAGTGGACTGCTAGTGCTGAACATTGCCCGTACTGTATACTAAAGTGTATGAGCCAACGAAGACCGGCGTAAAAATCGCTTCTCTACTTAATCGATACTATTATCAACAGCCCCTGCAAAGAGTCATGGAACATTAGCATTGGGTCATTGATCAATTATGGAAGAAATTCTAGTGGTCATCGAATCCCATTTTCTAGTGAATCCAATTGAATATCCCGATTTTTAACAGAAACGTGACCCCTGTGTGGGAAGTTGACCAGGTGCAATGTGATAGCCGCAGTGTTACGGTGTGGGTGATGTTTTCATGGACCTGGACCATATCAGGAGCCCTCTATCCATAGAACAATGCCTGGCATCTATGAGCTTTCTGTGAATCATTACATACCAAATGTATTCCTTCATGCGGATAGTGTTTCCGTTAATTGATGAACATACCAGCATGTTAATGTACTAAGTCATAAGAATCGAATTTTCGAGGAGAGGCTCCAGAAACCTGGTGAATTTCAAGTCATGTTTTGAATTCCGAATTCATCTGATATGAATCCAGCAAAACATTTATGATTCTATCCGGAGAACTAAATACCCGATGCCACGCAACCATCTCGCAATGGGAGGGGGGCATAATTGCAGGACCAACTGATGAGAGCTTGGTAAGAGATACTTCAGACTACCTTTTAGTACCATATCGAGTCAATGTCTCGCCAGAGATTGGTTATAGGGGATCAGAAGCTTAAACAGTTTATATTTTATATTAAACAGGTGGTCATAATGGTGGTTCGTTAATGAATGTATATGGAGAGAAAAAAAACACATTTTATTATGCAACTTTCATAAGTCTTTGAACGAATTAATTTTTATTACATAAACTGTTTTTCATAGTCACTATATTCTGAATTTAATACCAATTACCGTAAAATACGGCGTATATAAGGCTCACCTATACTTTAATTCTTAATTTCTTAATTTTGTTGGTAGATTCGTCGTATGAAGCGCACCCCCTTTTTTACAAAGAAATCTGAAATAATAGTATACATTGCTCTTATATTTTAAAGTCAATTATTCGAGGAATTATCCCAGACATTTGTGGCAAAACAGTTTTCTTCTAGAACCACAACTCGTTTAGTTCGTAAAGGGCTAGTTATTTCTTTTTCATAAACATTATTTCGATACATGTAGAAGCAAAAAAAATATGCTCAAGTTTTTTTGTTGTTATTTTTAAAGCTACCGTTTTTGCGTGTATTACGCGCTCCCGTAAGTTTCAATCTTATTTTTTGTGTTAAAAGCGCGCGTTATACGCCGGAATTTACGGTAGATAGCTTACTTATAATGTAAGATATCTAAATACAGTGATGGTCAAAATTGTTGACACGTTTTTAAATGTGTGTACTTATAGAAAATTTACGTTGTACAAAATGCAATAAGGCAAAAATCCTTATGCTGCAATAACTGTCGATATACATTAGATACTGATGGTAGCAGTGAGTTATCAGACCTTAGTGAGGTTACCTTAATTCTTTATTACAGCTTCACATCGATGGTCCATTGAGTTGAAAATAGATTTAAACTCCTCCTTCATTATTACATGATGCCAGGAAACCATTATATCCTCAATTAGTTCCTTTTTATTTCATGGTTACTTCATTCGGACAAGAGTTTTAAAACGGTGCCACAAGTTTTCAATAGGATCGAGGTCAGGACTGTTTCCTGGCCAGGACAACAACTCAATGATTTTAGAACGGAACCAGTCTTTGAATTTCTTTACTGTGTGAGAAGGTGCAGAATCTTGCTAAAAAATAAATGAAGCATTGTTGGGAAATAGATCCCTGATGGAAGGCGGAAGTTTGGGTTCTAGAACGGTGTCAATGTATTTTATGAAATTCAGTGTCCCAACGATGATATGAAGGCAACCGATACCATTTGCTGATATGCAAGATTAAATGGTAAAGCTGTGTGGGTACTTCACAGTTGCCTGGATGCAGTCAGGCTGTAGCATTTCTCCTCAGCTCGTCTATATATTTTAGGCTATCAATACCGAATAACGATATTTTAGATCCATCCCTTTATATACACTGTGACCAGTGGCGCACACAAGGGGGTCCGGGGGGTCTGGACCCCCAAACCCTTATTGATTATAATTATAAGTATCTAGTACGTAAAATTTAATTAAGCATTTCTTATTAATGCTTAATTTTATTAATTAATGCTAATTAATTATTCAATAATTAGCTTTTTACTGTGTTTTGTTTGTTCCCGAAAATCGACAAAATCAAAAGGAGCATGATACAAGAATGGTGAACTTTTGACTCCGGACCCCCCACCTTGAAAAATGCATGTGTGCACTATTGACTGTGACCAATAATTTTTCTCCAATTAATGTGTTCAATTGCCCTCTGTAGTCCCTTTTAGAGCTGCTGTAAATTGAAATATGGCTTTTTTCGTGGAATTCTACCTTTTAGTCTTACATCTGCTAATCTACTCCCTATTGTTTTTGAACTGAGAGAAACACCAGCATCACTCAGATCACTTCTGATGGATGTCCATGAAATTCTTTTATCTCTGAAGCACAGTATTTTTGTTCTTCTGTCATCAACAGATGTGGTGTACCTTTTGCGGCCCTTTCCTGCATTTTTTTATTTAATTTGTTACCTGACATCTTAAACAAAACTTTCAGTCTCCAGATCTAGTCGCTGAACTACCCACATGTTATGTAATTTTAACACAGAAAATACCAATTTCTCGTCACAAATGTGCCCAATCTGTGACGGGGCCTTACCGAGTTTTTCCTACTAATCCTCTTGGAGAATCTTTAGGGCCACCATTGAGTTATTTCACAGCCAGCCCTCTCAAAAAGAAACCTTGATATTCATATTAGTAAGTAGATATATAAAAGAGGTTTAAAATAATCGTAGAAGAAGAAAGAGGAAAAGGAAGCTGTGATGCTGAACGCCGTGAGTTTGTGGTAAGGATCTATACTTAGACGCGTAATTATGGAACGGGCTTTAGCTATTCAAATAAAGTAAAGAAGATTGAGATTCATAGGTTAACTTTATTTAGAGTTAGTTAAGCAGTTAGAATTATATGTGCTTATTCACATAAGATTGAGGATTAGGATGTATCACTCCTGATTTCCTTCCCAGAGTAATACTGCCTTTGATCAATATAATTGAATAATAATAAATGGGTTTTATGTCTAGCTTGGGGGATCAGTTCTTACCTCCCACAAATCTAGGTCCAGTATATGAAGAAATGGTTCCCCCAGGTAGGGGGAATCACAAATCTACTCATTTAATGCCATTTCTTTTTGACTAAATATCATTGTTATCCTGGTCATGAAACCGTTCTGACCTCAATCAAATGAAAACTTTCGGCACCGTTTGAAAGCTCTTGTTCGAATGAGGTAACTATGAAATAAAAAGGAACTAATTGAGGATATAAATGTTTTCTGGCACCCTGTAATAACGAAAGGAACAACTTAAAATTATTTTCAGCTCAATGAAACGTCGATGTGAAGCTGTGATGAAGAATAAAGGCAACCTCACTAAGCTCTGATAACTCACTGATATCATCGGTATCTAATGCATATCGACAGTTACTGCAGCATAACGTTTTTTGCGTTTAACATATTTGAATTTTTTTTCTTTTTATTGAATTCAGTATTAAATGTTCTTTAAAATGATATAAAACACTTTGCATTTTGTGCAACGTAAAATTTTCTATAAGCGGACAAACTTAAACGTAATATTTTTAAAAAAATGTCCACAATTTTGTCCACCACTTTTTATGAAGGGATTTTGAGCTGACTTGGAAAACTAAAGGGATGCATATGTGTTATAATCACTCAAATTTATGCTTATTTTAGATTTATTATACCTTGTTAAACGAAGGCATCTTTCAAATGAAGACAAAAATCTAAATAGCATCATATGCCAATAACTAAAATTCTATTGCATGAAAACATTTTATTTATAAGAAATTATTTCGACGGTATAACACAACACACAGACATACAAAAATCAAGCGCAAAACGAAGAAATATATACATTGTAAAGTATAAAAGAATTACTTCTGTTTATCAAACCGGAAAAATTCTTATTTCCGACAAGTAAAATATGTTTTTAATTTTCTTATAAAATTCCATCCTTGATTCGGAATAACTCCGAAATGAAAATCGATTTAAAAACTGTAAAATTCCATTGATTGGTAACATTATACGCGATAGAAAATCATCCTCGTTTTGATTCTTTTGTTCACTTTCAATTTGAGAATATTGTGGGAGAGTATAAGATAAAAGTATAGAATCCTAAAAAATGTATTTTTTATATGAAAGCAAGAAATACTTGATAAATAAGAATTGCAATTCCTTTCCAAGAATTTTATAGAAATGTAATATACACTGGGAAATAAAACATTGATGAGAAATATATTTTTCTCGTAAATAAAAAAAGCAGCATTGCGACTGTGATAAACAAGAACATTGAAGACGTTAAAGTTCATTTTGTCATAACAATAAAATGAGATTTTAGACGATATTGCTTTTCTAAATTAGTGCGCATAGAATTAAAGTAACATATTTAACAGCTTAAAGGTGTATAAAAGTATTAATATACTGAAATATGACAGTATATTCAATTACTACCATACTTCAGTTATTTTTCAGGTCCATTGATAAAAATTAAATTCGGTTTGATTCAGTATTAGATATGAAATATAAATAATGGTTTGCTGTATTTATTATTCTTTTTAAAAATTGAGAACATCCTTAATGAGTTTCACGTAATCTAATTTTTACTGTTTTCGTATCAAATAGTAGAAACCGGTTTTTCCTCTTCAAATCGCATATATATATATGTGTGTGTGTGTGTGAGAGAGAGAGAGTCCGAATAAATCTTCGAATAAAAATCAAACTCTTCAGAAGGCGGGATTTTAGATTGGCGAGGTGGTTTGTCTAGGGGTAAGTATTTAACGGTGAGTGATGAATTAAATGAATCTAAGTCATTTAAACACAAATACTTCATTTAAGTAAAAAAGAGAATTTATTAAAAGTTAAAGGAAAATATTTACAAAAAGGGGATATTTACAAAGAGAAAGACATGCAGGAATTAGGTTAATTAAAAGTTGAGTTATACCTTTAGAAGACGGGGAAATAAACCTTTCTCATTCTTGGATGTTAGGACTGGTGGTGCCGCGCTGGGCGCGGAAATGCGGTAAAGACGCGACGTGTTGAACAAGCAGTGGTTAGTAGGCCTCTGCCGAAAAATTATTCAAGCCGGAGCTACGAAAGCTCACTAGATGGCGCTGCTTCGGAATGCAGTAATAAATACAATTGAGATTTATGGTCCTCTGAAAAGGATATGACTCAACCTTTTAACAAATGTTTCAAAGGGAAAATCCTACATATATATATATATATATATATATATATATATATATATATATATATATATATATATATATATATATAAAGTTCCTTTCTTTTACAATTAATTTAAAGACCAATTTGTGTCATAATGCTACAGATTTTGACAGAAATTGATTTTTAGCAGCTTTACTCCTTTGCTTTAGGATTGATGTGCTGTTGTATTCTTGCTTTCAAAGAGATATTGAAAAATTCAAATATACAGAGAGCCCTAAAAATACCACCCAAATTGTGCCCTTCTAGATTCCTCGTTGGGTGTTTATAAAAATTCCCTAAGAACTGTTCTTGTGCGATGCATTGTTTAGGAAAAACGAAAAAAAATTACGGGTTGGGGCGCGGGAACTTCCTGTTTTGAACATTTTGCGGTGGTGTTCGTAGTGATATGTCCGGTGGAAAGGTTTAAGTGGGATATTCGTGTCCACGCCCATCTCCGTCTCAAACATGTTGTGATCGAGACAGCAGCGCGCTTTAGCCGTGAAGGTGTATTTCTCTAACGGTCGGTCGGTGATTGCAGTGACACGCACCTTTCGATGTCATATCGATATTCCTCCATGAGGTCATGTTCCTGTTTGGAAATATGTTTCAATGTGGATGGATTCCTTCTGAACAACGGGGAATGCCTCCAAAGAAAAAAAAAGGAAGACCGTTAAAACACCTAAACGAATTTATGTGTCAATAGAGACCAGTATGCGACGATTATCCAACAATTCTTCTACTCGCTTTCCAAGAAAAAGATCTTGAAAGCGTCTGGTTACAACAATATGGGGTGATAGCACACACTTCCAGGTTTTTCATGGATTTTTAAGAGAAACCTTCCTCGAAAGACTGATCTCCCTGCGAAAGGACGTAAACTAGCTCACCTGATTTATCCTCTCCAGATTAATTTCGGGGGGCTTATCAAGTCCCTGGTATACAAAGATCCCTCGAAGACCCTGAAAGAACTGCGGAACAACATCCGAGCCAAATTTCACAAAATCCCGGTCGATATGCTTGAATAAGTGATTCAAAAAAATAAGCGGAATGCATTTTTTATTTGTAAAGAAGATGGCAATCAATAGCGTGGTGGTACATTTTTTGGACTCTCATATTTTCATACTATCAGTGTGCATGTGAGGTACTATTTATTGTAATATTGACTTTTTTAGTTACTGATGCGACGCTAATGATAACTTATTTAATTATATTTATTTCTTTAACCAAAAATACTAATTTTTTAACTTTCCAGGTTCTTAAGTTAACATCGCATCATGACTTAAATTAAAATTAGTTAAGTTCTATTGACAAATTAACATTACACTAAAGGAATAGTCCGATCGTATAGTGGTAACAATTAATTTTATTGAATAACATATTTAAGTAACTATAAATTTACTTCACAACAAGATTAAAATTTAACTTAGCTTTGAGAGAGAGATGAGGTGGGATAGAGTAGGGACATGGTTGCCGCCCGGAGTCCAGCGGAGTCTAAATTCTCAAGGTCTAGGATCTGCTCAATCTGTGTTCCTCTCTGTCTGTCCAAATCGGGGGTGCATCCCCTTTTTGTTCAACGACTCTTCACTTCAATATTCTAGAGCGGACTATTTGCCTTGTCCACTTAATTACCTCTGATTGGTCCGGAACCAGCGCAGAGTTACCGCATAAAGTTCGTTGCATTTGAAGAGCGGGAAAATCGATGACGCACCCCAATATTTATGAGTGCAATGATCCCCCAGGCGTGGGAAGGCTGGCACTCCCTCACTGAGGAATTCAACCCTGAGTGGTGGGAAAAGAGAAACGAATTCCACCAAACTGAGTTCGAATTTTTGAAGTTCTGTTAAATATTCCTGAATGATCCGCGCCTCCCATCATTACATAATGTATGTACTTACATGTTCTGTATCGAATCACACGAATCGCTTTCATTTACACTTAAAAATACACAACCCAGTCACTAAAAAATACCTCTCCACAGACTCACTGCTGATCAAAGAATGAATTACTGCACAAACCAGCGTTTCCCAAACTGTGGGGCGCGCCCTCTAGGGGGGCTGTGATAACTCTATAAAGGGGGTGCAAACATATTGAAAAGTCAAAAAAAATTATTAGTTTACTGAAAGTAATCACGCAACATACATTCTGACATAATACATGTAGGTAATACACTGTGATAATACACTTATAAATGAATCAGTACTTCACCATGTCTTTGGTAATTAGCAGTACTAAATTAAGAACAAGTTTAATAATTACCAGTTATGCTCTTGTCATATACAAAATTATACACAAAAATTAACACTCTTCTGCCGCTGAAAAGTAAAGATTTGCTCTCCACCCTTTTTCACGTAGATGCGCGTATGAGATGCATCGGGGGTGGGGGGAAGTATAATAAACAATACTTCAGAAATAAGTGAATCCTTCGTAAACACTGCCGATGTCTTTTAGTTACATTCTAAAGCCTTCGGAGTAATTTTGTGAAAAGCAATACTTAGAAAAGTTCATGCTTCGGACGTCTATGGCAAGCAACGCTTTGGCTGAGCAAGACGTTCGTATACGCCGGTGGCACTTAAAAGGTTAAGCTCGTATTGTAGCTTTGCGTCACATTATAGTATTATTGAATTCAATAATTTTATTGTATGAGGGGGGGTGCAATGAAAATTATGATTGAATATTGGATCGCAACTATTGAAAGTTTGAGAAGCACTGGCATAAACCCATTACATACAATTAAGTTCTGACGCGTGTTGGAAATTTGAGCAACTGCTGGGAGTTGACCTCTGTGGTGGTTCAGAGAATGTACCCTCTAGCAGCAATTTCTGAGGAATTCAAACACGTGCTACGTTTATATACCTCCCCAGAATAAACGAATAAGAATTAGAGGTACAACATATGTACCGCCAAGCATGAAAGGGTTAAAATAAAATATAAAGGGAGAACACTTGATTTTATTTCAATAAAGTCTCAACGTGAGACGATTTTAAAATGTCTGAATAATTTTATTTTTGTTTTTCTGCTAATTCTAAATAGAATATTTATCCTAAAAATGTCTTTTCAAAAACTTTTTTGTTACCTTAATAAAAATAGTATTTTCTTGAAGATTGAAAAGTAGGCTTGCAAAATATTTTTCCATTATTAATAATGTATTTATAACAGTGCCTCTCAAAGTTTCAATATTCGTGACCCAATATTTAATCATAATTTTCATCGCGTCCCCCTCCTCGTACAATAGCAATGTATTCAATTGAATAAAATACTATACATTCATGCTAGAACAACTATACTACTTTAACCTCTTAAGTGCCACCAGCGTATATAAACGGCTTGCTCAGTCAAAACGTTAATTTCCCCGGACGTATTTATAAGTCTTTCCGAAGTACGATGTTCTTTTGTGCAGTGCTATCCATAAAATTATTCCAAACGCTTTGGAATACCATAAAAGAACCTGGACAATGTTTGCGAAAGATTTCCTTATTTAAGTTTATTTGCTTCTTTATTCCTTCCCACCCCTCAATACATCACATACGCATGCCTACGTAGAAAAGGGTTGGAATTGGGAAGCGAATAGCAAAACTCTTTCAATCGGCAATTAAGGGATTAATTATAAAGCATACAAACTATCAAGATAAGTGTTAATTTTTGTATAGTATTTTATATATGGCCAGTGGTAGTTATTAAACTTGTCCTTATCTTAATATTGTTACATTTATTATCAAATACATTGCGTAGCACTGGTACATTTATAACATATTGGTGTAAATGTGCATTTTATTTTTTATTGTGTCAGAATGTATATTTTGTTTTATTCTTTCAGTAAGTTAACATTTTTTTTTATTTTCGACTTATTCAATATGTTCGCGCCCGCTCTCAGAGTTGTCACGCTCCACAGTTTGGGAAACGCTGGTTTATAATAACGCACGCATCTGCTCTGGTGGCTTAGAGGAAGAGTGTCCACTTCGCAAGCCTAAAGTTGCGGGTTCGACCCCGGCTGGAGTGGATAGACTTTTCGGATGCGAAATTTGTAGGCTCTCATGTCATATGATTATGTGCTATGCAAAAAATCCCTTGAGAATCAATTTGGTTTTGATACTCACTGCAAAAGTAAAGTTCGGTAACCTTTCATCGTGAACTTGAACTAAAGTTAATTCAGGTGTCCAAATTTAGTAACGAATCCGCCACTAGATGGTGCTACCATGAAATGACTCTCACATTTGTCGACTTGCCTAGTCTGCAAAGGCTAAATTGCAGACCAATTTGGTAAAATATAATATTGAACGTTTGTAAGATTTTATAGAAAAAATTTAAGAATAAAAGATTTTTGCACATCTCTCTCTCTCACACACACACACTTTTTTTTGTAGAAATAATCATTTTATTAAGTTATTCTCAATTTCGGCCTAATTCTTAAGTGTTTAACGTGTGTATATACTTAGTTTAAATTATTCTCACCAGAGACATATTGTGTAGAGATATCATTAGCATAAATTGAATTTGTCACTCGGTGTTTTTGCCATTAATCACAATTTTAATGGAAAAGAGATGTATTTCTGAGGTATACATAAAATGGAGAATTTTAAATGGAAATGAATAAAAACCAATGCAATCATACATAACGTGATAGTTAGTAATTAAATCTCTCAAATGCAGTCGCAGCATAGTAAAGATCATAGGCAAACTATAATAAGTTCTTGATCACCCGAATCTTTTTAGCTTGAAACAATTAGTGTTCAATGTATCCTTAACCTTTTAACTCTCATGCCGGAGACTATCTCAGGCGCGACTGTAGTGCTCTAAAATGGCACGCCCGAATATTATACGGGCTCTTGCGTCTTGAAACCATACACACGCACGCACTGACAAATTTTCGTCATCTGGAATTAATTTATATAATTAGCATAGCATAGTCTTAAGTTCATTGAAGTCAAGGCATGTCATTTTTCATTAAAATACGATATTAAATTTTCATTAAAGACTTTAATTTATTTAAATGCGTCATCAGCTTGAGAGATAAAATTATCGCAATTTTTCCAGCTTGAGGTAAATAGAATGAATAATCAACATCAAATGGTAATATTAAGCACATTTCAACTAAATAAGTTTGGGAAACTAGAGCTCCTCTTTAGATTTAACACTCTCAGAGTTAAAACAGCATTGTAGCTTCGATGGTGGTCAGAGATAAACTCTTTAGGAAATAGTGTAGTTCAACATTTTAGACTTTCTTCCCGACTTCACTTTTTGAACGCTGTTGTACACTATTCAGCCTTTAGTATATTTGCACAAACAACTTCGGGAATGAACATACATTTTCTAAGAAGAAAATAGTTTAAAAAATAAAGTAAAACAAGTGACGAGCAAAATTATATTTTTAAATATAACATTTTCAAGATAATTCAAGCAAGTTGTTGATCCGTTTGCTTTTCTCTACACAATAAGAAAGATCACAATCGTCTTGAAACAGCATATTCTTATTAGATATTTCTCGTTCGGAAGCAAGAGGGTTAATTGCAAGTTATTTGTACCCCTAAAGTGATCGCTACTCTATTGTTATTTGTTATCACTATATAATAGAAATAATAAAAGAAAATAAAGTTACCTCACTATTCGTACCAGCACGACATTGATAGCAAAGTTGATATATTTGATTGATAGAATTACTTGCTAAAACTTTTAATGCGTTGTTTTTAAATAAATGAATTTGTTAGTGCAACGTGTGCCACGACTGGGCCACTCAGAAAGATTAGTGGGCCGCAGGGTGAGTTTCACTAAGCTGGATGCACACCTGTCTTAAGCCGTAGCTTTGAACACCATGAAGGTGACAGTACGTTTTGGCTTGGTTACATCCAAAATTTGAGGGAGAACACTCTAGGGCAGGGATGGCGAACCTTTATGAATCCACGTGCCATTTTTGCTAAGGAAATATTTAATGAGGTATAGACGAGCCATATCAAACAATTTTGACTTGTGATTATTGGGAAAAAAGTAAAACTAAATAATGACGGCTCAAAACTCTTTATTTACTACGAAAAAAATGCATTTTGCATCGTCAAGTTGTGAATGTTTTAGTTATATATTCAATTCAAATTATAAAGTAGCATTACTGTTACTTCTGTGTTACACATTAGATGACAAATAACTTATATTAGGATATTAATATGTTACTTTTAGCAGAATGCACGCTGAATTGGAGTCATTTGCCAAACGTTTTCTAAGCGAGTCTTTTTAATGTTACTCATCTCTGATGATTCATCTTCTAATGACTCGTAGGCATAGTTAGATGAATGTATGGTTAAATGGTTATGGGCCAGCTTCTTTAAACAGTTAAATGAATCTGGAATTGAATTCCATGTTTCCAATATTTTGTTAATGACATTTTTACTTATATTGCTTGTTAAGCTTTCTGTTTCAATTATTTCCAACCTTTTCCTTGTTTCAATAAATTTTTGAATCCATTTCGAACTCGGCTTGAAATCAATCAGTTGCATTTCAAACTATTCAATTTCCAGCCAATCGAATTGGGACCATTTCAGTTTATCAAATGAAGTCACATTAGGATTCAAAATAAACTTGAGCGTTTCCGATAATTCTTTAAACTCAGAAAACCTTGCTGAAAATTCCTTGATTGACGAATCAAGAACGGAAATATTTTGAACTAAAATGCAAACCGTTTTATTCAGTGGCGTGTCAAAAAATATTGTGTCACACGTGCTATCAATGGCACGCATGCCAGTGGTTCACCATCCCTGCACTAGGGGTAGCTAGGGGCGCCCACCTCTCTTCACCTACCACCAGTCTGATGAGAGGATTTTCGCTTCGACGGCTATTTAGAGTAACCCCACGTCGCAAGGCACTATGCATTTACAAACACCCATGCTTTCTCCGAGATTCGAACCTAGCCCCTACGATACAGTTATCAGCGTCTATAACCACTGCTGGATGGGAGAATTTTTTTTTTATTTTTCTTAGAAATAAATGACAGAGCTTTCCCTTACACCCAATATTTCTTATATAAAACTAGCAGTCCCGACAGACGTTGTCATGTACACACGTCTTAAATGCGAAAATTTCTAACTTTTTTTTCAATAAGTTGTAACATTCTGGACCGTTTTGATAAAATCTTTTTATAAAGTAAGTTATTACAATACCTGACAGCATCACATGTGCAGTTACCACAGTTCGACCTATGGGTTGCGTGTGAGTATATGTTTACTATGAACAAAGTTGAATATAGAAGCTATTCTGAATAGAAACTTAAACATGTTTTAATTAAATGATAGAAAGATAAAGCTCGAACTATTTTCATAACAAGTATATTTTTAATGCCAAAAAAATAAATTTATCGAAGAGTAAGAATGTACAATGTTTTTGGTTAATCGTTTATGCGTATAAACAAACAAATGCGATGGTTTGCCAACCCTGAGATACGCAACATATAATTGACCGTGCGAAACGCTATAGGATTATATAAATCTAAGCCACAAATTGTCATTGTTTGACATTGTGACTTATTAATGGTCATTGCAATTTCCATTTCCCTTGGCATTTGCTAACATTTGTCTGAAAGAATCATTGGGATCTGTGGTAAAAGTGTAACTTAACCTTGAAGTTTGATGCTCAAAATAGTGGCCTCAAGCATATTGCCCATGATTTTTTATGAACAATCTTATATAACCTTACATAATTTTGGCGCATTTTTAACTAATTGCGATATTGGATCGAATTGTGATTCTAAACCATTCTCAAATCCACTTGAACCCACGCAAAAAATGTAATTAAAATCGGTTCAGTCGTTTAAGAGGAGTTCAGTCGTCACATATACACGCACAGAAGAATTATATATATAAAGATATATACCGTATCGTGGCTTTTCTTGCCACGCTTTAGCAGAATAAATAGCACACAGGAGTAAAATATTACGCGTTTTAAGGTTTTCAATTAATATCTTTTTAACTAACTGCGACATCGCACCTAATTGTGAATCTAAACCATTCTTTAATCCACTTGAACCCACACAAAAAATATCATCAAAATCGGTCCAGCTGTTTAGGAGGAGTTCAGTCACATACACACGCACAGAAAATTTATATATATATAAAGATAATAACTATCGATGCCACAGTCAAATATTTTTTTAAGCAAGTATCTTATACAAAAATTAAAATAATTTTTTATAGGTTGGAATTCCTTGGAATCTCACGATTTTAAAATTATTCTCTTAAAATTAATATTGGAGAATGAAATTAAGTAAAGGGTGTTTTTTAGAGGTATATAACTTTAAATTGCAATAAAACAACGATGTATTATTCGATTGACAGGAATTTTTTTTATTCGAAAGATAATCTTGTGGCATTACATTTTAAATATGATTCTGCCATAGGACTGCCACGGCTGGCTCGGATGTAGTCCAATCTGGACGTCCAATTTTCGATGACTTTTTCCAACATTTGTGGCCGTATATCGGCAATAACACGGCGAATGTTGTCTTCCAAATGGTCAAGCGTTTGTGGCTTATCCGCATAGACCAATGACTTTACATAGCCCCACAGAAAATAGTCTAGCTGTGTTAAATCACAAGATCTTGGAGGCCAATTCACAGGTCCAAAACGTGAAATTAGGTGGTCACCAAACGTGTCTTTCAATAAATCGATTGTGGCACGAGCTGTGTGACATGTTGCGCCGTCTTGTTGGAACCACAGCTCCTGGACATCATGATTGTTCAATTCAGGAATGAAAAAGTTAGTAATCATGGCTCTATACCGATCACCTTTGACTGTAACGTTGTGGCCTTCATCGTTTTTGAAGAAGGATTCCACCAGCCCATAAAGTGCACCAAACAGTCAGTTTTTCTGGATGTAACGGTGTTTCGACATACACTTGTGGATTAGCTTCACTCCAAATGCAGCAGTTTTGTTTGTTGACGTAGCCATTCAACCAGAAGTGCGCTTCTTCGCTAAACAAAATTCGCTTATGAAAATCGGAAACAACGGCAATCTCGTTTTGGGCCCATTCGACGAATCTACGCTTTGCTTGATGATCGTTTTGATGAATTGCCAAACCAAATTGAGAATAAATCTCTTGGCAACTGTTAAATCTGTCGCCATCTTGGAAAGTAATGTCAATGTAAACTTCTATACCTGGAAAAAAAACACTCTTTATTTGTCCTTTGCTTATTCTTCTTGCATTGTTACTTGATATTCACTGTAACTCTATCTCCTATGAGTAAGAAAACTTGCCAGTTAGAGGAGCTAATGCGCTATAACTCTGTCGTACCCAAAAGTCCTCATGTGGGGAAGAGTTTGGAGAGTCGTGTGCAAGTTCAGGTATAGTGTTCGTCACTATTCCAAGGGCAAAAAATATGAGATATTTCGCCAATAACTCTAGAGGAGCTTCTAAATGTGGAGATAATAGACAAAAAATGAACCATGAATAACAAAAAGGAACAAATGAATCGAATGTTTTCTTCATTTGTATTTACAATGCTCAGATAGATTAAATTTCTATAGATGTAGTAAATTGGAATACGGACCTCCGGTTTAATAATTGAGTATTTTCTTTTTAATATTTGTCTCAGTTTGTTTAGCTAAAAATTTTAAGAATAACTACAAATTATTTCATGCAAATTCCTCTTTTAGGGTATTTATATTATCTTTTTAAAAAAGAATTACCTAGATTATAATTTATCAGAAAATAATTTATAGAGCACTGCTTTTGTAAATAACGTTTATTTACTGTAGAAAATAATACTGTTTCAATAGTTATCATTTCTACCTATGATTCAGAAGGCAGTTAAATTACAAAGATACCAAGATTTAAACTCCAAATTGATGTTTATAGTACAAAAAATATTTCTCTATGTTTTATACTCTTGAAATTGCTATACTTTTTTTTTATTTAAATAACTAATTATAACAATGTGAATAAAAATATTTTTACTTCGACATTTCCCAGATGAATGAATAAAAAATAACTAATATTTTCCATATTAAGACAAAGTATTTTCAAAAAATATCACACAACTGAATATTTAAAAATATATTTAAATTAAACATTTAAAAATGTACCGTAATTTTTGGCATGCAACTCACATCTGTAAGCTTAAGCTGGAATTTTTAATTTTTAGATATATTCGCCGTGTACCGAGCATTTTTTTACGAAAATACCTGAAATGTTTCTAAGATTTGAAGTCATTTATTCGAGGTATTGTTCCAGGGTAAAATAAAGGGAACTATACAACCTTTTAAAGTGATAAGGAATGTCATTTTTTAAAAAAATAAACTGTATTTAGATCTATCTAGAAGTCTAATTTTTTTCCATGCCTATCTTTTTTTCAATTCCGACTATTAGCTCAGACTCCCCTGTATATGATTATTTATATATCTTGTTAAAATTTTAAATCGTTAATAAAATACTTTTTACTCATCCACTCAAGTTCAAAACATCATATACATTTTTTTAAGCTTGTAGTGGATGACACTTGATGTTAATACTCTTTTTTCAAATATTAATTCATTCATTAAATTTAATTAGTTCATTATAGTAAAAGAGATATATTTCAGTCGATATTGTTCATCTAGATGGCAGTACTAATGGATAAAACTGTTTTTGTTAAACTTGTGATGAAGATTTAACTTAAACTAAATAAACACATGCTACTTAAATGTCAGCATTCCTTTTACATTGGTTTTAAGATATATATATATATATATATATATATATATATCCTAACTATTATGTTCAATTTTTATTAAAAATGTAATTATAAATTTAATGTGGTTAAAAAGTGTTTAATGATAATTTAAAAGGTGTTTTACCACTCATTATTGTGATTCTGTCTTATGTGTATAACTATTTATATTAATTGAAATTATTTAATAAAAAACAACTAAAATAAAATTGTTCTTTGTTGACCTAAGTAGGAATCGACTTAATTCTTTTATATATTACTTTTTTTAGTTTTAAAGCTCCCGGTTTTATACCCAGCGTATAACACGCACGAGTAAATGTGAATATTATTTTTTGCGTTGAAATTGCTCCTGATTTTACGGTACATTTTTAATGTACGAGTTAAATCATGTTAAAGGCGAATAATTTAAATAATAGTGAAACACACCGTTAATTTTTTTTAGAAATATTTTGTTTCATATCCTACAAATAAGTATTGTCCTACACATTTATTGAGCAGTCTACCTAAGATCCTTAAATCCGACCGCTTCTGCGGCCACTTCATCGATTCCACTCCATCGAAGCGGACGGTATTGGAAAGGAAAGGAACCGGTTCGCCGGTCTCTCCCTTCCATAGCCGCCCAGCGCAACTGACTTTATGCCGCCGGCCCCACCCCTCTTCGGAGGGCGAGTCGACAGGCACCTGAGACATCTTTTCACTCACACGACAGCCAAACGCAAACATCTACTTCCAGCATTCCCTTACACACCTTCGTACTATTTTTAAATTATTGGCAAATCACTTTAAATTTTAAACTTTGTATACTTCTTTAAAAAAATCAAAAATGGGCAAATTACCAATGTGAAAGTAACCAACCAAATTTTGAATGATAGGAGATGAAGATCTCGGAATGAGAGAGAGAGATCAGGCGCTCCAGTCCCACCGATTCAACACTTCTACCTACTAGCCTTTCTCGTGAATATCAGCATAACATTGAAATCAGAGAAAGAAAGTTGTGATAGTGCCAAGTATTTTATAGCGAGTGTTTTCCCTCTATCATTGCTTGCTTATGTGTGCAATTAATAGTTGGCACATCGCCAAATACCTTGTGTATAGGAGATTTCGAATTGGATCTTAAAAGGGAATGCTTTTGGGTTGCACATAAAATTATATTCTGATTTGATGTCATTAAATTATCAAAAGCTTTTTATCAAAATGTTATTAAATTATTACAGCTAAGACGGAAATAATTTTTCGGTGATCCACGCGATTTATTGTCTAGTGCGGAGAAAGCATCGGGATGTGCCTACTTTAGTATTATATCCTTAATAGGTTGTATTTCAGAAGATACCAAGCTAAGATTTTAAATCAGATAGTAGTTGAAAACCTAGACTTACGATTTTCTACGAATACTATTTTTGTGAAATACACTCAGGAACATTGAAAATAGCGAACCAAGAAGAAAGCATCAGATTAAAATGAAATTTAATACACATAATGACACAGATGAGAGATTCACTTGATCTCAAAAACAAGACAATTAAACGAATAAAGGGTGTGCAACGACACAAATACTGGGCAACTTCAATAGCGCGTTGGACCACCTCCAGCTGCAATACATGCCGCCACAAGGTCCGGCATTGAGTTGATTAGACACCTTATGTTACCCTGAGGCAGATGGGCCCACAAATCTTGAACAGCCAACTCTAAATCATGTACAGAGTGACACGATGACATCTGCCGTTTTAGCTGATCCCACACGTGCTCTACAGGGGACAAATCGGAGGAGCGTGCCGGCCATGGAAGAGTCTGAAAATGACGTAGGAAGTCTTGAGCAACTCTTGCTGTATGGGGGTGAGCATTATCTTGCTGGAAAAATGCCCCTGGAAGACTATTTAAGAAAGTTCCTACATGGGGTCGAAGAATATCATCAACGTAACGTTGGCCCGTTAAGGTTCCACGCATCACAATTAAAGTGGACCGGCTATCATAGGCTATGCCCCCCAGACCATTACACTAGCTGTGCCGGCAGTGTGACATAGAACAGTGTGGGGGGAATTGTACCGCTCACCAGGGCGCCTTCACACCCGTACACGGTTATCCTCTGTCCTTAAAACAAACCGGGATTCATCACTAAACACAAACTTTTGCCAATCTGTGACATTCCACATTGATCTCGTTTGGCACCACTGTAGACGCAGTTGCCGATATTCCGGTTTTAAAGGGAGTGCATGGAAAAAGCGCTTGGATTTAAGATTTGCTTCTGCAAGGTGTCTAGAAATTGTTTGTGGAACAATTGCTACGCCTACGTCTGCTCGTATCGTTGAACGAGTCACTGTGGGGTCCACAAGTGCTTGCCGCACGATCCTTCGATCCTCTCTCCTCGTGGTCTTCCTGGTCGCTCCAGACCCGGTTTTCCGCGCGTGTGTACCTTCTCGTGTCCACTGCTCCCAACAATTTTTAACGGCACACTCCGAACGATCCACCTGGCCAGCAACACGGCGCGTCGACCAGTCTGCAGTTTTCATCCCGATGATCAGGCTTCTCTCAAACTCGCTCAACTGTGAGAAATGTCTTCTAGCACGTTTACCTGGCATGTTTCGCTTACCAACTACAATCGGCGGATAATCGTCCCGTTTATGAATCTTCGAATTTGCGCTGGCTTATATAGCACCCTCTTCCTGATTGTAGTGCCACCTCCGCGCGTAAGAGCATGCGTATTGGCACAAAACTTGGATCAATTGCATATCACATTACGCTGTACTTATTTGCAAAGTTTCGCGATTTTACTTAGCTTATTTCTTGGGTCGCTATTTTCAACGTTCCTGAGTGTACATACATGAACACAGAAAACAGCGAGCGATTTTTTTAAACATTCAATTTACGAGGTTTATTTTTTAAGTATGTAGTGCTTAAAAATATAGCCATGTTTTTTTAAGGAAAACTTTTAAAAACATGTCTCTTTTTGTACCACCTTTTGCGTATTTTTAAGGAAAAAATACAGAATAAATAATTAACCTGAAGCTGTGTGTAATTATTTTATCAAACTGCGTTTTGAGAAAATAATATGATGAATTGGAATAAAACGACACCTCTCTCTTTTGGAACATAAATAATATAAATTGTTTTTAAGTTTATTAGTTGATGAATTTAAAATGAGTTTCTTTTCCATTTTTTTTTTTACTCTATCGGGTATTTTTTTCTGTTAAAAGCTATTGCACAATTGAATTCATTTTTATACAATTAAGTTGTACATTTTATTTTAATACTAAGAACTTGGAAAATTATATCCGCATATAATATGCCAATTAATATTAAATTCTATCATAAAGGTTGTATAATAAAAACATTAGAGAAATGTATAAAAAAATGATAAAAATTTACTACTCCAATTCTACTGAGTTTTGGTTTTTAAATTGCAATAGAAAGCAATAATGTTGGTGCTCAGCTCAATTATTATTTAGTAGCCGTTTGTTCAGTAGCTCTTAGTTGGGTATTTCATGATGATGAATGAATATATACTGTTTATATACGCTGGAGGCCAAATTATTACGACCACTTGACATATATACGGAGAAAAGCTACAACTTCGAGTAGTTGACGCTAGAGGGTGATATATATATACATTAATAGGAAATGCACAATCACAGTGAAGCCTCAATTGCTCTGTGCTGCTAATAAAGAAACAGTGGAAAAAGTGATTTTACTGTGTTTAAACGTGAGGTGATCGTAGGTGTATCAGCAAAACCAGTATTTGAAAAACGGCTGTACTTATAAAGTATTCGATAGCAGCAGTTTTTAATCTTGTTGTTGTTGCTAATGCCACCTGATTGACGTTGTCAGATCGAGGCAAACGAAAATCATCGCTAGGGCAGGGGGGGAGAACCTTTATGAATTAACGAGCCATTTTTTCTGAAGAAATGTTTAATGAGGTATATACGTGCCGTGTGTGAGGTACCACTCGCCACGACAAATTATGCACTGCTTAAGCTTTATTATTACACACACACACACACACACACACACATATATATATATATATATATATATAAAATTTCATTTTAAAAATTCATTTCATTTGTTCCTTCACAATGTAAATTAACAGGAAATCTGTTAGAAAAGGTAATGAACTGAAGTTCTTGTAGAAAATAATATAATAGTTCCAAGCTTTTAAAGATTTAAATTTTACAACAATAAAATATATTTAACATACATTTTTTTTAAAAAAAATGAATATTTTAAAACAATATGAAGTGTCAGAAAAATTTCACAGATATTTAATTCTGTTACCATAAATTCATCAAAATTTTTTTATGACTGGTATGTTTAAAAAAAGTAAAGTGGTCAGATTAATTTGTGTGTGTGTGTGTGTGTGTGTGTGTGTGTGAATATGGACAGAAATTATTTGAATGTTCATAAGAATTGAGCATTCAACATTGATTCTTTTTTCATTTTGGGCTTAAATAAAAACTAAAAACATATCAAAGTGAAAACTTCTCATTATGTACACTACATCAACAAATAATGTATATTTAACAAACATACAATAAATGTAGACTAAAATGTACACTGAGTAAGTTAAATGCCATGTAAAACACGAGCAATTATGGAGCTTGAAACATCAAAAATGTTTCTTAGCTCAATTGTTGCTGGGATGTTTCAAGCAAGAAGACAAAATGTTACAAATTACATGAATGACACTGGAATACGAAAAAAAAATGAAAGACTTGATGGAAAAAAACATCAAATGATAAAAGTTTCCATATATATATATATATATAATCCAATATAAAAGAATTTTTTTCAATATATAATCATATACATACACATATATATAAATTTATACATATGTATACATATACACAAATACATGAACAAAAATATAAAAATAAACATATAGTTATATACCTAAGATAACTAAAAGTAGGAAGGAGGCACATAGTATAAAGACAAATTCCAGGTTTAAACAAGTTTTGAGGCGCCAACCTTCACCTGTAATTTGTCATACTATGTACCAAGAGGAAAGGAAAGAGTTATATATGTAGAATTTAAATATTAAAAAAATCATTAAACTAAATAACATAGGAACATAAACATAACCTACTAAATCGGAGTTAAAACGATGGCCAAGAGTGCAGTAACGTGTTCCCGCCAAATAGGGAGAGCAGAACCGCATAAAGTTTATTGCGATACGATATAAGAAACGATTAATTGCGATACGATATACGATAATAAGAAATATATATATATATATATATATATATATATATATATATATATATATTATATATATATATAAAATATATATATATATATATACTTTTAAAAATCATAAAAATAAAAATCATATAAAATTTGCGTAAAATATAAAAGAAACTCAAAAAAATTATATATTAAATTTTTTAAAAGCATGTGGCGCCATCTATTTAATAATTGTAGGATAAATTAGATATTGTCTAAATTTAAAAAAACATTACAAAACATAATAACAGTAAATAATTACAGAAATACAAATTGTATCATAAAAAAACCATTATAAATATAATTACAAAGAAAGTTAGCAGGGTATCCATGTTCAATACAGTGATTAAAACATTTTTTTAAGATTTAAAAAAATATTAGCTTTATCGCTAACTAATACATTGTTGCGATAAATATAGATAAAAATAATATTTCTATATATAGATATTGATAAATTAGAATTCCAGTAAGGCACTTTGATGATATTAAAATTAAAGGCATCTCTTTTATTATAAATATTACTATGTAGTTTCAAATCCTTGATATACAGTGATACATCTAGGTAATTTGTTTTGATTGGATTATTATTAATTTTAACTAAGTTTAAATAGGACGGATAAAAATTAATAATAGGATTTAAATTATTATTTTTACCAAAAATAATTAAATCATCAATATATCTAAAAATGTAGTAGTCATTATTAATAACATAATTATATTCATAAAAATGTAAATAAAGATTAGCCAAACTATTACTAGCTGGGCCCCCTTGTGGGAGTCCTTTCTCTTGTTTATATAAAGAACCATTAAAATTTATGTAATTTTCTTTTAAGACAAAATCTATGAGAGTTTTAAATTTGTTAAAATTAATATTAAGGTTATACATACTGTGGTTTTCTAAAATTACTTTAATAATATCATATAAATCAATGTAATTGAAAATATCTTCAAAGTCATAACTATGAACTGAATAAATATTTCTATTATTAAAAAAATCTATAATCTCTTTACTATTTTTAATTATAGCTTTATTACATAGCTGATTAATAAAGTTTTGTATAATATTATGAAGTAATTTGCCTGCAGTAGTAATATATGTTCTAAAACCATTTGTCACAGTTCTAAATTTAACCGGACTTTTATGGAATTTTGGAGCTAAAAAAATATAGGGATACTTAATTTTAGGAATACAATAACCTAATTTTTTATAAATAGCAATAATGCGATTACTAATTTCATTATGTGACAAATCTAATTTTTTAAAAGAACCATTATTAAGAAAGTGATCATAAAGAATACTATAATAAAAATACTTACAAATCACAGCATAGTTACCAGGTACTTTATCAATGTAAACTATGATAAAATTCTTTTGTAATTTACACATAAATTTTCTGTTTTTATATCTTTAAAAGTAGTTTCATATTGAGAATGGTAGCTAAAATTCATAAGGTCTTTTAAAATATTGTACTTATACTCATCAAATGCCTCAATAGGTAGTCCAAATTTAATTGCAGATTTTGTAATAAAATTATCTATATCTTTAATAATTTGTTTTTTAACAATATTGTTGTTATTAGAAACATTTAATGTAAAATTAGTGCCTTTACACATTATATCTTTTAAAATATTATCATTGATTATGTCTAAGTTGCCAGTAACTACATGTTTATGATGACCATCAATAAAATCATTATAGTTTTTACATATACAATCTTCTATATTAATAGAGGTCGAACTATTGTTGTAATTAAAGATAAATCTGCCCATCGTTTTGTTATATTTAAAAGCTTGCTTTACAACCACCTTTCTAACCGGAAAAAGTGACAAATGTCTATTAAATACATTAGAAAAGTTTATTTTGTCAAAAGTTTTATTCATGAATAATAAAGTGCAGTACTCTGTAATAGGTTCATTAATTTTCTCAACATTAATATTGTGAATTTATTAACTAGATAGTTAAGAATGTCTTTAATAATGTGTACTGCTTGACAAACCTTTAAGGAATCATTATTTAAGGATTCATATAACAATGCAATTTCATGTTTATTAAGACCAAGCATGAAGTAGTTGATCTTATTGATATTAAAGTTTTTTTCAAAATCATCAATAAGAACTCTAATATTGTCATTTAATGAATTTTTATCTTTATTTTTCCTTTTAGTTCTATTACTTCTAGATTTTCTTTTAGAAGTATTGTTTAATTTATTGGCATTATAAAAAAATTCCTTATTATTATTCTGTAACATTATTTGCAAAGTATTTTTAGCAAAATACAAAACATTAAGGCCATATGGATAGATTGTATTAAAACTCGTTATAAATTGATTTTCCCACCATAATGTGTGCTTAGTAATTGGAGAAATTTTAATGTGATAGACAGTTCAACATTTTTGAAATCATGCATATGAAAGTGTCTAAGTTCAATTTTATTAGAATTATTGGAATTATTAAAGAATTTAACATCATGTCTATGCTGATTAATCCTTAAGTTAATAGTATTGGAGGTCTGTCCAATATATTTATAATGACACATACTTTACAATTTAAAAGACAAATACAATTAAAGGTTTTACAAAGGTTAAATTTAGAATCACAATCATATTGATCCATATTTAACATAGTACATGTCTTACATCTACTATCTCTACATTTATTGAATTTTAACTTAAGACTATTATAAGATTGAGTGTTATCAAAATTGAAAGAAGATAAATTATCAATAATTCCATGTATAGCAGGAATCTTAGTGTAACATTTATTAATATTTTGAGAAATGTGATTACTAGAATCTAACAAGTTTTGTTTATAATGATTATGATGGCCATTAATGAATTTTTTGTTCCAAAAAATTTTAGTCTTGAATAGTTTAATATTAGAATTACTATTACGAATATTTAATTCTTTCACAGAACTCAGATCCTTTCCAAAATTTTCATTGGAAAAAGAGGGAGAGTTATGTAATTCCCTCATCCTAATAACTAACAAGTCAAAATAGATATATTTCTGTAAAATACAGAAGTAGATACCCAGTCAAAAGAGAGTGTACCAAAGCAAAACAGAACAAGTTCATTTATAACAAACAAACTTGAAAGTAAGCTCATAAAAGTCAAAATAAATAGAGATTTCTGTAATTAATCCAGAAATTGATACCAAGTCAAAAAAGTGAGTGTGCAAAAGCAAAACAGAAACAAGTTAATTTTTTAAAAAAACTTGAAAGTAAGCTCTTAAAAATAAGAGAAAGCTATGCTCAAAACTAAAACCAAAGCCAAGAAAAGGCTCAAAAGACAGCCATCCATCACACACAAATCAGCAAAGCAGAAACAAGTTAATTTTTAATCAAAACAAACTTGAAGATAAGCTCTTAAAAGTAAGAGAAAGCTATGCTCACAAAACTAAAACCACAGCTAAGAAAAGGCTCAAAAGACAGCCATCCACCACACAAAAAAACAACAGAAGGATACAAATAGGTAATGTTATAACGATGCTGTACTTACCTAATCAGTACACCACCGATCAAAGATCAGCTATAAACTAACCTAATTGCCAGTCGCTAATACAAATTGTACCAAAATCATAAAGTAGATAATTGTTAAGGAAAAATGAGTGCATTGCTAAGTAGACATAACCATCACCTCAAAATACCAAAAATTAATACAAAGAAATATGTATTACATGATAGAACATATTACACATATAAATAAAAACAATAATATAAAAAATATAAAAATATATAAGTAAAAAAAAAGCTAAAAAACTAGAATATACTAAAAAAAGAATAAAAATATATATTAACAATTAATGCACTAAAAACCATAAAATACAAAAATAATAAAAAGAAGTAATACCATTCTTGAATATGAAATCAAAGAGTTAAAAAACATTGATAAATTATATATATATAACTATATATAACTATATATAACTAAACACTACCAACTCAAAATTCTTTACTACGAAAAAAAAATACATTTTGCATTTTATACTTGTAAATTTTTATTTACTACTATACAATGTTATACATGTTTTAGTTATTCGTGTAATTCAAAATGAGTAACATTAGTGTGACTTCTGTTGTTGCAGATTAGATGCAGTACAATAGGACCCCGGCCCAAGTCGGTGATTTTCATGATGCAGAAAATCGACAGCGACCATGTCGCATAATTATATGGCATGTAAAAGATCCCTTGAGTGTTTGTTTGGCTTGGGCGCTCTCGACAATATTAAATCCTAGTACAGGTTCGCATCTTCAGAGGTCAGGTGCCTCCCTCTGAATTTTCCGTTCGTGTCAAAATTATTGGTATCCACTTATAGGGTGCCTAAATAAAAAGAGATATTAGCTCCTGGGGAATGTACTAGGTCTGAAAAGGCCCATTAGAAATAAAATACAGAAAAACGGTTGAAAGACAGTACCAAACAAGTCTGCTCCCCAACGCCTCGCACACTACGACGGACCACTCGCGTTTGGAAATAATACTTAACAGTGAACTTTGTTATTTTGAATTAAATTGAAACCTGTTTTGATTGGTGGTGTGCCATTGGTCCACCAACCCTGGTCTAAGGGCTAGGTAAGCGTCTGGCGTTAACCGTAGCATTGAGCACCAATCAGATGAAAGTACGATTTGGCTCGGATCTACCTCAATTTTGAAGGAAAACACCCTGGAAATGGTCAGGGGCCTCCCGCCTCTCTTCCCCTTCCACCAACCTCACGAGAGATCTTGAACCTCGACGCTATTTAGAAGGCTATTAGACGCTCGTCAGATGCCGCAAAGGCACTATACATTTAAAAATATCCTGGATTCGAACCCAGGTCCTACGACTCACCAGTCAGCATCGCTAACCCTAATGGATGGCCGGCGCAGTTATTAATGTTAACAGAGATGGGATTCTCCAGCAGGAAACTGTTTTTCAACGTCAGGCTTGTGGTCATCACAGACTACTGAAAGTTTGCTTGGAAAGGACATTTGCGAAAGATGCCCTATCCAGCGGAAGAGCAACAACACTTCCAACTGCAGGGAATCTTAATTAAGGAAAAACTGCGAATGCCTCTGAGCAAACTATTCACCGCACATTAAACCATATAGGCTGTGGTAGCTGAGGACCTATTAGAAAGCCTTTACTGTTGGCCTTCAACGAGAACAGTCATTCTCAAAGGAGCACAAGGATTGGTCTGTGGATGACTAAAGGAGTTCCTATGATCCAATGAATTACAGTTTCAATTGCAGCATGTAGATGTCAGAGCGCGAATATGGAGAAACCAGAAGGAAAGTACGAATCTCATTTGAACAGTTCAAATCTTTAAACTGGTAGAGGCAATACCAGAGTTAAGGGGATACTTTTTGGGCTTTGTATGGTTTTTTATTCGAGTGGAAAAAAAAAGAATGCCCCAAAGTACTAAGTGTTATCGTTGATGAAGTGCCTCCTTTTAAATTAATAAAGTATAGATATATCCGCAGGACAATGCCCCCTGTTATACAGCTGCCTTTATCTCGAGATGGTTCGAAGAGCATGGCAGAAGCTTATTTTGCTTAGTTGGCCTGCACAATCACCAGTTCTCAATCCGATTGAGAATATTTGGGATGAATTTGGGATGATATTTGGGAATATTTGGAATATTCCATTTTTGATTTGTTTAAACTAAACTTTTTCCTTTCTGCAGCCTCAGTAAAAGATATCGTCAGACTTAAATTTGGGGAACGAGATGGCCATGAAATTGAACCACGACGTCTAATCCACCTACGCGGAGTTTTAATGTCCAAATGCCCCCAGCATAATCCCTAGGGTATCCATCTTATTGCAGCCACATGACCCTGTAGATGTTGAGTACACATCTTCAAGCAGGACTGACAAATTTGTTTCAAAGAAAATTTAAATATTTGGCTCCATTTAAACATTTGGATAACTCAAACGGTTCACCGGAATATTAAAAGGGAATTTAATTGGACCGAGGCCGGTTTTCAAACTACTGGGACAAAAATAATGAAATTTGGTTTGCATGCTTCTTTTGTTGAATTGAAATTTGCTAAGATGGTGCAGAATTCTGCAGCGAACAACTTAAGTTACAACATCGGCTCACGCGTGCCCCATGTCGCTGCATTGAATACAGCCGCGCTCCAATGTGACTAGTAATAATCTGCCCTAGTAATCCGCCATATCTTAAAACAGGTGCGCAATATCAAAAACAAAAGTTAAGAAAAGGAAACATGCACTTTAACTGCAGAGTAACCACATTTAAGCTACTGGGAGGACCGCAACACCATTTAGAAGTAGCCCATAAGCTGGAAAAATCCGTCCATTCCTGCCCTAGAGGATCAGTGAGAATCGCAAATAGAACCCTTTACAAATTAAATGATCATTTACTTTAAAACTCTAATAAACACACCCGCAGACTTTCCAATGACATTTCACAAAATCTTTGGAATTATGTGAAAAGTTAAATATGTTAATTTAAATTGTTTTCTCACACAGTAGAGATAAAGCAATTTGGGAAACGTTTGCTTGATACTTGAATTTTTATTTCTGGATTCACAGTACCATATAAGCTTCTGATTAATTATTTTTTCTAGAATTCCATTTACACTATTTTATTTTATTTATTTTTACTTATACAAAAATATTTGTTTTCTACACATTCAGCAAACAACCTAAAACTGTAATATTATTTTAGTACAAGATTTAGAGTAAGATTTAGTGTGAAATCCGTTATTTCATAGAATAACTAGCATTTAATGAAATAACTAGACAAGTCAGTTAAAGTATATAAAATTATTGAATTCTACGATTTCACTAGGTATTCTATAGAATAACGATTACTTGATAGTTAAATTATGAAATACGACACTCAAAAGTTCTTTAAACCAGTTCTAGCTGCCTCAGGAAGGATTTGTCCGATTAGAATCTAGATACGGCAGAATAAAACAATTGTACTCTGGATATCAATACAGTATATGTCAGCGAGAATTAATTCCCATTGAAAAAATTCTAAATATTGACACAACGCTTCTATCTGTTGCAACAGCTCAAAGTTGCGTACAGGACAAGGATTTAAAAAGTACTCTTTTAAAAAGTTGTGCAATACTAAACAGTGTGCTTGTTTCAAAACAATAATAAGCAAATCAATCCAAAGTATCATCACAGAAATACTTGCTCTAATAAATAAGGAAAAGTAAAATAAAGGTATCACAAAATTTTTTTAATAAATATTCTCTTACATTTTTGTTTTAAAAGGTTCACACAATATTTTTATGAAGCAACGGTTTTTCTTCCCAGCATGTATTTTTGTTGATATAATACTTAAATATAATCTATACTTTTGAAACACACACACATATTATTTTTTCCCCTTTTCTATTTAGTAATATCAGCATTATAATAAATTATATCATTTCTGTTTTCCCTTATTATTTATCATCCGCAAAAGTCTTAAAATGTATTTTTCGAGAAATTTTAGCTATTTATGATCAATTAATTTACAAAATATCTTTGAAATTGCTTATTTTTTTAACGGTCTCTCCTTAGTTGTTTCATGGAATACCTAGTTATTTCATAGAATAACTATGTATGATATTGTTCATATATTATATATTTTAAGGGACTAGTCAAGTTATTTCATGAAATACCTAGTTATTCTATGAAAACACTGAATTATATACTTTAACGGTAACATATATATCCAATGCGCACATTAAATTTCTTGAATTTTTCGTTAAGTCTGTAAATTAATAGAGTAATAATATGTTTTGTTAATTCGTTGACCTTATATAATAACTTTTCTCGCCACTCAATCACTGCGTTATGTAGGTGTATGTCTAGTTTCCGGTTGTTGTTTATAATTCATTATCTTTTTGCGAGAAATATGGAATTGGAAATACATATTTTACACCAATGATAGAAGAAGCCACAAGAATGTCAAGAAATCTACAAAAGGTTTTTCCGTTGGTAAATAACAAACAGTACTGGAGCTGCATGTTGACATTTACTTTTGTATTTGTAGAAAAGGCCACTGAATTCTTTTAGACAACCTGTATTTTGTCACGCAGTTACCTTTTTTATTTTGTGAAAGAAAGTAAAAAATAACCTCTGAAAAAATATTTTTAAGAAGAAAGCAAATATTTTTCTTTTGAAATCCTTTGACGAGGGAATTGTCCACGTGTAATAGAATTTTACTCAGCGCAGAATATAGAAGGGGTGTCGTTGGTTGTTAAGAAATTTTGGAACCGAGTCCTCTTAGAATATATAAGGGCAAACAAAAGATGAAAATGTTTTCCATCGTTTTAGTCCAATTTCAGAAATATAATGAATGATAGCTTATCTATATCGTTATATATAAAGAGTGTTTTATTTCCAGGTATAGAAGTTCAAGTTGGCATTACTTTCCAAGATGGCGGCCGATTTAACAGCTGTCAAGTGATTTATTCTCAGTTTGGTTTGGCAATTCATCAAAACGATCATCAAGCAGGGCGTAGATTCATCGAATGGGCCCAAACCGAGATTGCCGTTGTTCCCGATTTTCATAAGCGAATTTTGTTTAGCGATGAAGCGCACTTCTGGTTGAATGGCTACGTCAACAAACAAAACTGCCGCATCTGGAGTGAAGCTAATCCACAAGTGTATGTCGAAAAACACCGTTACATCCAGAAAAACTGACTGTTTGGTGCGCTTTATGGGCTGGTGGAATCCTTCTTCAAAAATGATGAAGGCCACAACGTTACAGTCAATTGTGATCGGTATAGAGCCATGATTACTAACTTTTTCAATCCTGAATTGAACAATCATGATGTCCAGGAGCTGTGGTTCCAACAAGACGGCGCAACCTGTCACACAGCTCGTGCCACAATCGATTTATTGAAAGACACGTTGGGTGACCGCCTAATTTCACGTTTTGGACCTGTGAATTGGCTTCCAAGATCTTGTGATTTAACACCGCTAGACTATTTTCTGTGGGGCTATGTAAAGTCATTGGTCTATGCGGATAAGCCACAAACGCTTGACCATTTGGAAGACAACATTCGCCGTGTTATTGCCAATATACGGCCACAAATGTTGGAAAAAGTCATCGAAAATTGGACGTCCAGATTGGACTACATCCGAGCCAGCCGTGGCAGTCCTATGCCAAAAATCATATTTAAAATGTAATGCCACATGATTATCTTTCGAATAAAAAAAAATTATGTCAATCGAATAATACATCGTTGTTTTATTGCAATTTAAAGTTCTATACCCCTCTAAAAAACACCCTTTATAAATCTTGTGTGCGTGTGTATGTGGCTTAATTCCTCATAAATGGTGGGGGCGATTTTTATGACATTTTTTATGGGGGCTCAAGTGGATTCGAAAATGGTTTATTTTCAAAATTCGGTCCGATATAGCAACTAGTTGACGAAAGTTGGCGTCGAAAATCAGTTTTCAGCCAAAATGGAATTTCATGACGTTGCTCTATGGACTGTATTAATTAACTTTTTTTAAAAAATAAATGATTTTAACATGTGATTAACTCGAAAAACATTACTAAATTCTCATTTTCTACAATGTTTTAAATTTTTCTAATTTAAATTGCTAAAAACAGATAAAACTATTTTTCAAGCAGATTGGTTTACATATTTTTTTTTAGTTCTTGCCAATTTAATTTGAAACAAAATATTGTAACACTTCAAAAAAAAAAAACTTTAGAATTTTGTAATTAAAATAATCTGCTTTCTTTATACACAAAATATTTTTAAAGAAGAGGGGAGCCGTAAAAATGCAACGGAAAAAATTGGAAAAAATTGGAAAAAATCACCAAATGCCAGTAAAAGAATTATGGGAAACGCACGAGTTTGAGCGCTTATAGCGCATGTGCGGAAAAACAACGAAGGGAGAGTACGTAAGCAGATAAAGATTTTTCTGTCAGATAAAAAGATGTTTTCTTTTTGAATGTTTTGAGAAGTGAAATTTTTTGCGCTCGAGCGTGAATGAGAAAATTGCCCGGTTTTGGATAACAGTGAAAAGGCGAACGGAAGTAGTCTTCCCCCATCTCCCCGAATCGTCGCCATGGTAAGGAGAGAGCGAGAGAAGGAAAAAGGGGGGGGGGGACTTGCGTCATATTTGTGAAAAAGTTAGATAATTGCCCACGTCTCCGACTGGTCAACTTACCTTCCGAAAAGGGGTCCTTTTCCCCAGGCCTGGGAACATTATCAGCGGTCATATCAGTTGCATTGTGAGCATTATGATGTAGACAAAATAGCTCTCGCACCAAAAGCGTGCGTTTTTGAAATTTTCTGTAAATTGTTGGCTACATGGCGATGTGTTCGGTGGCTAATTTATTTTTTAATTTTCATTTGCGATGAATTATTGTTAATTCTAGTCAGAATGCTTAAATCAAATGCACAAAGAGTAAAAGAGTTTCGTGAAAGGAAAAAAAAAAATAGCAGCCAGTCGAAAAAGTGACAAAAAAACCCCCAGAAAAATAGCGCAAATTCATCAAGTGCTACTACCAGATCTCCATCAGAATACACATGAGAGAATATCGAGCATGGAAAAAAAATTGCAAACGACTCTCTTAACGCCGAGTTTAAGGCATGGGAATGCTCTATTCAGACTCTTCTAATGATAGCAAAGATTAATACGGAATTTGTGAGCCACCCTATGCCATCAACTACAGAACCCTCAACAAGTCTAGTGCGTGTTGGAACTGATGCATGTGAATCAATAAATTCTATATCTCACGTTACAAAGACTATGATTTCCATGAAAATGCGTGGCCACGGTAGCCTAGTGGTCAATGTATCAGATTGTGGCCGGCGTATCATGAATTCAAGCCGAGAACCCTTAAGACCCGCTGTGTAGGGGAACGATGCATGTTAAATCTGTTCAGAGCTGAAACGTCCTCCAGTTGGTGTGGTAGTTAGTAGAGGGGGCAGTGCCAGCTTATGTAACGTCCTCGTCACTTGACCATGGTTCAAAATTACGAATTTCGTCTCCAAAAGTCCTCGTGTAGTTGAACAGTGCGCCGTTAATATTCACTCACCCATAAAAATGCGCACAAATATTTTCAAAACTATTTGTTGATAATCCTTTCAGCCACGGGTGTTCGATTTGTGATAGATTATGATTTAGAGATGATTTGAGAACGCCTGTTGCTGAGCAGAAAAATATTTTACTGGAAATTAATTTAGAAAACATTAAAGAATGTTACAATTGCCGACAAAGGAAAGGTATACCAAATTTATAAAAATGTAATAGTTTTGTATACCCAGAAATTCCAGCATATATTCCTACTTTATATTTGGTATCAGAGAGACTCAATTCGCCACGAATACTTTTCAAGCAAATTAGGTGATTGAGACATGTACACGGTCAGTTTGGAATATTAGAGCAAGTAATTAATGTTCCAACGTCGCCAAAGAAGTTTCACTTCTATCGCGTGGCATTCCACGCACTATTTTTTTCTTTTATATTGAGTGTAAATAGTGAATTTTCCAGTAGTTTTCCACAAATCCAATTTATTAGTTTGAATTTTAAGAAAGTATTCATTATTTCATGTATAAAATAATTAATACGATCTTAGTTTTTAATATTGCATCGCAACTGATAGTTTTCTTTTAGAGAAATAATTTACTGAAAAACCTTAAAATATAGGAAAATGCTGCCCTGTTTTTATTAAATAGTACTATTTCTTTTTAAATCTTTCTTTATACAAGGAAAGTAAGAAAATTTTTAGGCTTTCCTCCCATAGTTCTTTTTTCACAGTTAAATATATTTAATCGAAGAATCAAACATCCAAATAAAAACAGTCGCTTCACAGCTAACGGTACACATTTCTTCGTTCATTATTTAACGACAATTGGTATAAATTTATAATTTTATTTAAAAATTAGTTATATTGCGTTTTATTATGTATAACTAAATTATTTATTTAATAATAAATTCGTACATTGTTTGTTTTCTTGAGAACAAAACTGGATTTGCTTTGTAAATTTTTAATCGAAAATAGAAATTTCAAAAAATATCTTATCCCTTGGTTATTTTAACCATCCACATTTCCTCGAAAGCTTAAAACATGACAGAAGCTAGTACATGGGAGACCTTTATCGTTCAATGCGTTGAAAGGGTTAATTAAGAAGTTTGAAGAAGCAGTCATTGACAATTCACCCAAGTTTGCAAATCTGTGTCAGAACAGTTGATAGTAGATGCTGCAACCGTAATCGTCGACGGATCACAGGGAAATATTATTGGTACTTATATCAGAGACAGTGTAGAATATTCTTGTGACATGATGCGTACGGCTGTAGGAAACATTTTTTTTATTGAAAACAATTATAAAATCCCCGTGCACCACAAAGTATCACACGGGGCTTACAGAAGTAAGTATTAAACACACATTCAAGGGAAATAAACAATGAAAAAAATGAAGTTAAGAAGGGTTACAAACAGTTACAACACATTTACAGAAATTTTTGAAAGCACTTCTGGTGGAAAGAAGCAGGTGAAAATTCGGTGGCCAATTAATGTTGAGTCTCTTGAACAAAAGTCTTATGATATTTCTCTCTCTGACATACTTGGAACACAGAAGGATTACATGTTCTACATTTTCCTCGCCAACAATATTAGTCACAGAAAGATGAAGGAACTAAATTAAATTTGTTCAAGTAGCTTTTGAAATTACCATGACCAGTGAGAAATTGGGTTAATTTGTAGTTTGTGTAAAAATGATGACATGAATAGTCTCTTATTAATGGTGGGAAAAATTTCTTTGTTATGCTCCCCTTATTAGAAATGAGATATTCTTGGTTCCAAGACTTCACCATTCTTTCTTTCGTGATCTTCTTGTAAAACGATTTAGGAATATTAACGTCAATGTCAATTTTGCGCTTGGTTGCAGCTTTTGCAAGCCAATCGGCTCGCTCATTCCCAAGAACGCCCGTGTGTCCGCGAACAAATGCAAAATTCATCGAGATGTTTTTATCTCTTAGGCTTTTAAATTGCTTTTGGAACTCCACGATTATATTGTTAGATGAAGAAATACATTTAAGAGAATCCAAGGAGGAAAGAGAGTCACTACAGATGAGATATTCTGAGATGACACTATTTTGCTCAGTGATACATTTAACGGCGAAATTTAAACATAAAAGTTCAGCTACAAAAACCGTGCATTCATCACGAATTCTAAATTGAAAGTTCTCGGATTCAACACCACTCCTGAACACAACAAATGCGAAACCAACTCTTCCATCAATTTTACTGCCATTAGTATAGCAAATAACAGGGAAACATTGCTGTGTTATTTTTGTAACACTTCTTGCATTGTTTAGAGCCCTAAATATTTATATCGACGATTTTGGAACAAATTTTTCCCCACGGAATTCTATTTCGCATGTCACTAAGTTTGATGCTATTTGTTTGGTTAGATCGAGCTACAGGTTCCTTGAATGGTGTCAGTTTTAAAAAAAGTCACCCTGTACAAGTGAAAAAATACAAGATATCAAAATCCTATCATAAAATTTCAAAATGGTAACCTCATAGAATGTTTTAATATATGTTGCGATTTCTATCAATGGATTTTATCAGAATGCATCTGTTAAAAGTTAAATATTTTAAAATATTCACCTTAACTTTCCTTTTTTTCTTAAATTTTTAATGCCACTGAGAAAATATAGAACAGCGGTCGCCAAACTTTTTGTTGCCCTCACGGACTATTAAACTCATAATTTAAATTTCGCAGACCACTAATAGGATTTTTTAAGTGTTAAATATATTTATAAAAAAAGTATGTTCTTAAAACATAACTTAATGTGATGAGTAAGAATATTCCACTTTTTTTTCGGGACCGGAGAAATTTTCTTTCGGACCACCACTTTGGCGACCTCTAATGTAGGATATTTTTGAAATTAGGTATCGTAAAGGAAGTTGAGACGGTGAAACTGTAAAACATTTTAAACTGTTATTATTAAATGAATTGTATATAATTCAGAATGGCAATTCTGTGCGTATGAATTTTTAGAGCCAGAAACTTTTCAATTACTCAACACATTCAAATACGGTTAATTCCACTTCGACACAACATTTTTTTTATTAATAGTTCAAAAAACTCTATGTCAATTTTCAATGTAAGCTAAATTTCCATTTTTAAAATTTTCAGCATTCTATTAAAGTATTTTAAATTGCTATTTTCATAAAAAATCAATCTCTACTAATTATTCTTGTAGAATCCATGCAAATTATGATACTTCGAACAGAATTACTTCATTTATATGATTTTGAAACAAAAAACCCCTGTTAATTAACATTTAGTAGCATTTTCTTCCGCTTAGAACATAATGTGTATTCTTTTATGAGTGGATTCTACCAATATTTGGTAGTTTCAATGGAAATTTTGACTTATTTTTTTAAGGTTTCTTCAAATCCTTTAACTGAACCCTCTTCTGTTGGTAAACGGGATTTTATGATTACATTCCCGAAAATTTTTTGTCTATGATAAAATATTTGGATAGTGCAATGATACAACAAATGTAACTTGACTACCGTCACTTACGTGTCTTGTTTGAAGATTGAGATTGACACAAGTACAACTTTATCAACGATTGCTTGCAGTTTTTTTTATATGCCAAGATATACCAGTCTATTTATAACGCCGTCCATGAAGACGAGCTATTTTCTTCGTACTGCTATGCGACAGTTAAAAAAGTAAGGGATTTATCATTATAGTGAACCATTTGTATGGTGCTTTTTGTTTCAGTTATGTCCACAGTCGGAGTAGAAAACATCTCCAAAAGAAATTTTCTTTTCTTTCATTTACAAACAAAATGTTTTCCAGAGTAATTTCTGATATCAAGTACAATGATTTTTTTCTTACATAAAGTCGTTATTTTTTCTTTATGATATTAGTTATAGTCTCTCTCACATTTTGGGGTATGACTGTGATAACCTGTGTAAAGAATTTGATTCAAGTTTAGTTGACTTCGCGCTATGAAGAAACAAGATGGCTATTAACCACGTAACTCGTAATTTAGAGTCACAGTTAAGAGACGACAGCGGCACCCTTTCCTATGACTTCCGCTCTACGAGAACATGAAGATTTTGAGGCAAGACATATTTACATGTATCAACCTCTCTACACAAAGGGTCTTCGGTGCTACTAGGTTTCGAGCCCGCGAATCGACAATACCACCCACAAACTCATGACCATCCTTCCTCAGCTACCGCAACCACCCTGTGTTATGAAACAATATGTAATCGTTTCCTTAGATGTTCTTCTGAGAACAAGTGGGACGTTATTAAACAATCAATCAACGTATGCTACCTAAACTACATTTGACCTTCAAAAACCCTTAAGCGTACTATCTCTGCCTTTATAATAGGATCATGGCCACTCTAATTGGTCATTAAATTTAACCTTTAAAAACTTTTGCTCTTATTACCACAAAACTGGAAACCCTAAGAGAAATTCAAATTCCAAATCAACCAATTACGAGGATCTTCTAGCTAGAAGGATTATTTTTGTGGAGTTGTTCAAGAGAAATATATAATCCCCCTCAGCTGAAGAATAAGTCTGTAATTGGATTTGGAAGACTTTCAGGATCATTGATATGTCACAGGAAATACAAAAATCTACTTCGGAATTTAATGATATGTGACAATCTCTCAATTTATCCTTTTTTTAAACTCTGAAATACACTGAAGCTTGTTTGGAACATATAAATATTGCTTAAGATGTTAGAAGGCTTAAAGATGAATAGGTTTACTTGATAGAGATTCTTGAAAATAGGTTAAAGGACTACAGACTTTAAAAATGGTGGTGTGACCTTAAGAATTTAAATTTCATTTTAAATTGATTAGATGTTCTCACACAATTTTGATAATATATTCTCATACAAATATAATTTTTTTTAAAATTTAAGAGTATTGGTTTCAATGCAACACTATTGCTGCGGTACATAATTAAATGTCTTGAAAGTTGACTCGATTTATATAAATCAGGAAATGGTCATCTTATGCTCTGTCTGTCGCATTTGTACGATTGATTGAATATTAGCGTTGCATTGTTCAGCTACACGAGGGCTTTTGGAGGACCACATAATTTTGAACCATGGTCAAGTGGCGTGGATGACACCTGAGCTGGCACCCCCCTCCTAATTACCACATCACACCAACGAAACGACGTATCGGCTCTCGACAGATTTAACGTGCATCGCAGTCCTATAGAGAACACGCGATTCGAACCAGAGGAGTGCAACGGTTTTTCACATAGACACACACGCGGTTTATTGGATGGAAAAGAAAAGGTAGAAATAAGCAAATTTTTCTTTGAAATAATTAAGAAAATCACAAACACCTATCAAGGTCACATTTTGTTGTATCTCAAAGTGATCGGAATAGTTTTACTGATACAGTACAAAACAAAGGATTGTATTTTGGAAAACGTGCCTTTACCTTTTCGGGAAACCATTTAACGTACTGGTTGAACGAAACGTATATATACGATAGTGACAGTTAATGGGATAAACCAAATATTTCTAAAATAATAGTGTTATTCATAATATAAATGGAAGAAATATTGAACATTGCCTTGTTATATTTTATTCTGCATTTTTTTAGTTGGCTCAATGCCCCGTTTATTGTTATTTAAGTAAGTTCTCTTTCAGATTTCGTTAGTTAACTAGAAATAATGTTTTTTTTTTTCTACGAACAAAACTTAAAACTACATCCATGTGACACTGGAAAAGCCAAAGTTTCTCTCGTAGCGGTCAATTTATAATTAGGTAATTAAAAATAATTCAAACGTTCACTTTATCACAAAAATGGAGAATGCATTGATGGTACAGCTAAATTCTCTAGGACGAAACTCTTTGGATTCCACCTCATTTGAATTTCTTCAAAGTGGCAATACTTACCGTATTATTTGAATAACATGTTTTGCAATCAGACGCTATTATTATTATAATAGATAGTTTAATCAATGCATTGTAGCGTTTATAATACAGAATAATCCATCACTGAGTGTTAATGGATATAATAATCAAATACCGTTCACAGTAACACCGTTATGGTGCTTTCACTAATACAGAATAGGATACAATGTGAGAGCTGTATTAATTCCATTAGCACTATCTATAACATAGGGTTATGTGATAAAACTTACCTTTAGCATTAATAATAGAAAAATGCATGGTACGAATACATTATCGATGTTTAAAGAGCGTTAATTTGCCCTGGAATTAGTTGGACTCGTGTGGCAACATTCAATTCGAAATACGCAGACAAGATTGTTAAATAATAAAGGTATGTAGAAGTTTGTATATTTAGTATACACCTTTATATATATATAGAGAGAGAGAGAACATTTTAAAAACTCCAAAACTAACATGGAGAACAAAAAAAGTGATTTTATTTTTTATGTGTATGGTTTTTATGCAATAAAAATAATATTTTGTGGGTGTGTGAAAGAAACAGAGAATTTAGGAGGAATTTCATGAAAAGATATTGATAGTTTGGGGGACTAATACCTATATCAGCTGTAGTAATTGATAATTGGAGAAATACTCTATATTTGTCTATATATAGAAATATAGTACGACTAAAACGTTTTTTTGTTATATTGGATAAGCCCTGGTGTTCTAATATCGACAGTATCGTGTTAGTCGCAAATAAAAAGCTTTGTTTAAATCTCAGAGATCAGTATCCCCTTATTGCTGTGGTGTGTCAAACTAATATATCAGTATGATTCAAGGTGATACACAGTAGGAAATATTTGAAACAATTCAATTCCCGCAGCAAAGTATGCAGAATTAAAGAATAGAGGTTAAAAATACAACTCCATAGTTTTATTTTATATTAATCACGCATTATTTAAAGATATTTAGGTGAAGAGTGCCGCTAAAAACTGTACCGCGTAACACAGGTTGCCGACTCCTGGTCTAAATCATTACTGAACCATTAGAGCATTGATTTTGTATTAAGGACGGGACAAACATCAAACAATTAAATGCAGCTTTAAATCATGCAGTATAAGTTACTAAGTGACGTCCGAGAACTGAATGGTGAGTAAGAGTAGCATTTTTAATTCTTTTCAAGTTAGATTTTTTATGAAAGCATGTGTAGCACACAGTGTTAGAGGATTTGTGTTCAGATAAAAAGTAAAAAATTGCTTTACAAGTGAGGTAAAAGAAAGCATAAGATTTGTTTTTAAACTAAAAAAAAATAATTTTTGCTCTATAAGAATAAATTTTTGTAAAAAATTGCGGTCGGGAATAAAATATGAAATTTTATACAATTGAACATTAGTTCGAGAAATAAAAACAAATATTTTGCATCTTTTATATGCTTTTGAATTTGGACTTCACTCTTATGTGAACACAAGAAAGAGTGCTAAAACAATCAAAATATAAAAGAAAGAATAAATTTAGTACTTTTACGTATTATACCATCGACCAATTTCTTCGATTACGTGAAATGCTGCGATATGTAGCCAATAATGAAAATCCATTCCTTTGCATGTTCAAGCAGAAGAACCTTGTTCGAGCATGCTCGGAAACATTCTTTTTCTTTACAAGCAGAAACGTTCCCAGGCATGTTTGAAAATTATTATATTATTTAAAATTTTTAGCTTTATTCTTCTTTTATATTGTTGGAAAACCAATCTATAGTGAGAGAATACTAACGTCATAATACAAAGTTGCTCGAAGGCTACCGGCGACTATTTTTTGTAATTTTGAATGGACGAGGACGACACCTGAGCTGGCACCCTCTCTCCTAACTTCCGCACCTCAACAACGGAAGGACGTGTGAACCAAATCAGTCTGGACCTGCACGACACTATTTAGATTCGCGCTAATGCGATCTTATATAGCGTAGTATACATTCCAATAATAGTGTAGTTTAAATGCAGTTACGGTGTTTTGGTTTCATGTATAATATAGACGTTGTTGTTATTACTAATGCCACCTGATCGGCAAAGGCCAGATCAAGGCCCACGAAATTCATCATGGCAAAGGGCTAAATGACGCCTGTCGTTAGCCGTAGCATTGAGCACCATACGGGTGACAGTACGATTTGGCTCGATTCCACCCCAGTTTAGAGGGAGAACACTCTGGGTGTGGTCAGATGCCACCCACCTCTCTTCCCCTACCACCAACCACACGAGAGGACTTGCGGCTTGGCGGCTATTTAGAGTATCCCCATGCGCGCAGGCACTATATATTTACAAGCATCCATGTCTTCTCCGGGATTTGAACGCAGTCCCTACGTCACAGCAGTCAGCGTCGCTAACCACTATACCAGTTGGGCGACATATAGATGTTATTGTAACATTTTGCTTATTTAAAATACACGTCTGATTTTAAAGTGTAATATTTAATTATTTTTCTTGTAAGTCAAATTATTTGATAATGGGAGTATGCGCGAGAATTTGTGTTCGTGTGTGTGAATAAGTTATAACAGCATTTGGCGATGTATTTCGATTTGGCGAAATTTGTCGCTGGTATACTATGTAATTGCAATAAGTTTACATACATAAGAATTTAGTCCAATACTCTTTGCATATACTTTGTAAAATCGCTTAGGTGATCATACATAATTAATTGCTTATGAATTTTCTTTATTTACCAAAAATTTATGATAACACTCCTTCATCCTATCATTGAAAACACCTCTATTTTCACATCGATACGAAATACTCGTTTATTTTTATTGAATTTTTCACCCATAAAAATATAAAAAAATTGATCTCGTAATACAAGAATCAGAAAACAGACGTGATTAAATTAAATACTAGACTAATAATCAGAAAAACGTATTTTCAGAAAAGCAAAATTAAGCATTAAGAATCCGAGGTCTTATTTTTCAAAAGGTACTTCAAGATTTCACGATGAGATTTCCTGGACTGATATGGTTGCCATGGCAACAAAGAATGATCGATTTTTGATTTACCGCTTTTAATGATTCAAAGAGAAATATGAATAAATCTTTGGAAAATTGATATTTATGTTACATCCACAGGTGTTTCAAAATTTCTTATGCCTGTTTGTAAAATTTGAAGCTCTATATAATCCGCAACAGACTGACAACGTTCATATGTGTGATTTTGATAAAGCACATAAATGAATAATTTTTTAATATTTAGTGTCCGCGTTGATTTACGTAGAATATACGCGTGAAAATATTTTTTAGATTATCATAAGATAAAAACTAATTAAATGCATTTTTGTCAAAGAAATAGAGTAAGAATGTGTGTGTGTGTGATTTATAATTTTGTGTGTGTGACTACATATACCTAGAACTTATATAATGTCGTTGAACTTGAAATTTTGAAAAGTTACCTTTGTTTTCAAAGTTATAATTGTGGCACCCCAGAGGACGTTGGTTTTGGGGGGTTTGAGCAAGGATCAGCCATAGTAAGTTTAACTCAATTTTATTATTGCTTTCAGAAAATCACACTACACAATTAAAGGCAGATAATGCACTAAAGCATTGTTGTTGTTGCACGCCCTCATTGGTCAGCAGCACTAGACCAGGTCCATGACATCGTACACTTTCAGACAGTCCAACCAACACCAGCAAGGGAACGTCTGCTAAGTCCTGCTTGGGGAGCCGTGGGCACTCGAGGATGTGAGAAGGCGAGGCCGACTCAGAAGAATAGTTCGTGCACATTTCAAAGCTCTTGCATCCTTCCGAAAATTTCACTGTTTTGATATGGCCACTTCAGTATTGGGCCAGAAGAGTTTGATCTTGTCTTGTAAAACCGTAGGCTAGAGAGCCTCCAGGACGAGAACACTGATACCAATGGTGCTCTGGGGCGGGGGGTAATCCAAGCGGTCTTAGTCTGGTGTTTAGTTCTAGAGAAAATCTCCCAAACTAAAACATTTAAACCCGGAAAGCAATCACTCAGGATCCATTTAATTATCATATAAATAAACGCACGTATCTTATAATTGGAGCGCTCTTGACTCCCCTCCTAGTATTCTCTTTAGATGACTTGCTAACTATACAATCTCTAGTCCTAATCTTATCCATGCTTTATTCTCCGCTTTCAACCATCCTCACCAATAATTCAAACACATAAACAGAAGTTATAATTTGCATGAATCTCGTCATCTTCACTGAGCGAGTTTATCCAATTTAATCACATTTAAAGATGTGGCCGCGGTAGCCGAGTGGCATAGGTATCGGATCGTGGCTTGCCATGTCACGAGTTCGAGCCCAGTACCACTAAAGACCCACCGTGTAGGTCAGCGATGCACGTTAAATCTGTCGAGAGCTGAAACGTTCTCCCGTTGCTGTGGTATTTAGGAGAGGGGGTGCCAGCTCAGGTGTCGTCCCCGTCCCTTGACTATGGTTCAAAATGACGTGGTCCGTTGCCAAAAGCCTTCGTGTAGCTGAACAGTGCGACGTAAATATTCAATCAATCAATAAATAAATCACATTTAAAGATTAATTTTACCCAAGAGGATTAATGGAAGAATTGTGGAATACATGATCAATTGAAATAATAACCAATGTTTTTTGTTATAATTTTTCTTTTCTGATATAATAAAACATAAATAAATCTGCGCTTCTAAGTTATCAATTTTAAAAATTTTATTTTAACCCTAGAGTGGAAGCCTTAGCTATATATATAAGCAAAATTTTATTTTAGAAGCATTTTTTTAAAAAGGAGAATATTTTTAAACTATGTCTTTCTTTCTTCATTTTTTGCCAAAAAAAAGTGCATTTAAATAATTTTTTTCATGCAGAATTATTTGTAAAAGAATTGCGATGGGCTCACGCGTTTTTTCATTAACATAACCTTTTGGGTTCTTTGGGGCCAGAATAAAGAGCAATTCTTTTCCAATCAACCCGAGAAGTAAAACGGGAAGGAAAGATGCAAATTAGGAAGCTTTTAAAATACCAGAAGTTTAGAGTAAGCGGGGTGGCATTTGGGGAATGTTATGTTAGTACGTGTTTCAAGTGTGAAGAGATTTTCGAGAAGTTAAGTGGCAGTCAAGAGAGGTTACCCGTGACATAGAGCCCTTAATCAAGGTACATACCATTGAACGTTACTCCAGCTAGAATCAGATAGATTGATATTTCGTCGGACATTAAAGGTAGGAGAGACCATTTAAATATTCGAATCTGAGTGTACATTGGAATTGAGCTTAGGCGAGTTAGTTATTGGTAGTGGTCCGGATTACGTTATTTCGGTATTGTGCGTTTAGCCACCGTATATAGATTCTCTTACATATCATTATTATCTAATCTGTTATTTATATAATTTAAGATCTTAATAAAGTAATATTAAGATGATGGCAGCTTCTAGTTCTTCATTTATTCCTACACCTCTAGCTCACACGCTGATAATCTAGGAGAAGAGCACCAGTGAAGTGAAGTGAATGTGAGTTTTAATGGCGCAAGGGCCAATTTTGGCCAAGCTGCGCCAAACACTAGTTAAAAGAAAAAGTCTCATTTTGTAAAAGATATATGTATGAAAGTATATGCACAGATGTATATGCATACGTGCTTGCACGCATGCATACATATAATATAGTAAAAATACAAAAAAACACACAAATCAAATCAAATGTAAAAATCCAATTTTTAAAAGCAAGGCAAAAAGGTTTTGGTGGGGAGTTTCCCCCACCAAAAGTCAGATAAGGTTAAAACAGATGTACGAAAGAAGGTGATGCGATGATGGTTAAAAACGGGACAATCTATTAAAATATGACAAACTGAATATGGGACTTTGCACGAGGGACATTTGCCCCAGCAGAAGGTGCCTGTGCGTGAAACAAGTGTGACCAATGCGAAGTCGAGTCAAGCGGACATCATGTCTTCGCACTGGTAGTGCTGACCAATGAGAAGTGGAAGGATGAATGCTATGCAGTTTGTTGAGGACCTGTTGATCCCAAGTCTCTTGCCATACACGATGGATATATTTCTGTGCAGAAGTTTTTAAATCCTGGTAACAGACAGGCCGCTGCATGTGATCAGACATGGATCGTGCAGCGGTATCAGCCTGTTCATTACCAAGTATACCCACGTGTCCAGGTACCCAGGAAAAAATTATATCAAAACCCCTCCTTTCTAGTTTTCGCAGAAGAAGAAGTATTTCTATCACAGTGGGGTGCCTATGCTCTGTTGAAAAGTGCAAGGACTCTAGAGCACTCATGCTGTCAGTGTACACACAAAAATGACAGTGGTTAGAAATTATTATATGCTGAAGTGCGACAAGAATGGCTGTTAATTCTGCACTAAAGACAGACATGGAATTATGTAGGTTAAAACTTAAAATGGTATTATTAAAAACAACACCACACCCAACATGTCCTGCAGTCTTCGACCCGTCCGTGTAGACGGGTATGTACTTAGAATATTTACTGCGATGGAAAGAAAAAAGTTGCTGATAAATAATATCAGCAGTGCCGGTTTTGTGATAGCCTGAAAAGGGGTTGTGATAGTTAAAATTTTGGATGTCCCAGGGAGGAAAGAGGAAAAGCAAGGATATTATTTTCCTGGATATTTATGTTATTTAAGTGGGCGTCATTTAGAACAGCCTTTGCTCTTTCCAAAAAAGGTTTGATGTTAAATGAACGGGCCTCATAGAGTCGGTTGAGACCAATGGCAAGAGCAAAGGGTTTTAATGGATGAGAAGGAACAGATATGGCACGAATAAAATAATTTGCACTTAATTGCCTCCGCCTTAGATCTAAAGGTGGTTGATGGCATACCACATACAAGCTGGTAATTGCACCAGAGCAGAGCCTTTTTAGATGCACGGGAAAAACCGTACACTACACAACCATAGGTGGTTGATGGCACTCGGAGTAACGAGACTCTACATAAGGTGTTTGATAGTACAAGCTGGTAACAGGCAAAGATTACCCCACAGACTGACTATTTGTCCATTGAAGTCATGTAGGTTACGGTTTCTGCAAAAATGGACACAGCTGCTCTTGGAAGGAGATATCGTGTGTCCATTCTGATGATAAACTAATCGATTGACAGTTGTTTGCAGTTGTCGCTCAATTAGCTGGTCAACTGATTCCTCGCACTGATGGTGGGAGGTGATGAAGTATGTTACAACACAGGTTGTTCCAATGCGTACATGAAAATAACGTAGCTAAAAGGTGTATAAAATCAGTATTTGGTGGCAATCAAAGTAAAGTGGTTTCAGCAGGGATTCTAAAAAACTTTGATTAGGTTCTCGTGGAGAGGATTATCACGGCTACAGCCTGCAACGAGGATGCGAAAGAGAGAAACCAAGTGGTTTCTTGAGGAAAAAAAAACATACAGTAATCGGGTAATGTTGGCCAGAGCAGCTTTGGATGGAGATGACGGAGCATCGCGCCACAGCACTAGATGCCTTTTGAACATCAAAATTACAATTATATGGGATGTGGAAAAATACATACGCCTGCCGGAAAAGTTTCACAAAATATTAGAGGATGTTTGTAAAATAGGGAAGGAAAATTCCCGATATATCCCGTTTGTGTCTTTTCCGTTGACACACATATCCCATGATTGCACCGACGTATTTTTGCTTTTGCCTTTTTGAATGCCAAGAGATTCTCCGTAGTAGGATATCAAGATTCCCCATAACTTCCGCTGGTTCTTATATGCTGTCTGACAATCAGCATTCCACCATCGTTGTAATGTTGGAATGAATGACTGAACTATTGAGAAATCAGCAGCAGCAATCAAAACATTGGTGACTGGTACAGACGTATCAACACTGTCTGTCTTGACCATTGATCTCTTTTCACGTCATCTGTATGCTATAAGATCTATAGCCACGACAGTTCCAAGAAACCAGGGAAGTGGTCACTATTATAGTTATTTTTGGGCGAACTTGGCGAAAGATGGGCTCTTTGTGTGAAAGGATCGTGTGGGTTCGTGAAAGGGATTTTCTGCCACTTGTTTAAAATCAGCCTGTCTAAATGAGGGTTCGTCTTCGCACTACCCCACAGAGTGTCTGAAGTCAAACTCCATTGAAGTGATGGTGAGCAGATGGCCAAATCTATTGATAAAGGGTGCTGGTAACTGATCAAGTTCGTCTTCGCCAGGTTGTTCAAGTCATGTTGGTGTATAACAGTATTTGGTGGCAAGTAAAAAGGCAGCAGACTGTGATTAGGCTCGTGGAGTGGATTATCACGGCTACAGCCTGCAACGAGGTATGGAGTGGCAGAGCACTAGATGGAACATCGCCTCCGGACAGACCTCCGTGACGTATTTTTGTCGTGTCAAGACTTCAAGGAAGTGCTATACGCGCATACTGGATGGTACTGACGTATGATCTGTGTCATCATGCGCATAGCCGAGGTTTTAAAACCAGGGAAGTTTTTTTTGTCTGCGAGATTTTTTTCTGGAGATGGGCCTCTAGATATTTCATTGGGGACCTGTGAGTCTTGTTCCTGTGTCCATGGCATCCGAGGTTTTAAGTTTCTTTATTTTTGGATGAGTTTTTTTCTTGTTCCCTCGATTTTATGGATGAGTTTTTTTCTTTTTTCTTTAAAATGAATGTAGGTTTTATGCGCATTAAGTCTATTTTTATGTTATCTTTCAGGGACGATGTAGTGGAGATGGTTGTTCTTTAATTTTCCCTTTTGTCTTAGACATGGGAGTTGGTGGCTGGGGATTCGAAATAGTAGATTTTTTTGAAGAAATGGAAGGTAAGAGAGTTGCGTTTGGGCAGAGGATGATGTGTTAATAGCAGTAGGAATTTTTGTTCTTTGTTTGGATGATAGTGGTGCAAGTAATTTTAAAGGTGGACAGTTTATTTTAGTTATATTTTCATCTGTTTGGGTAGAATAATTTAAAAGAGGATTTGGTAGCTTGAGCGTAGGTTTGAGGTAACTGTGGGACTATTAATTTACGTGCTTCTGAGTAAGAAATATTTTGAGTTGTTTTTGTTTCCTGTATTTGTTTCTCTATTTTCCATTTAGGGCATAATTTGGAGTCTGATGGATGAGGTTGTAAGCAATTAATACATTTAGGCTCTAGACTGCAATCTGTGGAAGCATGTCCAACAGATGCACATCTAGAGCAAGTAAGTTGACCGCGGCAGGAAGTTTGTGAGTGTCCGAACCTCTGGCACTTAAAACAGCGCAGAGGATTCGGTATATTTGGACGTACTTTGCAATTTAAGTATCCAGCTTTAATGTTTGATGGTAATTTAGGGCTATTGAAGGTTAGAATTAAATTTTTAGTGGAAAAAAGGGATGAGTCTTTTTTTACTGAAATTCTTCTGACCTGGGTAACACTCTGGTCAGAAAGTCCTTCCAATATTTCTGCTTCAGAGGAAGACAAAAGATCTGGTTCGGAGATGACACCTCGACATGAATTCAATGATTTGTGTGAGGAGTTACGGTTAACGGAAAATTCTAAAAAGGTTTTAGCCAACAAAAAAGATTTACTTTGTAACGCAGATGTAGTCTCGATTAGTAATTCACCAGATCGTAGTTTTTTAATAGATTTCGGTTCTCCACCTATTCCTATTATAGCTTTGTGGATAACAAAAGGAGATTTTCGTGCCATTTCACAGTTTGGTAATGATAAAATTAAAAAGCTTGAACATTTAGCAACGTTGTCAATAAGAAAGTTGGGTAATCCCGGGCATGAATTCAAAGTATCCATGGGCCGAGCATCATGAGTGGGGTAGGGTGGGATGGGGGTTTTAATATATGCGTTTTGAGTTTTTTCCTTATTTGGATTTATTTTGAATTTTTTTTTGAGAAAGGAGGAGGAGAATCCCTTTTGATTTTCAGAGGACTAGTTTGGCAGGGCTGGCCCTAGATTCAGCAAACAGTAGTGGCCTCGGGAGAACCCCCGCTCTGCAATGCAGGACCCCATCCAGGCACCACCTGGAACTACAAGACAGGCGGGATTATACACCAGCTGATAGAGCAGCCAGGACGTGCTGGTTAGGCTGCCCCGGGCTCCTGTACTATCTGGCGGCCTGAGACGCAAAACTCAGTTTTTCTCCTGTACCCTCTACATGGCCGCTTCCTCCAAGACCCCACCTCACCAGTCCAAAGGTCCTCAAAAGTTCAAAACCCCGCTCCAAGTGCCAGTTTTCCCAGGGAGCAGTCCGTTGTGTCATCATACCAATAGTGAAAACCCATCAGACACAACTTCATTCCACTCAGTCCTGGTCTGCCACAGGACTTCGTGGCAGAAAAATAAAGATAATAAGTTGAACACAAAAAAATCAATAATCGAACATAAAAGAAGCAACAAAATCAAAATATTGAAAGAAATTTAAAAAAAAAAATGAAAAGAACGTAATATAAAATATAAACCATAATACGGTAGTAAAAAATATTAAATTGTTTATTTTTTTCTGGTAAAGTTGGAACAAATTTCATTGTCCAATGTGGGCCTGTGGTCTGGACGTGAAAAGAAGAAAAGGGAAATTGGAATGGCAAGAAAAAGGGCCGAAAATAGAGAAAGCTCACTAGGGTTCCCCGGGTTCGTGAAGCCCGTGTTTACCAAAGACAGTAAACCCCTAGGGAAAAGGAAAAGATCACTAGGGTACCTCGGGAGCGTGAAACCCGCACTCACCTAAAGGAGGTGAGCCCCCTGAGGGGGAGAAGAGCACCAGAGGGAAGCGCCCTTACAGAATTTTACATGCATATTCTAAGTCAACTGACACTAAATATAAAAAACATGATTCATTGACACGCTTTTTTCACAATCACTGTTTCGAATGTACTTCAATCACCTTAGGAGGCCCAGGGGTGTTAATTTTGTCTCGAGGATTGAAAATATGCACAATTTTCAAATAGATATAATTCTTTGAAATTAAAATTACCGTAAAACCCGGCTTATAACTCACACCTATACTTTAAAGCTGCTTTTTTTCAATGTTTAGGTATGTTCCCCGTACAACGTGCACCCTTTTTTTTACGAAGAATTCTTAAATGTTAGCATTCAATCCTGTAATGTATTGAAGTCATTTATTTGAGGTATTATTCCAGACTTTTGAAGAAATATTGTACTTCTAGAACTAAAACTCTTTTAGTTCATAATTCCTGTCATTTCTTTTAAATAAACATTATTTCGATTTACGTAGAATAAATTTTTTTTATGCTCCATCTCTTTTGTAATTTTTAAAAAGCTATCAATTTTAAACCCGGTGTATAACGCGTGCACTTAAGTTTCTATCTTATTTTTTTTTCTGTTAAAAGTGCGCGTAATACGCCGGATTTTGCAGTAAGTAATTCGAATCTTATAAATTATTTATAAAGGAACTAGGTTTCAAAAAAGTACAAAATGTTTAAAATAAAGAGTGTTCTTTTTCCAGGTAGAGAAGTTTAAATTGGCATTACTTTCCAAGATGGCGACCTATTTAACAGCTGTCAAGTGATTTATTCTCAGTTTGGTTTGGTAATTCATCAAAACGATCATCAAGCAAGGCGTAGATTCCTCGAATGGGCCCAAAACGAGATGGCCGTTGTTCCCGATTTTCATAAGCGAATTTTGTTTAGAGATGAAGCGCACTTCTGGTTGAATGGCTACGTCAACAAACAAAACTGCCGCATTTGGAGTGAAACTAATCCCCAAGTGTATGTCGAAACACCGTTACATCCAGAAAAACTGACTTTTTGGTGCGCTTTATGGGCTGGTGGAATCATTGCTCCGTACTTCTTCAAAAACGATGAAGGCCACAACGTTACAGTCAATGGCGATCGGTATAGAGCCATGATTACTAACTTTTTCATTTCTGAAATGAACAATCATGATGTCCAGGAGCTGTGGTTCCAACAAGACGGCGCAACATGTCACACAGCTCGTGCCACAATCGATTTATTGAAAGACACGTTTGGTGACCGCCTAATTTCACGTTTTGGACCTGTGAATTGGCTTCCAAGATCTTGTGATTTAATACCGCTAGACTATTTTCTTTGGGGCTATGTAAAGTCATTGGTCTATGGGATAAGCCACAAATTCTTGACTATTTGGAAGACAACATTCGCCGTGTTATTGCCGATATACGACCACAAATGTTGGAAAAAGTCATCGAAAATTGACGTCCAGATTGGACTACATCCGAGCCAGGCTTGACATTCCTATGCCAGAAATCATATTTAAAATGTAATGCCACAAGATTATTTTTTTCATGTCAATCGAATAATACATCGTTGTTTTATTGCAATTTAAAGTTCTATACCTCTAAAAAAAACACCCTTTATAAACCATCGTAGAATTATAAAATATATCATACTTTTTAAGGCCTACCTAATATTTTAGTATTATATATTTCTTAATTATTTCAATATATTTAAAAAAATTTGAAATTTAAAAAAAAATGTAATGTAATTTTTAAAAATTTTTTTTTAAACATAATTTATAATTTTAGAAAAAAAAAGCTACAGAGTTAAAGATACATTTAACTTTTTAAATCAATTTTTTGCTACTGTTTTAGAAAGTAACCTGCGCAACGCAAAACTTAATTAGTATTTGTTACAGAAATATATCTTATTTTCACATGTTATAATCTTTAAAATTATCATTTTCTTTTAAGCATTTTACACTTTTTGTAAGTTTCATTCCTATATAAATAATATGTAAAATATTCGAATTATTTAATTTTAATTTGAAATAATTACATCTGTTTGAAAATTGTTTGCATTTTCAGCCCTCGAGATAAAGTTAAAACCCCTAAGACCCCAATAAAAAATCGATTTCAAATTACTCTGTAAAAGTGATACTGTGTTCCTGTGTTATATGAAAAATATCCAATTTAAGCTTTTACCTAGTGTAAAATGCTATTTATTTTTCGACTTTTAACTTAATTTAAAACTTAATTAGATTTATGTCCATAATTATGTGTTGCTAGGAATAAATTCGATAGAAGAGATATTTAAATAAATATATACCTTACTGAGTTAATATATACATATATAATGTTCCAAAAACATTTGCAGTGGTTTTTAAAGAAGAAATAACCTTTACTATTACTAATTATGGATTATATTTCTTTTACTGCAAAATGGATTAAGAAAACCACCTACACAATTCAACAAAAGCACTAAAAAGGTACTTCTATTGATTTAACAGACTTTGAAATCCATCGAAATTGAATTACATTAGGATTAAAAGGAAAAGAATACCCACAGGGGCAGTGCTTGTTTGAGGTAGAACCGATAATGCCAAGGGATTACTAGGACCGTATTTGGAAATACTAACTCTTTTTTTACTGCCGTGGTTAGAATGTTAGGCATTATTTGATTAGATGATTTCTCTGGGTAAAAATAGCTCAGGCGAGGCTTTAGGAATAAGTGATGTTCATTTAGGGAAAGACTTAATGCAAATAAATAGCATTTCTGTTTCGAATCGCTTAAAAAAAGGAATGTTTCGAATTGATTTTGGAAAACAGTTTTTCCCCTGCTTAAAATGTCAGGAGCAAACGCTTGAAGTCTTAAACGAGTGATCTTTGTTTATCGCAAAATCCGCTGTATAATGCGCACTTATAAAGTGTGTTTTTTAGAGGTATAGAACTTTAAATTGCAATAAAACAACGATGTATTATTCGATTGACATGATTTTTTTATTCGAAAGATAACCTTGTGGCATTACATTTTAAATATGATTTCTGGCATAGGACTGCCACGGCTGGCTCGGATGTAGTTAAATCTGGACGTTCAATTTTCGATGACTTTTTCCAACATTTGTGGCCGTATATCGGCAATAACATGGCGAATGTTGCCTTCCAAATAGTCAAGCGTTTGGGGCTTATCCGCATAGACCAATGACTTTACATAGCCCCACAGAAAATAGTGTAGCGGTGTTAAATCACAAGATCTTGGAGGCCAATTCAAAGGTCCAAAACGTGAAATTAGGAGGTCACCAAACGTGTCTTTCAATAAATCGATTATGGCACGAGCTGTGTGACATGTTGCGCCGTCTTGTTGGAACCACAGCTCCTGGACATCATGATTGTTCAATTCAGGAATGGAAAAGTTAGTAATCATGGCTCTATACCGATCACCATTGACTGTAACGTTGTGGCCTTCATCGTTTTTGAAGAAGTACGGACCAATGATTCCAACATCCCATAAAGCGCACCAAACAGTCAGTTTTTCTGGATGTAACGGTGTTTCGACATACACTTGTGGATTAGCTTCACTTCAAATGCGGCAGTTTTGTTTGTTGACGTAGCCATTCAACCAGAAGTGCGCTTCATCGCTAAACAAAATTCGTTTATGAAAATCGGGAACAACGGCAATCTCGTTTTGGACCCATTCGACGAATCTATGCCTTGCTTGATGGTCGTTTTGATGAATTGTCAAACCACACAAACTGACAATAAAAATCGTTTGACAGCTGTTAAATCAGTCGCCATCTTGGAAAGTAATGACAATTTAAACTTTTATACCTGAAAAAAAACACTCTTTATTAAAAAATCCAATTACACGTCGGATTTTACGGTATACATTAGTCCCTAAGTGCTAATGGACTTTTTGAATTTCGGTAGTAATAATTGTCTTAAATCGAGATACTGAAATTTTCGAATGCAATCAAGATGAATATCTTTCCAACGACATAATGTTAAATGTTAAATTAATAATTATTAATTAATCATTACCTAAAAAGATGTAAGCTACCGACGAATCCCGTGTTTTTAAGGTATCTGGTCACGTTCGGAAGCATCCTTTTGCAAAATCTTTTAAATGAATAATTGATTTTTGATATTTAATGTCATTTGGATAAGAATATGCATTTAAAATTATTTAAAAAATATCATTATAATGAAAAATTATTTAAACTTAGTTTTCTGAGCATAAATTGAAAAAAAATTACGTAATTTCAAAATATTTTTTTTTACTCAAAATGCTGCTACATTAATATATTTCCTATACATAGAGAGCTAAGACGTCTTTACAGAGTGGGAACTTTGAAAAATTCACATTATTTTTAGAGTTACTATCAATTTAAATAACAGCCGATGTCTCTTGTTGAAATTTCTCTACTTTAACATGTTAAAATAGGAATACACTTCTCAAGTACCTTAAAATCCGGCGTATAACGCCCACTTTGAATACAAAAAATATGATCGACATTTAGGGGTGCGCGGTATACGCCAGGAATGAAAATGGGAGCTTTTTTAATTAATTTATTTACAAAACTCCTCATGCTCCACATTGCATAACATCAGGCTTACAGACGTAAGTGGTAACACAATTATACCATTTAAAACGAATTTGAAAATAAACAACAGAAAACCCAAAAAAAACATTTAAGACAAATATAAAATAAAAAGCAAGAGTGGAAATACACAAATATAAACAAGGAGGGGGGCACCAATCAAACTTTAAAAATCTATATAGTAAACCAATTTTCTTAAGACATTTAGACTTTCAGTACAATTGGCCAACAAAGATAAAACAGGTGGTCAGAAAATACCTAAGCGTTTCAACTCCTTTTTAAAATTCTCTCTTTTACAGAAATATGGTTTACAATACAACAATACATGTTTCAACATCCTCACCACAAGAGCAAATATCTCACTCCCAATTAAATTAAATCTAAATAAATAGCTCTTAAAAAATTTCCATGCCCTGTTAGAATCTGGGATAACTTGAAATCTCAGTAACAAATTTCTTACATTTAAGCCGTTGATAAATGGTCGGAAAAAACCCTTTAGTCCACAAAGCCTTAGGCGAGGCCAAGAATTAGGTGTTCCAGGAGGAAACAGTTCTTTCCCAAGTTACATGTTTCCAGTGGAAACAGACAATACAAGGTTCATATCTTAGTAAGTTGTCTCTTTTTGGCCAACTGATCCGATCTATCATTGCCGAGATTTCTCCTATGGCCCAGAACATAAGAAAAGTGGATGTCACAGTATAGGTAGTAAGAATAGACTGAACCTCTACAACAAGTTTTTCTGTGGAATTTACGCTAAGCAAACAATGGAGTGAAGAGAGTGGGTCAGTGCAAATAAGAAAGTTGAGCGTTCCATCCTGGCGGAGAGAGTCCAGAATCAATTTTACGACACGATTAATACAGAGTAGTTCGGCTTGAAAAAAAAAGAGATGAGCATGAAGATAAATTATACTTCTACATATATCGAAATATGTTTATTAAAAAGAAAATATATTCCTCATGAACTTAAAGGAATGTAATTCTAGAAGTGTACTATTTTTTTAAAAAAATTTTTGAATAATACCTTGAAAATATATATGAATTAAAAACATAAGAGCATTTTGTACACGTACATTTCAATATTTTTTTAAAAGGGGGTGAAGGTTATATGACGAATATATCTATAAAAATCAAAAACTGCATCTTCAAAGTATAGGTGCGTGCTTTACGGAATATATTTCAAACATCTTTGTTTAAACTTTGTAGCTAGGTATGTTTCCGATTCTCCTCTCTTGGTTGTTGAAAGGGCTTTCTACATTCCCCATTTTACCATACGAAGGTTTAGGGTGGAACCACATTCGACTCGATCAAAACACAGCATGAACTTTTGACCATGAATGAACTAATGCCTCCGTACAATCGAATCAATTGAATAAGGTTCGAGTATTGGTGCCACTAAAGACGTGTTTTGTAGCGAACTCATGCACGTTAAATGTGACGAGGCTCAAAGCTTAAAAGTACTGTATTAATAAAAACAATGGACATTCGACTGCAAATGTACCATGTTCGCTTGGTAACATTGGTAACATCTGTCAAGTAAATCTTGCATTTATTCAAAAACTGGTCCTTGTTGACTCGAGAATGCTACGGATGTTTTCAAGCACTTCTAGAACAGAGTGTTAAAGAATTAGGTACAAAGTAATACATTCTAAGGGGGAAATCATAGTTTAAAAAAACTAAAAAAAAAGCCCGCTTTTACAAAAGTAAAAAAATAATTAATAATTCTTAATATAAGAATAAAATGATTAACGAGAAAATTAATGTCACTGGGGTAAAAGCGGGGGGTGTTCATTATCAATTGTTATAATTCCGTACTAGTTCTATTCTGAAATGCAGATTTAGTGCAAAAATGTAGTAAAAATGACAGCACACGCTTTTACCACAATGACATTTTTCTCGTTAATCATTTTATTCTTATATTAAGAATTATTTTTTATTTTATAAAAGTGTGCTTCTTTAGTTTTTTTAAACTGCGATTTACTTTTCATTTCTTAGTTCGATCTACAATAAAAGCGTGTTTTCTAAGTTTTTTAAACTATCATTTATTCTCTGATGAATTAATCTTACATGCATCATTTTTTTAGAATCGCTTTCTATCAGTGCCCAGTTTGCAAAATGTAGGACCAATAAACTGAAGGAATTCTGTAAGAGCTAAGTTTGAATTATTGAATGCGGAAGAAGGTGTGGATACAATGATATATTTTTCAGTAAAAATATTACTATTTATATTAACCATAAGCGTTTTCACTTTAGATTTGTAACTTAATCTTTTAGTCTCCATATCTGGAAAGGGTAAATCGTTAATCCTGATAATCCTGATCAGGATAATGGAACAAAATTATGAAACTATTGTATTGTCATCGGTCCTTGTCAAGTGCGCAACCTTTCGAGTTAATCTGACCTTTTAAGTTGGGGAAAAATCGAGTACTGAGATTCCATTACATACAAGTAAAGCTAATAAAAGAGTGCTAAAAAGAATAGGACGGTGTGTTACTAACTCAAGGTTCTGCAAATAATATTTTGCGACGTTTATTGGAACAAAAATCTTTATTTACAGCACAGCACAGAGACACACAAAAAAGCCTACAGTTTCCAAGAAAAGAGCTATATATACTTATATACACTCACTTCTACATCTGACATCTTGTGATGCAATCAGGAACCAATCCGTGACCGGCGCGCATGACATCACTTTAATCCTTACGTCATAGTTATGATGCCACGAGCGTGATCAGGGAAAGCTCAAGAATAAATCAATGGCGTCGCAACATCCTCCCACCCTTTTGAGTGTATTGATATCACTCAAAAGCATATAAAACTTCATTAAATAATTCAAGTCTTTCAGGTATCTTAACTAATCTACCTGATCTTATGACTTTATTTTTTATGACTGCATTACTAATTATCTTCATTAATCCTCCAATTGGACAGCACGGATTTTTCCGCCCTACTAGAGAGGCTTCGAAAACGGACCACACTGAATTTTTCGTAAGGCCGGGGACTCACCAAAAATGAACCAAACAGATTTTTTCCTCCTCAAGTAATGTGTTCAAAAACGGTAAAGTCGAGTTTTTCCGAATTCTTTTCCCCTTTAAAGGTTTACGATCTTCAAAGTAAATTAGAGACGGTCGGGGAGACACAATGGGCATTGAGGGGAAGTTTTATGGCTCACGGGGAGACCGGTTCCTTTAGCAATCGTAAAATCTCGGAAGAATTTCTTTAAACCCTAAAGTGTATGGAAATAATTGCAAGTCAACGAGTTGAGAATTCTCATTTTTTACTTTACCTTAAAATTCTCAAATGGAATTAAGTTTTTATAATGTATGTCTAAGTTTTTAAAATATATGTAGTATTTAAATTCAAATTATATATTAAAACATTGAGGATAGTTTACTGTTTCATTTTTTTTTATTTTAATCAATACATTCAGGGATTTTTTTAAAAATGATTTTGTTATGTGTCAAAAAATAAAAAAAGGTTCAAAATTTAAAATCTTTTAAAATTTCGGACACTTCTAAACATGAATAATTTTTAAGCTTCTGTATTACATTATTTGCAAAAAATTTATATGTATTGTTAAAAAAAACCCAATTTAAATCTTTTAGTTTTTCATAATTTTAAAGCCAGATATTCAGGGCATCTTACGTAGAATCCCTTGTTTTGTATTGTTCAGATAACAAATTATATTTGAATTTTGAATGTCTGAACTGTAATTTCATTCAAAGAGAACTTTAACTACAAGTTCATATTTTTGAACTTGAATCTTCAAATAAAGAGTATTCAAAAGCATATCTGGACAAATTTACAGTTAACATTTGCGCATATAAATAAATATAAAGATCCTTTTTAAATTCAAGTTAAAAAAATATATATTTATGTATAATCCCTCATCATTCATGTTCCATTAGTGGTTGACTGAAGAAAAGGTTATTAAAATTTGGACATTTTTATAATCTTAACCATGCAAAACTAGGAATTTTGTATCAGCTCCACTGAAATTCTGCATTGGAATTTCGAAAAAGATATTTATGCGTGTCTCACATACTCAGTTGAAAAACATATATTTACCACAAATACTAATAATTCTTTGGATATTTAAAATTATCATTAGATTAACTTTTTAATATATATATATATTCGACTTCTAATATTTTTTCAAGTATTCCTTAAATTTCATATAATTTAATTAAGTGAGGGGATATTAAAGTCGCACTCTCTCTCTTCTCTACCCAACTACTTGAGGACTTTTGGCGACGGACCTGTGGCCGGGGTACTAGTTGGTCAAGGTATCGAATCATGGTTGGCATGTCTCGAGTTCGAGCCCAGTACCACAAAAGACCCGCCGTGTAGGGCAGCGATGCACGTTAAATATATCGAGAGCTGAAATGTCCTCTCGTTGGTGTGGTAGTTAGGAGAGGGGGTGCCAGCTCAGGTGTCGCCCTCGTCATTTGACCATGCTTCAAAATTACGAGGTCCATCACTAAAAGCCCTCGTGTAGCTGAACAGTGCGACGTTAATATTCACTCAATTGGCGACGGACCTCGTAATTTGAAACCATGGTCAAGTGACGAGGATGACGCTTGAGCATCGCTCCCTTACACGGCGAATCTTCAGTGGTGCTGGGGTCGAACTCATGACACGCCAGCTACGAGTCCGTTACTTTGACCATTAGGCTACCGCGGCCTCACAATGTGGTTGAAAACTGCATGTTATGAGTAAAAATATGCTGAAACATTTGATGAACTTATAATAGATTTTTGCATAGAAGATACATGTGTGATATGCTAAAATGACAATATGTAAAAGTTATGAGAATATCGATGACAATTTTTGAAAATTCAATTTAAGTTTCAGTTTGAAACTTATTCGTTTTTTTTTCGCATTTAAAATTAAATATAGTCGCGATAACAAATTAGTAGTTTAACGCATTCATAGATTATAAAAAATAAAGGTATAAATGACATTGTTGGGAATAATAAGTTTTTATAGTTTTGAATTTAGACTTCTTTGCAGGAGTGTAGACTATTAAAAGGCTGATGTAGAAGTTAGAAAACTAATATTTAAAATATATAAAATATATCTGCAATTCCATGATCTTGACGAGCAGAAGACGGCATTTTTACTTAGTAGGGCAGAGTAAGCATAAGGTAGGAGCTTGTGGAGTAAACAACCAGGCCTCTGCAGTTTTGGCTGGTAATGAACTCCCATTTGTTTTTGTTTCTCTCTCTCTCTCTCTCTCTCTCTCTCTCTCTCTCTCTCTATATATATATATATATATTTTATATAATATTTAATAACAATGAATTGTGAACTTAATTTCCAATTCATTGTCACGAGTTGGCAGTAACTACGGTACTCTATCGACCGTACTTCTTTATATATATATATATATATATATATATATATATATATATATATATATATATATATACACTGCTGGACAATTGCTAAGGACGGATAACACTATCATCCATAGCAACCACAAAATGAAAGGAAGCAAAATGTGGAAAATTAGAATAAGTGCGGGATATTAGTAAGAAGAAATATGAGTATGCAAATTTTTTTTCACGTCTGTTCATCCCGTGATAGTGTTCATAAGAGCTTTAAGGGTTTTGACGCGTGTGGACAGTTGTTGTTTCAAGTCAAAGTTTTACTGGAAAGATTTAATAGACGAACTTAAAATTTCTGGCATGTCTTCCCGACATCACATAGATGATTTTATGCGTGGCCAAATTATTGGAAAGATCAAAGAAGGGCGAAAAATAACAGATGTTGCCAGGGAGTTCGACATCGCTCACAGCGTTGTTTCACGGCTGTGGAAGTCATTTAAAACTACTGGAATGTGTAGTAGACGGCACGGGGGAGGTCGTGTTAGAAGTACGACGCCTGCGGAAGACAGATATATCGTCCTATCAGCAAAAACGAACAGGCGCACCACAGCTCAGCAGGTGGCAAATTAGTTTCTTGCTGCCTCAGGAAAGCAGATCTCCCGAAAAACTGTTGCCAGACGTTTGAGGGGAGGAGGACTATACGCATGCAGATTTGTTGTATGTGTCCCATTGACCAGACAGCATCTTACTGCGGGTTTGCAATGGTGTCGTGAGCATCACATTTGGACTGAACAGGACTGGGCATGCGTACTATTCTCAGATGAGAGTAGGTTCAGTCTGTCATCGGATTGTAGACGCCAACTTGTCTGGCGCGAGAGTGGTACTGCTTATCGTCCAGAAAATATCCAGGAAAAGGACAGATATCCGACATGCAGTATCATGGTGTGGGCCGGCATCATGATCAAGGGCCGCACGCGCCTACACGTGGTTGCGAATGGGACTATGACGAGCCAACGTTACATTGATGAAGTTCTACTTCCTCATGTTCGTCTTTTATGTGGTGCTGTCGGTGATAAATTTGTTTTTATGGACGACAGCGCAACATGTCATCGAACACTCGCTGTTTAGGATTATCTAGAAAGCGAGGGTATTCTACGTCTCGTATGGCCAGCGTGTTCTCCAGATCTTAACCCCATTGAAAATGTGTGGGATGCTTTGGGGAGGCAAGTTGCTGGTCGAAACTATCCTCCGACAAACAAGAACACCCTCGTCCGTGCACTCACAGAGGAATGGGATAAATTGCCTCAACAGCTGCTGGGTAATGTTGTGCAAAGTATGGTACGGCGTGTGGAATGTTGCATCACACTCCACGGTGGACATATCCCGTACTGATACCTTTCTTTAAGGTGCCTGCTGACTTTTAGATGCATTGTTCCATTTCTCCGTACGCAGATCAAATGAACATTTTTGTTTCTTTCAGATGTTTCACAGCTTTTGTACTTACCAGAACAATAAATATTCTTTATTCTAATGTCTGAACAGTGTGGCAACTATATTTTATCCTACTAGGCCTCATGTCTCGCTTAATGTTATGCTACATAGCATTTTGTGATCCGTCCTTAGCAATTGTCCAGCAGTGTATATACGGTTGATAGAGTACCAATAATTTTAACGCAATTTTATATTTCGTTCTCATAAACTTTACTCCTTTTAAAACATGTATTGCCAAAATACTCTCCTTTCGTATATTTATAAAATTTTAAAAATATAATTGTTATCTTACCCAACATTTTAAATCAGGGGCGGCAACTGTGTAGCTAAGACGTTCCAAACCAATCTGTCAGTATCATTCAGCGTGCCACATAGTAGGAAATTCTTGAAATCCTTCGATTCTTACGGTAATATTTGCAGATTTAAAGAATAGAGGTGAATAATTTAGATTTACAGTTTTATTTTATATTAATTATGGATCAATAAAATACATTTATTAACATAAAAATAAACAATATAAAATGTTTTACTATTTCTTCAACAAAGATAAAAAAAATTAAAAATATATGTTTTCAACATATTTATTTAAATAAGAAATAGACAAAGTGAAATATAAATTATTCCCTTCATTACAGTTAAATAAAAATTGTAATGCGAATTAACTCTTTCACCACTCTTCTTTCATATCACAAAACCAGGGGTATAATGCGTGACACGATTCTGAGCATTCAGTTGCAATTTCTTTGCGGAGTCGAAATACTTTTCATATTAGGAAAGATTTTTTACTTTGATATGCCGAATCATAAGTAGAAAGGTACATGCAATTTTCTTTTTCAACAATTAAATTCCCTAGCAATAACATTCAATTATTTACAAAATAGCTGTAAATTTATCCTTAGAATTATCTTTCAGATTATTTTGTAGTTCCATAAATGTCCATAACTCAGAAGATGTTTGTCAAATAAGGTCTATTATCAACTTCCATCCACTCAAGAATTGACAAATTTGTAGAGTAGTGCTGAGTGCCACTAAGAATTTTACCACGTGCCACAGGTCCATAGATTGCCGACACGTTTTAAATGTTCTTATTAACTAACCATCTCCTATTCAAACACAATTTATATGATAAAAAAGGGTTTTCATTCATTTTGTAGGGAATTTTATTAGATTCAACCATAAGTAATTTTGTGTATCAAAAAAATCACATTGTTTCGGGGATCCCCTTAGAGCAAAATGAAAGTAATTTGACATAATTAAAGTAAGTTTCTCTAAAAGGGGAAACGTTCACTTTCAAAATACACTGCATAAAGTGGTTTTAGGTGTACGAAGTTATATTCACTATTATTCCTAAAATAAATTTTGATATTTTGGTTTTTCGTTAAGTTTTGAAGTTATTTCTTCAAATATACTTCTCCATTACATTTCTTTCAAACTTGCTATTTTCTTTTGCGGCCACGGTAGCCTAATGGTCATGGTTATGAACTCATGTCCAGTGTTCGAGCCCTGTTACCAGAAAAGTTTAGCGTTGAAGAGGAGCTGATGCACGTTAAACACGTCGAGGTCAAAAGTCCTCACGTTGGTGTGATGTGGAAGTTTGGAAGGGGAGTTATCAGCTCAGGTATCGTCCTCGTCACTTAACCGCGGTTCAAAATTATGTAGTCGCTCGTCAGTAGCCACCGTGTTGAATCCTAGGAGGACCCACTTTTGGTCGCCAAATTTTTTTGTCGCCAAATTTTGAGCGATAAAGGTTACAATATGGTAACCTTTCCATTTCATCAAAAAATTTGATTTTCAAATCACCGAAAAAATGGCAACCTAAAAAAGTGCAACATTTTCGCCTTTTCCGAAAAAACGTCATTTTGACATTTGACTTCGCTGGAGGTTGTTAGAATGAATGAAGAATGGCGTGTGAAAGAAATTATGTGATGCTACGATAGGTTTCTTTGTGCTCCTGGTCACATAGGAAGAAAGAGACGTTAGAATGGTGTATGTTCGAGGTGTAAAAAAATATGCATTGATACGAATGGTGTTACCGCAACCAGTCGAAAGATAATCGCCACGACGTCGTTAGAGTGTGAGAAAGGGCACTTGGTTTAGCGAAAGCAAACTTGCTATAACTATTATCTTGCGTTTGACGAGATATTGGTTTGGCAAGAGCATGAATGAGTTCGTGATGAATGACTTGAAAGTTAATAAGAATATGACAAAGTTAATAAGACACACATGTGGCGGCGATCTTACGATCACAGGTTGGTGAATGAGAATTTTCATAAATTCCTTACATCCATCGCAAGGGTGTATCCACCAACAGATCATGACGAAATGCAAGCGTAAGGTAAGTGCTTTTTAACATTTTTTAAAATTGATTTCATGTATTTCTTCGATTTTATCTTTGCGAAACGCCCCTTTCGTCCTTTTTTAAAAATGTAAATCATGTTGTACACACTGGTTTTAGAATACTTTTTTAAAATGAATTTCATTGCTTTCTCCATTTTTTTCCTTATATAATGATTAATTTAATGTATTTATTCGATTTCATCTTTGCGAAACGCCCATTTCATCCCCCCTCCGCTGACGCATGCGCTTCCCAAGAGTTTTTCGTCATTGACGCCTTTTTGAAAACCTTCAATTTGGCGCTTTTTGGCGAAAAATTTTTGGCGCCAAAAACAGCAGTGGGTCCTCCTAGGATTTTACCGACTTAGAATGCAATATAAACTTACTTATTACTGATTGACAGTAAAACGGATATCTGTGGAACTTAACGACCAAACCGAAAAGGTTTACCTGTTTCATTAAAAAGTTCTACACTGAAGAAAGGGGAGATTATAGCCTTCCAAAAGGGTAAAATGTGTGTTTTAAAGTGGAAGGATAAAAAACCCTTGCATATGCTTAGCACTTTTCATAACGCTGACATGTGATGGAAGTGAAAGCTAAGAAGGAGGATTCTATGAAGCTGAAACCAAAAGCCGTGGTGTTTTATAATAACAAAATTAGGGGGGGGTGTTGATAGATCAGATCAGTGTCTATCTTACTATCCTGTTGCCCGAAATCAACAGCGAAAATACTACAAGAAGATTTTTCGACATTTGTTAAATCCAATTGTGTGGAATTCCTTCGTTATCTTTAAAAAAAATGGCGGGATTTTAAATCATATTGGTTTTCGAATGAAACTGATAGAACGATTGTGATAGAAGAAGGAGGTAGTGATTCTAGTTTTCGAAACTTTGTTTCCCCTAAAATTTCTGAAAATGTAGTCCGCTTAATTAGAAGGCACTTCCTTCATATGTAGAAAGTGACTGTTCAAGAAAAAAAAAACATCGCGAAAATGTGTGGTATGCAACCTTAAGATAAATGATAATGGAAAACGCATTCGCGAAAAGAAACTCGTTTTCAATGTAAAGATTGTAATGTTGGACTGTGTGCAGTGCCGTGTTTCGAAAAATATCACACTGTGACATTTCTGTAAACGACATGTTTGTGTCTTTCTCATACTTCTTTGATATTTTTTGCTATTTATACCTGTTAAAATTATTTTTTATAAAAGGTGTTTTGTAATTAATTGTAAAGTGAATAAAACCTTTTCTTACAATTATATGTATTTGAGGATGAAATCTGATTTACTTTATTCAGGAAATTTTTAGTAAATTTCATTTTCTTAGCCAACTTATTTCTTTTAAAACATGCATATTTGTGTATTATATAATTAAATTTCTAACTATCTAAAATTATGTCTGGCTTTTTTCTTCATTAAAATCTTTCAGGATTTTACAAATTATCTTGCCATTATTCATTACTTAATAAGGAAAAAGATATCTAAATATAAATAACTTCTGGCCTAATAAACATAATTGTTTTTAGCTACAGTTTGGAAAATGCATTGAAATTTGTATCGGGACAGGATTTTAACATATTATGAATGTGTTTTTGACTGCCACTATGTTATATATTTATCTTTCATTCTTTTTACAGTATGAGTATAAGTCGTAAACAGTTTTGTCACAGTAAAATTAATTTTTGTTTTATATTCAAATTATACTATTATATTGATTCTGAAAATAATAGGTTAGTTTGACAAGCCATTATTTCACAATTTTAAAGCATTGAACAGTTTTGAAATTTTTAAAACTTTTCTAAAATGTTAAATTATTAAAAATATTTAATTATTGTTAGTGATCAATATTTCTTAGATTATTGGAAACACTTAACTTATTAACACTTAAATGTGTTTATCAAGTTTTCTACTACACATAATATCATTATGAGATAAAGAGCAGAAATTGCACTTCAGTTTAGATTTTAAGTCACACTGCCTACTGATATGATTTGATTTTGTTAAACATGAATAACAAGCTCCCTTTTTAGACAATATTTTTAACTTCTCATCTAAAGACATTTTCTTTGCTGAAATCATTTATGGCTGGGATGGGGTTTATCACAAAAAATACAAGCAACTTTATTGTCAATGGATTTTAAACTTACCAGGGCTGCCGCAGTCGCCGGATCTCCACTAATCTCGTTTAGAGGGGTACAAACATATTCCTTTTTACGGGTAACTTGATTCGATGCAAATCCAGTTCTTGATAACACAACCATCTCTTCACCCTGCACTTCTTGACGGAGAAAAGTCATTAGATTCTCTAAGGAGCGAATGTTCTTTTCGGCAGTGTTGTCGGATAGTTCGTGGCGATTTCTGTTCCGTTCCCACGTCATTAGCACTTCTTCGGGAAGGCAGCTCTCAACCAGAGGGACTAGGAAATCTCCAAACTTTTCCTGCGTTCGTCCTAGGCCCTCCAGGGCTCTCAGCTTTCCCTCCAACTCGTCATAGAGTCTTGAAAGGTCCGGTTTTGCTCTACCGGACACAGCATTCTTCATAACCATTGTCAGGAGATCCCGAACATAAATTTGGACAAGTAGATATTCTCTTCCAAATCGCTCTTTCAATTGGTTCACTGCCTTCGGGTAATTCGCTGCAGTAGCCGGAAAACAAAGAATGAGTCTTTCCGCTTTCGATTTGGGTTCAACTGAAGCCACAAGCATCTTGTCTTCATCTGGGATGCTCCCGTCGTCATGAAATTTTTGGAACTGGCTCCAAAACGAAAGGAACTCCTTCGGGTTTCCACCGAATTTTCTCAGTTCGAGTTTCGGTAGCTTAAACTTTCTTGGTGTGTCTTGAACTTCAGAAATAACAGTCTCTTCCCACTTCTTATCGATGCGAGTGTAATATTCAAAATATTTTTCACAGTAGCTTTCCGCATCAGTGAAATCAGTCTCGAATTCTTCTCCATTATCTTCTAATTGTAGCAAAGTTCCAGATACTGCTTCTTGGGTCGCTTCTAATCTCAAATATTTATCTTTCAATTGCACTTGTGTGTGTAGCAACAAAATCTTCTGTAAATCTACTACATCATTCCTTAGCTCACTTTCTATCTTATTTACGCTTAAGGTAAATGCAGTCCTAAGTACTCGTCTCTGTGCCTTTTGTGCTCTCACTTCTACATCTGACATCATCTTGTGATGCAGTCAGGAACCAATCCGTGACCGGCGCGCATGACATCCCTTTAATCCTTACGTCATAGTTATGATGCCACGAGCGTGATCAGGGAAAGTTCAAGAATAAATCAATGGCGTCGCAACACGGTGTTTGCACTCAACTAAAAAAAGAGTTCTTCAGAAATGAGGAGAGAACAAAGGCATTAAGGTATCCGATTACGTTCGGAAGTAAAGACTTCTCCAGAGAGTCTGAACTGTTTTTTTTTTTTTGAAAATTCACAATATTTTCAGAGTTACAATCCATTGAAATAATTATCGGCGTTTTTTTTTCTTCTTAAAATTGCTCTCTGTTGTCGTAAAGCATGGATAAACCCACTTCTAAGTTATATATTTCAAAGATTCTAGTTGAGCCTCTGTACAGAGGTCTGAGCTATAGACAGACAAAATATTATTATAATAGAAGCATTTTCATAAAAGAAGAATGTTTTGAAAATGGGTCATTCAATGTTCATTTTTTTGTCAAAATATTGTACTTAAATAATGTTTTACAGTAATACTATCCTTAAAACAATTTCTTTCCATTTTCTAATCTAAGTGACACTAAATATCATAAATTTTATGCATTTATACTCTTTTGCAAAATTGCGGCTCCGAACGTAGTCGGATACCTTATAAGTCTTGTGCAGTTCAGTAATATTTATCACTAAGATTAAGGAATCTGATTTATTCTGAGAGGAGGGTTACATTGACATCGCACTATAATGTTACACGAGGCTATTGGCGAAGGACCTTACAATTCTGTACCATGGTCAAGTGACATTAATGACACCTGAGCTGGCAACCCCTCTTCTTACATACTCACCACAACAACGGTTGGATGTTTGAGCTCTCGAGATATTTAAAGTGTATTATCAGCCCTCTGTACACGGCAGATCTTAAGCAGCACCAGAACTTAAACTTATCACACGCCAGCCATGAGACGATGACCTTGACTCTAGTCCATGAAAGGGACTTTTAAATGAATCAAAATTTTTAGTAGGAACGTTCATTATCCGGAGCGTCAAATACCCGGACCAGTACATGCACTGTTAATGAATACGCTTTCGAACAGTGTAATACTGAACAGTTGTTTCGCGTGAGGCCAAGGTCAGATATATTTAGGGAATTTCAGTTGCGTGATTATTGACTTTGTCCAATCGATCCCAGGATTTCAAAAATGCGATGAAGAAGATGTAGAAACCTGAATGGGATGCGATGCAGAAGGCTGTGGATTTCAAATGCTAAATGAGGACGAGATTGCGACTTCCGTGCAAGAAGAATCCGACCCTGTCGACGATGAAACGGAGGAAGGCGAGGACAACCACAACAACGAAAGTGGCAAGGGTCCATCAAATGCTGACGCGTTTTCTGTGTTAGAGACAGTTATGGCGTACTACGAACAACAACCAGAGTGCTGTCCTACTCAACTACTACTGCTCTAGAGAATCAGAGACCTTGCAGCGAAAAAACGAAGTTTACAATGGTACAGCGAAAAATAAGTGATTATTTTTTTCAAAATAAATGTAAAATTGCGACATTTTTCACTTATTTTACTTTTCTCGCAAGTGATGAGTTTCAATATTGATATAGTGTCCGGTTTCATATACTACATGGATCGTATCGGTTTACGATTATTCGAACAATCGCGTATCCGAACGGTGTCCAGTCCCGATTGATTCAGATAAACGATGTTCTACTGTATTATAGATTTTTTTTTATTTTAATTAATTAGTTTGTATACAGTTTGGATTCTGTGAAGCAGAATATAATAGATTAAGTTTGAAATTATTCTACGTCATTATAAAATATTATGAAAAATGATTCACATATTTTTTGTTTTAAAAAAAATCTTCTTCAGTGAAAAAAATTCTAGAAAATTCCTATCCTCGAGTAAACTTTTCGAAGTAAAATTCTACTTATTAGTTCTTTGCTTTACACCTACGCACGGACAAAATAATTAGCAATTATTTTTTTAAAAAAAATAGTTTTCAAGGTAACATATATTATGAAATTTATTTTCTTTTTATTCTTTTAATAACTACCAAAATCCTCATTAAAGAACCACCGAAGTAATATGCTTTCTGATTAAAATAATACATCTTGCATTTTTTCAAAGTTTATGCTTATAATATTTTTTAAATAATTAAAAGTTTCATGGTTTTCTTTCCAACAGAGAACACTTTCTGATCCCCTGCCACGCATCTTTCCCCTACAACCATCACTAATGAATTCAAAGTTTTTTTAAAAACTTTTTTGCTTTCTTTAATTCTTAGAAAACAAAATTAGCATTTTGGGAAGCGATTTGTTTAGTATTTCGATGTTTTCTTTTTTTTAAGGTTTGTCACACAATTCTAAAGAAGTATTTTTAATCTTGTTAAAGGGCTTTCGAAACAATAGTTGAATATTTTTCGATGATAATTGTGTTAACTTTGAAAGAAATCCCCCCACAAATACATGGCATTGCTGTCATAAATAAAACAACGAAATAAGTTTTTACTCTTTAAATAATACAAGTTTGTAGCCTCAAAGCATCTTCCTTCCTTGTAAAGGTTTAAGAGCAGACCTCCAATGAATTCAATTGCCTCGAATAGCATTGTGATTAATAAAACAAACTTTAAGCCAAATGCTGTTAATAGAATGTTAAGTTCAAAACCTTGTACGACCGATATGTGTAAAATGGTGAGTAAATATATTTTATTTTGCCGAATTTTGCATTTACATTTAAATTAGTTTGGAGAAAACAGTCTGGTAAAAGTCGGTGATCTGCTAGGCAGAGAATAGTCATTCAGTCTGCTCTCTATCAGTGTTGTCTTGAATGAACATTTTCCTTACTAAGGAGCTGGGATGCACCCAAGTCAGCGTTTCTCAAACTGTGGGGCACACCCCCTGGTGGCGTGATAAATCTACGAGGTGGACGCGAGCATATTGAAAGATCGAAAATAAAAGATAATTTAAAAAATTTATTTACCGAAAGAAAACAAACAAAACACTTTTTGATATAATAAAATATAAAACACACATTTACTCTGATATAATACACTTATAAATGTATCAGTACTGTACAATGTATTTTTTTATACTTAATGTAACAATACTACGTTAAGAACAAATTTGATTAATATCGGTGACCCCCCATGGGTTTGTATTAACATTTATCTTGATAATTTGTACGGTTTATAATTAATTCCTTAACTGCCGATTAAAAGGGTTACGTAATTTGTTCCCTAATGCCACCGTTTTTCATCTAGACGAGCGTATTTTGATGGTTTTTTTGGGGGGTAGGAGAAAAGGAATAAACAAGCAAATCCTCTGAAATAAGTAATTCCTTCGCAAACCCTGTCAAGATCCTTTTTTTTTTTGCATTCCAAAGCCTTCGGAATAATTTTATGGATAACACTTCGCAGAAAAGATCGTAGTTCAGAAAGACGTTATTATACGTTTTAAAAATTAATACTTTGATAGAGCGAGACGTTTATATACGTCGGTGGCAGATAAGAGGTTAAAGTCGTAGTGTAGCTTTAGTGCCAAAGTACAGTATTATTGAATTCAAATCATCGGTACTGTACGGAGTGGGACGCGATGCAAATGGTGATTGAATAGTGCCGGGGTGTGCATTAAGTCGATCGCGATCTCCCAGTGAGCCACCAAGGCATTTCGGAGTGACAACATTTTGTCTTAATACGTAATATTCATTTCATAATACGAAGATATAGAAATATTTTTAAAATGCGGAGCAAGAAAAATCGAATCACAAGAGAAAAAGTTCGCTAAATAGAAAATTTGCTTCGGTATTTGGAAGTAATTTTACGAAGAAAATCGTAAAATTTTCTTAGTTCCACGAAAAATTCTCTAAATAGAGAAATTCGCAATATAAAGGCTCGTAAAATTGAGGTCTGACTGTATTGTAGACTTTCTGTTAGTTCACTACACCTACGCCACTGGGTCCGCCCAGTGGCGTAACGTACATCCTCGCATTGCGGGAGCCCGATGCTCTATGGGTCCAACACTTATTGACGCCAAGTACATATGAAGCCCAAAACCTAACTTTGCAGGGGCCCTAATATTTTCCTTTGCGCCCCTGGTCGGACCGCAACCCCTTGAAATAATTAGGAGTAGTCCGTACCCTGCGAAAGTCTTCCCACCCCTGGAATAGTGAGTCACGTCTATTGAAAATTTGAGAAGCACTGGTCCAAATCATTGCGATAGGTTTGGTGTTTAGGATTAAATGATGCACTCATTCATCCACAAAAAAGAACTTTTTTCCCTCTTGCGTGTACCAAGGTTGATTAGCATTCTGGCACTCCTGTGATCCAGTATCAGATTTATTCAGGAGCTTTTCGGTAACTGCCGTAAAACCAGGCGCATAACGTGCTTTTTTTTAAACAAAAACATGAAGTACGAAAATTACAGGTGTGCGTTACACGCCGGGAGTAAAAAATTAAAGTGGTGTAAAATAAAACAAAAGTATGAGGAAAGGAAAATATTAGACTTCTACATAGATCAAAAGCGTATTTCTTTAGAAGAAAGGACATTATTTATGAACATAAGAGAGTCCGTAACTGGTTCTGCCTATCTTGATGCTCGACAACGACGGCTATTTCCTCCATTGGAAGAAAGTGAACCAGATAACTTCATTTGACAGCAAGAGAGTGCACCGCCTCACTGGCATCTCTCAGTACGTGATTGGTTAAATATCACTGTAGCCATCCAATGGATTTTCCGCAAAGAGCCTCCCGATAAAGCTTGTATCGTATGGCCTCCACGTTCACTTTCAGACTTAAGACACAGGATGGAAGACATGTTGCAAGAATTTCGTCAGACACACTGAAAAAAGTTTGGGATGAACTCGCCTACCGACTTGATTTGCGCCGTGTAACGAATGGGGCTCACATGGAACATTTGTAAACTTGTTGGTAAAACTGTTTCAGTTACTCTTTCATTCGATGCATAAATTATACTTGTAACTTATATGTCATAAATACTACAAAGCGTTAAATCTCCGATATTCTTTTAGAAACACCCGGTACTTTTCAGGTTTCTTAGTAAAAAATGGGGGTCGAGCTATACGACGAATATAAAGGGTGTTTTTTTAGAGGTATATAACTTTAAATTGCAATAAAACAACGATGTATTTATTCGATTGAAATGAATTTTTTTTTATTCGAAAGATAATCTTGTGTGGCATTACATTTTAAATATGATTTCTGGCATAGGACTACCACGGCTGGCTCGGATGTAGTCCAATCTGGACGTCCAATTTTCGATGACTTCATAAGCGAATTTTGTTTAACGATGAAGCGCACTTCTGGTTGAATGGCTACGTCAACAAACAAAACTGCCGAATTTGGAGTGAAGCTAATCCACAAGTGTATGTCGAAACACCGTTACATCCAGAAAAACTGACTGTTTGGTGCGCTTGATGGGCTGGTGGAATCATTGGTCCGTACTTCTTCAAAAACGATGAAGGCCACAACGTTACAGTCAATAGTGATCGGTATAGAGCCATGATTACTAACTTTTTCATTCCCTGAATTGAACAATCATGATGTCCGGGAGCTGTGGTTCCAACAAGACGGCGCAACATGTCACACAGCTCGTGCCACAATCGATTTATTGAAAGACACGTTTGGTGACTGCCTAATTTCACGTTTTGGACCTGTGAATTGGCCTCCAAGATCTTGTGATTTAACACCGCTAGACTACTTTCTGTGGGGCTATGTAAAGTCATTGGTCTATGCGGAGAAGCCAAAAATGCTTGACCATTTGGAAGACAACATTCGCCGTGTTATGGCCGATATACGGCCACAAATGTTGGAAAAAGTCATCGAAAATTGGACGTCCAGATTGGACTACATCCGAGCCAGCCGTGGCAGTCACATGCCAGAAATCATATTTAAAATGTAATGCCACAAGATTATCTTTCGAATAAAAAAAATTCATGTGAATCGAATAATACATCGTTGTTTTATTGCAATTTAAAGTTCTATACCTCTAAAAAAACACCCTTTACCTACAAATTTAAAATTGCAGCTTGTAAGTATTAAGAGGTCTCAGGGGTGTTAAATTTCTCTAGAGGTTTGAAAATATGAACAATTTTCAAACAGGTATAATTATTTTAAATTTAAATTAAATAATTCGAATCTTTTACATATTATTTATAAAGGAATGGGGCTTCAGAAAAGTATAAAATGTTTAAAATATAATCATAATTTAAAAAATTATTATAAGCATTCGAAAATAAGAAAATTTTCTATAAGAGATATTTATTGAGTTTCATGTCGTGCATGCTATTTTCTAAAATAGTAGCTTTGATTACTAGCTATAATTTGATTTATAAAGTTAAATGTATGTTCTTATATTACACTGTACTATTTTTATATTAATAGAATAGTAACTTACATAGTTAAATAAATAAAAAAAAATGCATTTTTAAAAAAATATTTAAAAAATTGCAATGTTTTACAAATATTTTGAAATACAAAAGATAGATATAATACTAAAATTAGGTAGGGTTTAAGCGGCATGATGCATTTTATAATTCTAATAAGTTTTGTATATGAGATGCTACTATTTTAGAAAAAGCGTGCGCAACGCAAAAAATACTTAATATGTATTATAGAATTTAATGTGCTTGTTATTTTTAAAATTCTTATTATATTTTAAACATTTTATACTTTTCTAAAGCCCCAGCCTTTTATAAATAATGTGAAAAGATTCGAATCAATTAATCTAAATTGAAAAGAATTATTCCTGTTTGAAAATTGTTTATATTTTCAGACCTCTAGAAAAATTTTACACCCCTGACACCTCTTAATGCTCTTTATACTCTGGATTTTACTGTAAATACGTCAGGGAACATGTAATGGGTCTGAGCAAGACCAACACGTAATGTAGACACCACTCCGACACCAATGCTTGTATCTCCCCTAACCCCCTGCCCTAAATTCATTAAAAACTAGTTCGTTAAATCGGGGTCCGACTTAATTTCAAGAGTTAAAACATTTTTGAATAAATCAACAATTAATTAGAATCCTTCCTCAAATGAACAGAATTGACCGTTAAATAGCTAGGATAACTAAATCAAAAACGTTCATTATTCATTTTTAATAAAAGCGAGTGCAGGATAACATTACTTCTGTTTCATTTCTAAGTAAATTCTTTTGAATAAAGTTTTACATTATTTTGCTACGACAAACAATACCATATTCATACAAGTCTTTTCAAGAAACCATTTCTAAGACTCTCCACAAATACTGAATTCATTTCAACTCCTACATAATAACTCTTTTATTATCCTGCGAAGGCAGAATACAGCCGCCGTCGATTGTGGCCAACTGAAATTCGGTAAGCAATGCGCAAGGAATAAAGCAATTAACCTGAGTCACAAATAGCAGCATACCATCCGCATTACGGATAGTGAAGCTGTGCTCCAACTCCGCTTAATTATGATGTAATTAAATGCGGACCTCTTTGCACGACACTCCCAAATGTTACCCATAACTTTGTTTCCTGTGTTTAGGGCTGGATTGTAAGGAATAATGTATTTGTAGCAATGATGACATCTCCCCAAAGGGATTTGAGTGAAGTGGAGTCCTATTTCGAGAATAAAAGGAAGGGTTCTTGAAATAAATAGGAGTAAATTAAAGTAAATCTTTCGGAATTCATTGGAGGAATTGAAAGTCTATTCCTAGAATATCAGAAGTAATTGAGGATCGTTAAATAGCATTAACTTTGGGACTTTGATGTTTCCATTACTGTATATCGAAACGTATCTGTTAAGTGTAGCTAATGGGTAACTTTAGTTCTCAAAGTTTGAATATACTTACTTGAGCTTTACATAGTAAAGAATTCTTCAATGATACACTATATTTACAATTACTGTTTTTTTAGGGGGGGGGTGTAGATTAATATTTATTTAAAAAATTATTAATATTATAGTAGTACCATTCTCTTTATTTTATAATTATCATTCTTGAATTTGTATATATATATATGTGTTGTCAAAAGGAAAATAAATTCTTGATAAACTAAATTTATGTGGCGTCATAATCATATGATAATGACAATTACGTGTTTCTAGTGAACCAGCTCCAAAATTTATGTGACTTCATAGACATGCGATAAACGCAATCTTGTGTTCCAGTTAATCAGTTAAGTGCTTCGTCGTTGCCAATATTTGCCCTTTGTAGAAACTTTACCCAAAAAAGTAAATATTTGTCAATAATAATAAATCTCATATGTATACAAAATGCATGTATAAAATAAGATTTTTTTATTTTAAAATCTTTTTGAAGAAATTCTTTTAATAACATTTTAACAATTTTACCTAATTATGAAATTTGAAATATTATCTGTTTTACAAATAGAATTATAAGTACAATGTGTTTAATGTCTGTTTTGAAATCAATGGTGAACACACATGTTTATCTTTATCATGTGACTATCATGAATTGAGCCCATTAGTTAATGCGCTTCATTGTTTTCACCTCTTGTTTTCCCATATTAGAAAAGAGAGCTGCATATAATTTTTTTACTTATATCGCTTGCAATTACACAAAAAAATACTACGTATATATTTAATTAAAAAAACATAAATTTTTTAAAGATTAAAATATTAGAAAATTTTGATAGAAAAAAAAACTTTTTTAATATAATTTAGACAAAAATTTAAATCCCAGTATTAGCTATTTTAATCCCAGGATGTTGAGGCAGCAAATTTACTATTGGCAACAATCTGATACGTGTAAGGTGCATTAATTTTATAAAAAAAGTAATTAATTTTTAATATTAGTTCATCAAAATATTTCGCAGTACCTTTTTTTCAAAATTTTCACTCTGTCTAAGCCTGATGACATGCATTTATAACTCCTCACTCATCGGCAGTCTGCCTGAAAATGAGAGCTTCACATATAGAAAGTACTTTGCACATAAGCGTTAGGATTGCTACATACGTGCACCGGTTCATGACTCCTAAACTTCCATTTTTTTGCGCACAAATTTGTGGTTGTAACGCTTTGAATATTTCCCCTATTGTTTTTATTTCAAGTTTAAATATGAATACATATTTCACATCAAAACTCAAAGATGATATAAGTGAAATGTGTTGTACTAATAACCTTTAATTTGGAAATTCATTTTATTCTCATATAGACTTGATACGAATTCATCATTAAGGTATCCGAACACGTTCAGAGTAATTTTTGATAAAATAACATATAAAGGCCTTTTTAGGATTCAATACCATTAAATACTAATATTTAATCAACAATACTTAAAATAAATTGCCGGAATTTCATAAAAATCACAATTATATGTGAAATTTTAGCAATATTTTTGTAAAACTTCAAAGCAATTAGAAAAAAAAGTAATAAACTTATATTAGTAAAAGAATTACCAAAATAATCTAGAAGCATTTATCTAGAGAATGTACTAAAATTTTAATGTTTTATTAAAATTTGAAACATTTAGAGATGATTGAGTAAACGTTATAAGAAAAATAACGCCTTTATGAGACCATTATTTAAATAGCATGCCCTAACTCAAATAATATTCATACTATAAGAAATATTTTAGTACATTTTCTAGAAAATAGCATAAATATCAGGTGCAAAAAGTTTTATAGAAATACATTTGTAATATTTTGTGTGATAAGACTCGCCATGATAGATTTCTAACAATTTAAATGTCCATTTCTGGTAGATCAAAGACCCACTTCCGGTTTTTCTAACTTAATAAAATTGATTGTAACTTGGCCTCTAAGAAGCATAGAATCAAAACAAAGTATGTTTTGTAAAGCCAAAATATAGATGTATGTATTAAAGAAAATAGAAAACAAATATATCGGTCTTGTCCGAATTTGGTCATTTTCAAAGTGTTCGGATACCTTAAGCAAATTTCAATATTCTCGAACAGATGAGAACGTGATAAATATCTACAAAAGGAAGATTCTAAGACTTATTTTTGAAGGAAATCAGAAAAATGAAACGTGGCGAGGAAGATTAAATTTCGAGGTCTATCAATCATACAAAGAATCTGACATTGTTAACCTCATCAAAATATAACGAATTAAGGTATCCGACTACGTTCGGAACTGTGATTTTGCAAAAGCGTATAAATAGATAATATTTATGATATTTAGTGTCACTTAGATTAGAAAATGTATATAAAATTGTTTTAAGAGTATTATTACAATAAAAAAATATTTAAGTAAAATATTTTAACCAAAAAAAATTAACATAGTATGACCCATTTTCAAAACAATCTCCTTTTATGAAAAATGCTTCTATTATTATAATGATTTGCCTGTATATAGCTCAGACCTCTGTACAGAAGCTGAACTAGAATTTTTGAAACATATAACTTAGAAGTGGATTTATACATATTTTACTTCAACAGAGGGGAGAAATTTTAAGAAAAAAACGCCGATAATTATTTCAATGGGTGGTAACTCTGAAAATAATGTGAGTTTTTCAAAACTCCTGGTTCAGACTCTCTGGAGAATTCTTTACTTTATCTAAGCGAAATATTATTATCATAGAAGCAATTTTTAGAAAAGGAGAATGTTTTGAGAATAAGTTATTCTACGTTAATTTTTTTGCCGAAATACTGTATTGTAATATTTTTTGTCATAATGTCCTTAAAACAAAATTATGCGTGTATTCTAATCTAAGTGATACTAAATATCATGAAAATTATCCATTGATGCACTTTTTTAAAAACATCGCTTCTGAACGTAGTCGGATACCTTAAGAGGATTTGGAAACCTATCTCTATATACAGTGACTCCTAAAATTGAGAGTACACTTAATTCCGAATTCACCATCGGATCACCAGGTGTAGAAATTAATACGCTATGTTAACGCACTTTTGTACATTCAAAATGCATACATTACTCTTCCAAATAACATTAAACGTAAGATGTGGAAATTGATTGAAACAAAAATATGAAGGTTTGAAAGAAAAACTACACCATTTTAATGTCACAAAATTGAGGGTACACTTCTTTAATCACTATGCAAAACAACTAGTAATTTTTTAAATAGAAATTTGATAATAGTTCTATGATAAAGGAAGGTTTTCAAAGGCTATCTGATAACAAATTTATGTTTGTGATTTGATGTCTTGATTAAAATGGAGAATCGGAAGGAAACGACGATCGAAGAGAGAAAACTTGTTAATAAACTGTCAAATGAAGGTAAATCCCAGCGGAATATTGCTAAAGTAGTTGGATGAAGTGTTAACAGTATCCAAAAATCCTGCAAAAATTTAAAAGACTGGTATACTGGCAAATAACGAAGGAAGAGCGAGAAAGAAAATTATGAACTCTATAACCGAGCGAATAGTTATACATCAAGTGAAGATTGATCCTAAAATTAGTGCTCCTAAAATTGCAGCCAGTACCTCTAATACCTTAGGTCGATCGGTTTCTGCAGAAACGGTACGAAGAGTCCTAAGAAAGGCTGGTTATAATGGTAGAGTAGCTCGAAAAAAGCCCTTAATTGGTAAGAGGAATAGAGTCAAGCGATTGAAATTCACTAAAGAACACATTTTAAAGCCTCAACAGTTTTGGAATGAAGTCATTTTCAGCGATAAGAGTAAGTTTAACATCTTCGGCAGTGACGGTCGTCGAATGGTGTGGTGTAAACCAAATACCTCACATCACCCAAAACACACAACTCCTACTGTGAAGCACGGAGGTGGAACGGTGATGGCTTGGGGGTGGTATGGCTGTGTTGGGGGTGGGAAAGCTAGTATTCATTGATGGAATCATGCACAAGATTGCTTTTCTTAATATTCTGCAAAATAATTTGAAAGAAAGTGCTGATAAATTGGGACTGGGGTCGAATTTCATATTCCAGCAACACAATGACCCCAAGCACACTGCGTTTGTTGTAAAAGAATGGCTGCTTTACCATTGTCGGAATCAACTTAATACACCTCTACAGTTTCCCGACTTAAATGTTATCGAGAATCTATGGCCCCACCTTGAAAGATCTGTGCGAAAACATCAAATTACAAGCAAGGAACAATTGAAATTGGTATTGCAAGAAGAATGGCCGAATATTGCTCCCGAGACCACTAGACATCTTGTGGAATCGATGCCTCGGCGATTGGAAGCTGTCATATCAGCAAAAGGTTATGCTACTAAATATTAACTCTTTATTATTCATGATTTATGCAGGAAAATCGATGCATGCACTCTCAATTTTGTGGCTATTAATTTCTGTTAATTTTCTTTATAAGTTATTATATGTATGTTTAATCTATCAAATATTTTATTTTATCATTCAAAATAATGAATTATGATCAAATAAACGCATCTATGCTTAAAGGTTTTAATTATTTCCCTCATTCAATATAATTTTTTCATTCTAAACATTGATTCCCATTTTAAAAGTAGGTGTACTCTCAATTTTGGGAGTAACTGTACATAATAACAATTTTAAATTGGCTGTTATCGATTTCCTTTTCTCAAAATCTTTTATATGTACATGCTTGAAATTTTTCATACAATTAAAGTACACCTTTCGCATTATGCTGAAATGAGCTTTTAGCTAATTTTGAATTTTTTTAATAATTTAGGAAATATTTTATCAAACATTTTGCGAAATTTGACCCATTTTTAACATAAAATTTTGTAAAAAATAAACTTTAAAGTTTTTTTACAAAAAGCTCATTTTGGTACATATTAGCCATCATGATAAATATATCCTAAAAAAATTTGCATACCTGTGAACAGTAGTTTCTCAGAAAAGGTTAAACCAATATCAAAATTTACATTTTGAAATAAATTGATTTCGATGTATACAGTGAGACTTCTAATTGACTAGGAAATAAAAAAATGAAAAGCTCAATTTACAATAAAAGATACATGTTTTGGTTCATATCAGACGTTCAAGTTTTAAGCAAAACCGAAGTACTTTGTTTACATTTTTCGCTATTCAAATGGGCGTGGCCCAATTTCAACGATTATTTAAAAATAGGTTTTAAGGGCATCTAATTACCCTAGAGGTTAAAGTATGGTATTTTTAGAAAGGTTAAAATATATACAATTTGAAAATGTAAAATTCTCATTGTCAAAAAAAGTATGATTTTAGTTTTCCAACAACTCTTAAATGGGCAAGTCCTGTTGTCAGAATGGACGAAGACACCACCACTAAAAAATGTCTTCAATACCCAACCAATTGGAACACGAAGAAAGGGTAGGCCAAATCTTAGATGGATTGATGGACTAGATTTAGTTATTATTAACGTCGCACTGTTTAGCTACACGAGGGCTTCTGGCGACGGACCACGTAATTTTGAATCATGGTCAAGTGACGTGGACGACACCTGAGATGGCACCCCAACCTCCTAACTACCACACCACACCAACGGGAGGACGTTTCAGCTCTCGACAGATTTAACGTGCATCGCTGCCCTACACGGCGGGTCTTTAGTGGTACTGGGCTCGAGTAATTGACGTGAAAACTACACTACTGTAAAAATTCTGTTTTTATTCATTTCGGGAATTATCTTGAAAAATTTTTAGGAAATCGCCTACTTCATACACAATTACTTGCAAACAATAAAGATACAGCCAAAGAAACACTATTTGATGTTTCGGATCATTTTAATCTCGCAAAAAGTAAGGTCCTAAATTTAATTTCAAACAAGAATCCATAAAAGAAAAAAAAAGACAAAAATTTATTTTATTTTTATGTGGTACAAATGTTACTTCTTTCCAACACTTTTCTATTAAATGAGATTTTTATTTTCCCAACGCCCCGTCTGAACTATTTTTACCCAAGGAACTCTAATCAAATAAATGAGTAACATTCTAACGCCACCATAAAGAAGAATTAGTTTTTTTTAAGGTACGATTCACGGCAATCTCTTGACATTATTATCGGTACTAACTCAAACGGCTACTGTTGCATTTCTTTTTCACGTAATCCCCGCGTAATTCAGTTTCGATGGATTTCAAAGCGTATTAACTTGGTGCAAATCCTTTTTTCTGAATTCCATTGTATTGAGTGCGTGGTTAAACGCTGTAATCCGTTTTTGTGTCTAAGCGTTTTATTTGCAAAAATGATAATATAATTCTCCTTTTTTCTCACTTTAAGAGTAAAGTGTAGCAATGGTTTCTTTAATTTATATATACATTTATATATACGAGGGCAACTCGGAAAATAACCTCCGAATTACAGTAAAAAACAAACCAGGATAGAAAAGAAAATAAATCATTTACACATAAAAAATACAACTTTCCTCTATTTTTCAACTTAGTCTCTCCCTTTATTCAAGCACTTGTCATGCCGTTTTACCAATTTACGAATTCCTTCTGTATAAAAAGTAGCGCCGCATGCAATTTAAATCAATATATCACAGCGTCCATATCGTCAGCGAAATGCTGTTCCCCAAGTCGTGTCTTTTAAAGGGATATTTGTGTAAACGTGAATTTTATTTCTTATTATGTCAGAATGCATTTCGTCTGTTAACTTTCAGTAAATTAATATTTTTTTAAATTTATCTTTTGTTTTCGATTTTAAATAGGCTTGCGTCCCCTCGTATAGTTGCCCCCCCTTGCCTTCTTAGCCCCAGTTTGAGAAACGCTGTATTAGGAGCATTCAAAGTGCCGTAATTATATATATATCTGATGATATATATACATCTTAAGTCTAAGTTTACAGGTGTTACTGGTAACTCTTTGTTATTTCCTGTCATCGAAACGATTCACATGTGCGTTTTTCACTTATACTTTATTTTTTTATTAGATATCTTGTTATTATACTTTATCAATTCTTATTCTTCGAGTGAAATCCACTCTCTTTTTCCTAATTTGGTATGTGCCAATGGGATTAAAAAATTTAAAAAAACACTAGTTGTGATATGCAGTTTTTTTCTCAGAAACATGGAAGATAGATTATTAAAGAAGTGAATAAAACTAAGTTACTTCGACCAAGAGATAGTATCGGCCAGTTCATTTTGTTTAGATATCTGTGTTGTCATCGATGACAAATATGTATATTTAAAAGAAAGTTTCTGCTCAAAGCAAAAGTTGGCCACAGCGAAATGAATGAACTGATTGGCTTAAAACATCTGATTATCATTACCATGTGACTATGACGTCACATGAATTTAGTCCATTACTCTTTTTAGATTTGATTTTTATGATTTATTCTTGTAATTCTTACTCTTTTTAGATTTGATTTTTATGATTTATTCTTGTAATGGGCTCAATTAATGTGACGTCATAGTCACATGATAATGATAACCAGATGTTTTTAGCCAATTAGCCCTAAAACTCATGATACGTCATAGTCACACGATAGAAGCAACACGTGTTTCCAGCTAATCAGTTCATGTACTTCGTTGCTGCCAACTTGTGATTTTTTCAGAAACTTTCCCTTACATGCATAAAATAAGATTTTTTTTAATTTTTAAAATCTTTTGTGAAGAAATTTATTTTTGATATCATTCGAACATTTCATTCAATTATAAAATTTGAAATTTTACCCAAGTTTTAAAAGGGAATCAACAAGTACAATTAGTTTGATGTCTATTTTGTAATTCAGTGGAGAACCCATGTGTGTCTTTATCATGTGACCATCCTGAATTGAGCCTATTGATTCGCGTACCTAATTACTTGAAATTTGTGTACGTTTTCATTTATTGCTTTGTTTAATTTTTTCCTCGAGGAAAGGATTATTTTCTCTGTGCCTTTCAGGTTGAATTTACAAAATAGTTTAAAAAGAAACGAATCGTATATTTCTCAGTCTGTTTCGTTTATTTGAATCTTGTAATCTTCAGTCAGAAATCTATTCTCATACAATTGTATCTTGAATAATACGCTGCATATTGTCCACTACTGTATTGTAAGGCAGTACTTCTCAAACTTTCAATACTTACGATCCAACAATTAACCATAGTTTTCATCGCCCCCCCTTCAGACAAATAACAATGTATTGAATTCAAATACTTTGACACTAAAACTACAGTGCTACACAATGGATTTTTCTGAGCTACCGGCTTATATAAACGTTTCGCTCAGCCAACGCATTACTTACCCCGGACGTATATATACGTCTTTCCAAAGTAAGACCTTTTCTGTGCAGTGTTGTCCATAAAATTATTCCGAAGGTTTTGAAATGCAATAAAGGGACCTTGTCAATGTTTGCGAAGGATTTTCGCTTATTTCAGGTTATTTTCGCCTACGATGAAAACGGTTGACACTGGGAAGCGAATTGCGTAACTTTTAATCGGCAGTCAAGGGATTGTTTTGTTACAAACTGTACAAAGTGTTAACAGATAAGTGTTGATTTTTTAAAGTGATTTTATGTTTGACAGAGGCCCATGGGGTCACTGGTAATTATTAAATTTGTTCTTAACTTAGTATTGTTAAATTAATTATAAAAAAACATTGTGTAGAACTGATACATTTATAAGTATGATATATCAGCGTAAATTCGTATTTTATTTTTTATTATGTCAGAATGTATTTTGTTTATTTACTTTCAGTAAATTAATATTTTTTAAATAATCTTTTGTTTTCGACTTTTCAATATGCCTGCGACCCCCTCGTAGAGTTGTCACGCCCCTCAAGGGGGCGCGCCTCCTCTAAAAAGTCTAAATTGAATAGACATAATAAAATGCTTATCTACACCCTGATTTTAAAACCGCTTTTAACTTATGCATCACCAATCTGGGCACACGCAGCAAGAACCAATATCAATCTCATTGAAATCTCCCAAAACGTTATTCTACGACAAATCCTCGATGCACATTGGTACATGAGGAACGCTGACATTCGATCAGCTCTTAAAATTCCGATCATCAGGCAAACCATAAGAAAACTGGCAAATAATTTCTTCAGTAATATTGATGGACATGAAAACCCATCTATTCAAGCGATCCCTACCTATCCAACTTATCCCTTCATCCGTATAGACCAAGAGACATCTTGGTTGATCCTGATTTTAATTAATTTTTAACGTTTATTTCCCTCTTTTTCTCTTCATTTTCCATTTTTTCGAAATTACGCTGCGATCCAACTCTGTTGAATCGCAGTTTGCTCTGATTGGCTGAAACGAAACGAAAATTAGATTGCACGGGTGCCAGCGAAATGAATCGCTTATACCCAAATTCGCGGAGAGAAAGTATCAAGGAAGATAAATATCTGAATACACTCCCCCGCAGGGGGGGGAGGATGGAGGAAGAAGCGGCCTAACGAAAACGAAACAAAAGTACGTCACGAGGGCAGGAATGGAGGAGCGCAAGGAAGGGGCTTAACAGCCCCAAAAACGCGTTCGAGGAGCACCAAAAACGCAGTCGGAATGGAGAATGCTGCGGGATTTTTTTTTAGCTGGGATGAAAAAATGGATGGAGACTGCAAGGCAAAACTTGCAGCCGGAACAGTTGTTGAAATCGAAGCAGGAGTCAGCTTATTCACTGATCCCATTTCCGATGTAGTCAAATGCATATGAATGTTGTTTAAGTGTAGCAATTAAGTATTTTTGTTGTAATTACGGCGGCTTTAAGGGCAGATTCCATTTTGTCGTTTTGTAAGCAAAATTTATTTTAGAGTGAGGATACGCTGATTGGCTGCAAATTCTTGCAATGTCCTTATACCCCATTAACTGAACTCCTGGCTCGGCCAATAAAATCGCTCTCTTTCATTCCACAGCCCATATTCCCACCTCCTGATATTTTTTCCCCACATTTTTTTATCTCAGTTCTTGCTGCAACCCGATTGGCCACCGTAACTCCGCCCACTTAATGGACGCATCGAAAAATGATTTTTTAGCTCTTAAAAGAGCTATATATATATATATATATATATATATATATATATAACTACTTATAACTTTTATTGTAAATGATTCTCTCATTAAACTTGTATTTTCAAATTCTTCATAAATTAAATTTTACTCTTAATTAAATACTTTTCTAAAAAGGGCAATGGTAAATTTTGTACAGTCATCTTTATTCCAGGATAGAAGATTTGTGTCCGACGGGACTATGTGCTCCGAAAATCACCCTAACGTATCGCGTTGAGAAACACTGGGCTAGAACGAGCGAGATCGGTCGTGGGGCGGAGAAGTATTTGTTTAGAGCAGATTGTAAGATAATTGCGGGTGTAAAGTGATACGACCCAACTAGCCTTCGTTAAATATATCATAAAATCAAATAATACTTAGGTAGAAAAATTATCTTCAGTCTATCCATTTAACATACTGTTTAAAATAAGCTGAATGTGTCTGGCACAGTCCTACCACTTACGTAACCCTTTTCCAAGATATCTAAACACCTTAAAAAAATGTCCAAATTTGTTCAAAAACCATACGTTCTGTTTTGCATTCTTTAGTACAGCGCTATCTTTTGACTTTACAAAACATACTTCGGTTTTTTTTCTATGTTACCTAGACAATCAATTTTATAAATTAGAAAAACCGGAAGAGGGTGTTTAATCTACCGGAAGTGGATTTTCAATTTGTTCAAAAACTGTCATGCCGAATCTAATAATTTTAAAAATATTATGAATACATATTTATATATTTTTCTAGAGAATGAACAAAAATATTTCGTATGGTGTGAATTTTTTTTGAGTCATGGCCTGTTATTTAAATAATGGTCTCATAAAGAATATAAACTACCCTAAAATCATGATTAAAAAAATGATAATTTTTTATTGTTTTATTTTATAGGTCTTTTTATTAGCTTTATTAAAATGCCATGTTTTTTATTTTCCACTCACTAGTACAATAACTACAAGTATTTTAGAAAAATCAGATGTCATAACTTTACCTGAGATTTCAAACTTTAAAATGCATTTTACTCGAAATGTGTTTTTTTTTATTTTTTGAAAATATCAAACGTGGACAGTGGTTGCTTAAAAAGTTTATAAAATAATTTGCGGAAATATTTTGTAAATGTTCTATATAACAGTAGAAGTGTTTTAACCTTCAGATTTATCAAACGCTACTTTATTACATAATTTGCAGTTCTTTATGTGAATATAATCACCGTTTTTTTAAACAATTTCACATATCAACACAGATAAACTGCTCTAGTTTATATAAAAATTAAAATATCTCTTATCATGAAGGTAGTTTCAAAAGGGAATCGCAAAGTAATACATCAAAATCGAAAAATTTGAAACTTGTTCATTTACTATTTGTACATAATAGGCCCCTTTATGTAATTGTTTGTCAATTTTTACACTTTTTTTCCATTTTAATAGTATAATTTATTTTTCTCTTCTCAATTTTAGTCTTTTTTTTTCTTAAAATGTATTAAATAAATCTAAAAATCATAAAAAAAATCTCCATAGCACTTTTTTTTTTAAAAAAAAAGTTGTCTCTAGTATAGTCGGATACTATAATATTCTCTCACTTACAAAGATTGTCACATTTCTTTTAATACTTACTCGATCAGTCCTAAAATTTTTAACTTTTAGTAAAACATTAAAATTTGAGTACATTCTCTGGACAGATACGTCTAATTTGCTTCAGTCATTCTTTTACAGATCTAAGTTTTCTACTTTTTCCTCTAATTGCTTTGAAATTTCACTTATAATTTAGATTTTTGTAATAAATTTAGATATTTTTAAAAAATTTTCTTAGTTAAATATAAGTATTTATTGGTAATGATTCCTAAAAGAACATTTGCAATGTTTTAGTGGGCAATGTTTTTTTTAAAAAAACTCTACACGCGTATTCGGAAACCTTAAATTTTTGTTATATTTGTGATTTTTATTTAATATATTATGAGTAAGATTTAATTTTGTACGTTATATGATAATGATTGCATGAAATTTGTTGTTGTTGGTAATGCCATCTGCCTGACGTACTCAGATCGATGCCCACGAAATTCATCATGGCAAGGGGCTAGATCTACACCTGTTGTTGACCGTAGCCTTGAACACGATTCAGGTGACAATACGATTTAGCTCGATTACACCCCAATTTTGAGGGTGAACACCCTGGGGTTGGTCAGGGGCCATCCAGCTCTCAGGAGAGGACTTGCGTCTCGACAGTTATTTAAAGTACCCCCATACCGCGAAGGCACTATACATTTGCAAACACGCATGTCTTCAACGGGATTCGAACCCAGGCCCTACGGCACAGTAGTCAGCGTCACTAACCAAGATACCGGATGGGTGATTTGCATAAAATATACTTTATTCGAATTATGAATTATAGGTAAATCTATTCAGATAAAGAAAAAAAAATTAAGTATAATATTCAAAAGTTAATGAGATTATGAAGACGATAGATTATATATATATATATATATATATATATATATATATATATATATGGGTGAAATAATTCCCTCTAGCATCCTTTTAATTAACTTTTTAAAGTATTATTTAAAATAAGTTTTAATTCTTTGGTTCAAAACTAACGCCCTAATCTTAATCGTAATCAACGAATGTTATTTCATCAGAAATCCTTTTCCCGACCATTTTAACCCATCAGAGCTCTTGTTAAAAAATAGTCACGCAGTCTTCACTGCCGGGTATAAAATGCGAGACTTTATGTGATAATTATCTTTGTCTTTGTGTTCGTCATGTGAAACGTCACTTCTGTTATATGTGTCTGTTTTCGCGTTCTTACGAAATATCTGTGAAATAAAACTATGAATTGTCCACCTACGTTATGTGCGTGTAAATAAACAAGTTGCAATTTATGAAGATATTTTTCCTGAAATCAAATGTGCATAGAAACGAAACAAACCAACACTGGCCTACGATATTACATGTATATATATATACATAATGATAGTGATAAGTATGGATTTGTAGAATATTTGTGAAGAATTTTGAGATGTACTGGTTATACGTTATTCAATTGACAATCATATTGCAATCGATTACTCATCGTTTTGTATTATTTACGGTTTATTTTTCTAATTATTTTCCGAAAAATATTAATCATAATTTTTTTTCAATTACCACTATTAGTTCACACTCCTCCTATATATATATATATATATATATATATATATATATATATATCTTGAGCAAATTTTCAGTCGGTTATAAAATACTTTTTCTTCATTCACTGAAGTTCAAACATGTTTTTTTTAAAAAATTGTAATGGATGACTCTTGATGTTAATGCAATTTTTTCAAAGATTAATGTATTAATAAAATTTTATATTTTTAAATTTTAAATTTATTCTGAGCTATTTCTGATGAAGTTAGAACTAGCTGGAACAGATAGCACCAGTAAGTTTTTCTAACGAATTTTTTCTTGGCTTCAAATACATTTTTTAAACTTGAAGTGGACGACACTTAATGTTAATGCAGCTATTTCAAATAGCATTTCATTAATTAAATTTAATTAACTAAAATAAAATTTTCTTTGTTGACCTTAGTAGGAATTGACTTATTTTTTTCTCTCTATATTACTTGTTTAAAAGAATGACACATTATTAAATGCGCATATAGGTGAGAAACCCTCACAGAAAAATGACGAATGTAAACTTACAGGTATTATTGAGATAGTCGTGTGATTTCAGGATTAGTTTTTTTTTCTTTTTTCTCTCTTTTAAATTTAAAGCTTTAATATAGTCTTTAGTAATAGAGCTTTAATCTAATAAAAATTAAAATATTTTGTTGATTTAACTCATCTTTTGTACATAATTTTGGATTCTTATAATATTTAATTGTACTTACGTGTTATACTGTCCACCAAATTTGTCAAATTGAAAGACGTCGCCAAATGATGCTATATACCAGGGATGGCGAACCAGTGGCACGCATGCCATTGATGCACGCGAAAGAAAATTTTGGCACGCTGGTGTAAAAATGGTTTGTATTTTATTTCAAATTTTCAAAGTTCACTATGAAGTATTACGAACAAACGCAAGTAATCGATTGCAGGGAAGCGGGGAGCACACTCGTACGTTCTTGTCTTGCCTTAGTAACGCCGCAGACTACAATTGCTTAGGATGTAAAATTTGTCTACGCATGTAGCATAGTCAATTTCATTCACACAACTGTATTTTAAAGTTTATCTGTGTTATATTTACGATTTTTAACTGTTATTTAACAAGGCTAATTCAGCAAAAGAACAGCAAGTGAAAGATAGTGTAACAAAGAATTTCAAATTTGGTGGACCGAGAAACATGACATTATTATTAAAGGTGACAGAGCCATGTGTGTTTTATAATCTGGAATAGAGGTGTGCAGAACATCGTCTGTAAAACGGCATTTTAAAACAATTCTTAAATCTTGTCAAAAAAGTGAGACACTGCAAAAATAATTAATTGCCGTTTGGCAGATGACTCGAATTCAGCATGCATTCTACTAAAAGTAACATCTTATTATCCTAACATAAGTTATTTGTCATCCAATCTGCAACTACAGATGTTACACTAATGTGACGTTAATTTGAATTACACGTATAACTAAAACATTTATAACTATACAGTGCAAAAGATATTTTTTCGTAGTAAATAGAGCTTTGTGGTTTTTTTTGTGTAGTATTTAGCTTTATTATTTTTCCAATAATCAGAAGTCAAAATTTTTTGATGGCACGTCTGTACCCCGTCAAGAACTTCTTTAGAAAAAATGGCGCGTTGATCCCTAAAGGGATCCCTAAAAGGATCCGCGTTGATCCCTTGCTCCACCCCTGCTCTATACAGCCAATAGAAGAAACATTCCTGTGTATTTTAGATCATAATAATACTAACGAGGATAGAACTGGGCGGCATTTTTTGAATTAGCGATGGCTTTTCGCTTAGCGAAATTTGTCGATGGTATGTGGGATGGTCCCGAATTTATAGAACAAACCTTAAGGGTAGGCACAGGACATTGAAACAATCTTTTATTGTATAGGAATGTATAGGCGCAAGTGACGCAGTGAGGTACGAACTCAAAAAATATGAGACGAAAGGAAATACAAAGTGCTGATTGAAAGCACCGACAGCTAAAGCGTTGACTTCGTAATGTTTACAAAAACTGTATGTAACATGTCATCACATGAGCTATGAAGTCCGTTTACAGCGCACATTGCTGTACCACCCACTGGGAGTCGGAGAAAATAGTCTCCCTCACTGACTGGATGTTAACGTCGCCCTGTTCAGCTACACGAGGGCTTTTGGCGACGGATCACGTAATTTTGAACCATGGTCAAGTGACGTGGACGACACCTGAGCTGGCACCCCCTCTCCTAATTACCACACCACACCAACGGGAGGACGTTTCAGCTCTCGACAGATTTAGCGTTCATCACTGCCCTACACGGCTGGTCTTTAGTGGTACTGGGCTCGAACTCGTGACAAGGCAAGCCACGATCCGATACCTATACCACTCGGCTACCGCGGCCACTGGAGAAGATAGTCTGCCGGGTTCAAAGCTTGTACTAACTGAAATAGAAGAGGTGTAAGCGATATTTTCGTTTAACACTACAAATTGTGTGATGTCTCACACTTGCGTGATGAGTAACAGCTCTTGTACTTGACTCGGGTCTATAAGTCACAACTAAGGATTGCAATATTGGTATACCGAAATAATGAATGCCAGATTTTTTTAACCATTTGTACAATTTTGAAATACCGGTATTCACAAGTTTAAATACCGGTGTTGTTTTTAGGTATTTACTATAAATTTTTTTAAATTGTTTCCACTATATGTTCAGGGATCGCCGACATAGCAAGATAGTATACGTTTTTGTTTTTATGTCATATTTTTAATAATTGCATCATGGTTAAAATGTATTATAAAAAAAATCACATCTATATTTTAGAAGGTGAAGATATTAAACACGTCCATATTCCGCTCATTCTGTTATTCTTATTTTTATTTTTTCTAACTGGTTCTACAGTTCTCATGCAACTCATTAAATCCATCATCTGATTTTTTCATTACAATATACAACATGATAAGAAACTACTAATCTGAGCTTAAAATATATAGACAAGAGTTATTTCTCTGATAAATAGAATTAAATACACTATACTCCTAAGTTCTCGTTGAAAGAGGAATAACATATCCGAGCTCATCTGCCTTCCTTCAACCGTCTCAACACCTGTTACTACAATATCTCCCTAACGGGAGAAATTAATTAGACTGTGAATACAAAGTTGCATCGTACTATTAAGAAAGGTTATAAAATATGTGAATCATCCAAGGCCAAAAACATCATATTGCAGCGCAGAGCGATTCTGCACTCGCGCAGGTTCGTAGTCTGATATTCGTAACTGAGAAATCAAGGTTGCACTTGTGAAGAAAATTAGTAATATTTGGATAATTTTTAAAATTGGTAATTGGCATATCCCACTTGAGGTAATTTATGCACAAAATTACGTTACTGGCTTATTGACAATACAATGGATGCATTATGTTTTTCAAGATAGAATTTCAAAAATTTGTCATAGTACCCCACATTGAATAATGATATTCACACTTTTTTTGTGATTTAAAAATAACTAAGATGTTCTTTTAATTTTATGTGATTCTTTATATATTGTTATAATATATAAGTTACAAAATATTTTTGTGATATTTACGCTCTCTAATAAAACTGGTAAGTAAAACAAAAAAAACACCCAATCTTTTCTTTCTTTTTCTAAAATTTCTACTACCGGTATTAAGTTCTAAAAAATACCGAATACCGGTATTGAACTTTAAGTCCGATATTGCAATCCCTAGTCACAACGTTCAAGATGATTTCTTCCACGTTTGAACTTCGTACAGCTCTTCATCGACCAGCATCTCGGGTGATGTGGAACGAACAAGTTTAACGCAGTTGACGATATAACCGCTGAAAAATCCTGTGATCCGGCATTCGTCGATCAGGGAACGGCTCAAGATACATTCGTTGCGCAGCTCTGCTGTTATCATCTGCACGGCCGTACATGTGATGCATGTCTGATTTTTCAGTACACGTAAAGTCTCCCATCGTAGACGTCTGCACAATTGCGAATGGTGATTTTCCCTATTGAGATGCATCATGTCGAACAGTGGCTAGATATCTACTGCCTCCTCCCGGCAACGCAACCAACCGATAATTCAAATTCTCTTATTTTTTATTTGCCCTGTTTGCGCATCACCGCGTCATTTGCGCTAACACATTCCTATGCAATAAATGATTGTTACAATGTCCTTTATCTACCCTTAAAGTTTGTACTATGAATTCAGGACGACACTGTATAATACGCAAGTACCCGTTTTTATCATTGTTGGTTTAAATTTCATTCATAAGAGAACTAAACTTTTATTGAAACAAATTTGAAAAAAAGTACAAGAGTGAGGATAGAATATACTACTGAACGAGACAGTTTTGATGTTAAAGAAAGGGTTTCGTCATAATGATAAAAAATCTATCATTCAGTTCATTATTTCTCCCCATTTGTAAAAAAAAAATTGTAATGCTGTAAAGAATTCATTTATTCGTAAGCTATAGTTAGTAAAAAGGATCGTAAAAATTTGAATTTTATTTAAGAGGACCAGAGAACGCTTTGCATATAAAGGCTAATCCCTGCTTTCCAGCACTTTCTCGAAAAACCCACTTACGCGATAGATCGTGATGCTTTAGCTTCTCCGGTAATTTCCAGAAACATCCATATGGTCGCGAAGTAACCAAAAATGGTTCACAACATTGTCGCCTAGTCGCCATATTTGATCGCGAAAGAAGAGGCCAATTTGGATTTATCACCAATATTCCGACAAATTTACATTGAAACGCTATTTTATTGTATGGAACGACGTAGTTTGCAAATAATTCTTTTTTTAATCATAGTTTGGAGTTCTTCTCTCATACACGAGACAATAATAAAAAAGCACGTAAGTCCTTTTTAGAGATTACGGTTACAAATTTGAAATAAGGCCAAATTTTCAATTCAATCAAATTCTATTGTTGTGTTGTTGTTGTGACTAATGTCACCTGCCTGACGAAGTCAGATCAAGGCCCACGAAATTCATTGTGGCTAAGGGCTGGAATTTTTACGCCTGTCGTTAGCCTTAGCTTTGAGCTTAATGCAGGTGATAGTACGATTTTGCTCAGTCCCCCCTCCCAATTTAAAGGGAGAAAACCCTGGGGGTGGCCAGGGGCCTCCAAACTCTCTTCCTCTTCCACCAACCACACGAAAGGACTTGCAGCTTGACGGCTATTGAGTACCCCCATGCCACAAAGGCACTATACATTTACAAACATCCACAGGATTGGAATATATATATATATATATATATATATACTGGTGTGCAAAAATTAAGGACGAAGTCGAAAAATTAGCATATCAGCTGAACGAAGAGACAGAGCGGACAGAAAGACCAATCAGGAGATTAAGTAAGGTGATGTACGGTAGCACATGGGCAGATATGCAGTTAGACGTAATGGGGGAGTGTCTGAGTAGAAAAAAGCATGTTGTCGGTGTAAGATCAGTATTTCTGGCAAAGAGATTGCACGCCGTATAGCAGTTAAAATCACACCGAGTTGCTGCCTCAGCGAGAAATGGCGAATAATCAATCTGTTAGACGATATCTGGATGCCTTTACCCGAGGTCGAATCATTGGGAAGTTGGAGGAAGGCCGCAGTGTGGCAAGTGTGGCTGCAGAGTTCGGAATTGCTCACAGCATCGTTTCACGACTTTGGAGACAATTTCAAACTACAGGAACAGCTATCCGGGGGTTCAGTAGTGGTCGTCCACGAGGAACCACACCCGCAGATTACCGGTACTTTGTCTTACAGGCCAGAAGAAACAGGCGGCAGACAGCGAGAGAAATCGCTAGACACACGACACAGGCGACTGGACGACCAATATCGCGTTTTACCGTGGCCAGAAGACTGCACGGTGGTGGTCTGTTTGCACGACGCCCTGTACGGTGTGTACCTTTAACGCCTGCCCATCGGAGAAGGCGTTCTCTGTGGTGCCGGGAACACCGGAATTGGAGAGAAAATGAAGGGGGACGAATACTCTTTACAGATGAGAGCAGATTCAGTTTGAGTAGCGATTCTCATCGCATACTCATCTGGAGAGAACGGGGAAGCCGCAATCATCCCTCTAACATCATTGAAAGGGACAGAAATGGAGGTCGCGGTGTTCTCGTTTGGGGAGGCATCAGGCTTGGTAGTCGTACAGACCTTCACATCTTCGACGCAGGTTCAGTCAACGGGACCCGTTATTCTAACGAGATTCTTCTTCCATATGTGCGTCTTTTTAGAGGCGCTATGGGTCTGCAGTTCCTTTTCATGGACGACAATGTACCATGTCATCGCACAGTAGCGGCCGAACAGCTCTTAGAGAGTGAGGATATTGAACGTATGGATTGGCCGGCACGATCTCCGTATCTCAATTCCATCGAGCATGTATGGGGTTTTCTAGGCAGACGCTTGGCAGCTCGTACCTTACCACCAGTAACGATTCGGGAGCTTCGATTGGCGCTGCAAGACGAATGGGCAGCAATGCCTCAACAACTCATTAACACCCTCATTCTCAGCATGGGCAGACGCTGTGAAACCTGCCTAGCAGTCAGGGGAGATCATATGCTCTACTAAAGACCGGATGTTTCTTGCTGGACACCCATCACAGGGATGTTTCGGTCTTCAGTCGCATTGCGTTCCATGCTACTTTTTCAATCAAGCTTCTTTTTATCTTTCTGATTTCTCTTTTAGTAAGTGTTGCTTACATATTACACATGTCCTTACGTATTGGGGATCTTACGGTATTAAATGCGTTGATTTGGAAAGCTTTTGTACAAAGTTATATTGAAAAAACTGTCTCGTCCTTAATTTTTGCACACCAGTATAAATAAATAAATAAATATATATATATATATATATATATATATATATATATGTGTGTGTGTAAGTATAACCTTTTCACAAATTTTCAATCTTCAATAAAATTTGTAGTTTCTCTCTCTCTCTATTCAACCTTTCAAGTTCAAATACAATTTTTTTAAACTTATAATGGACGGCACTTGAGGTTCATACAATTTTTTCAAATATTAATTCAGCATATCTCAAGCTGTGGGGCGCGCCCCCCCTTAAAGGTTCATGATAACTCTACCAGAGGAGCGCGATCATACTGAAAAGTCGAACAGAAAAGATTATTCCAAAAAATATGTTAATTTACCGAAAATAAACAAAATACATTCTGACATTATTTAAAATACAATACACATTTACACTAATATTAAAAACTTAAAAATGTATCAGTACCACACAATGTATTTCATAATTAATTTAACAATACTATAAGAATAAGTTTAATAATATAACTAGTGATTCCATGGGCTAGTCCTATATAAAATTAAATACGAAAATAAGCACATATCTGGATAGTTTGTACGGTTTATAATTGATCCTTTAACTACCGACAAAAAGTTATGCAATTCGCTCCTCAAGACCACCATTTTCAACGTAGGCGTAATTATATGATGTATTCTGGGGGGATAAAAATAGGGAAATCCTATGATGTAAGTAAATCCTTCTATTGTATCCAAGTCCATCTATTGTATTTCAAAGCCTTCAGAATAATTTTATGAGCAGAAGAGCACAGAAAAGATCGTACTTCAAAAACACGTATATATACGTCCGTTTGGGGTAAGCGGGACGTTTATATACGCCGGTGACACTTAAAAGGTTAAAGTCTTTTTGTATCTTTAGAATCGAAGTATAGTTTTATTGAATTTAATATATTTTCATTTTAAGGAAGGGGGAGCGGGATGAAAATTATGATTGAATGTTGGGTCGCAAAAATTGAAAGTTTAAGAAGCACTGTATCAATTCATTAAATAAATTTTAAAAAATGTAAAAATAGTAACACACAAAAATACTAGTCCAACAACATATACAGAAAGAAAAATCGTTCGTTGTGTCCCTGAAATACAATGGGTAGCGCGTTGGACTTCTCATCCAAAGGTCGTCGGTTCGAATCCCACCTGAGATAGTCAAATTTCTCAGGATGTGATTTCTTTTTAACTATACTATTTTATTACCATAGTTAAACTTAATTAATGAATAAATAATAACAAAAGAAGTTCGACACCCTATATACAAAGATAAATAGAATATTGCAAGAAAAATCGCTTTCTATTTTGTCATTTAATAGTGTGATTCCGTCATATGTATATACATATTTATATTAATTCAGTGTTTCTCAAACTGTGGGGCGCGTCTCCCTAGGGGGCCGTGATAACTTTACAAGGGGGTGCGAGTATATTGAAAAGTCGAAAACATAAGATTTTTTTAATTAATTTACTGAAAGTAAACAAACAATATATATATTTGGACATAATAAAAACATTTACACTTATATAATGCACTTATAAATGTACTGCACAATGTATTTTATAATTCAATTAACAAAAGTATGCTAAGAACAATATAACCCCATGTGACTCATTGAGCTTGTCATATATAAAATAATATACAAAAATTAACACTTATCTTGATCATTTGTCAACGGTTTATATAATTAATTCCTTAACTGCCGATTAAAAAATACGCGATTCTCTCCCCAATGCCCTCATATTCCTCATAGGCACGCGTATGGGATGTATAGAGTTGGGGGGAGAAATAAATAAGCAAATCATCTGAAATAAGTAGTAAATCCTTTGCAAACACTGTCAATGTCTTTTTATTACATTCCAAGTCCTACGAAATAATTTTATGGTTAACAGTGCATGGAAAAGATCATACTTCGGAAAGACGTATATATACGTCCGAGGCAATTAAAGCTTTGGAAAATTAAGTAAAAGACGTTTATGTACGCCGGTTGCATTGTAGCTTTAGCGTCCAAGTATAGTATTTCTGAATTCAGTACATTGTTATTGTATGGAGTGGGGCGCGATGAAAATTATGATTGAATATTGGATTGCAAATGTTGAAAGTTTGAGAAACACTGTATTAGTTGTAATTTTTTAATAAAAAGTAACTAAAATAAAATGTTACTTTGTTGACTTTAGTAGGAATTGACTTTCTTTTTATATTACTTGTTTCCTGCTTAATATATATTAAAAAAAATAAAAGAACAACTAAAGTTTTACAATTTGAGCAATGAGTATGAACATTTGTATAATTTAAATAATGGGGAATAGTTCACCGTTAGGCGAACAGGAGATACACCCTCCCCCTAGTATTTTATAAAAATATGAATCAGTAAAAATATTTTTTTTTATCAACTGTAAAAAGGAAATCGTTTGACACAACCGCTATATTAAGGTATCCAACTACGTTCGGAACCATAGTTTGATAAAAACGCCTAAATGGGTATTTTTCATGACATTTAGTGTCACGTAGATTAGACTACATATATAAAAGTGTTTTAAGGGCATTTTGAGAAAAAAAATTATTTAAATACACTATTTTTGCAAAAAATTGACTTAGAATAACCTTTTTTTTTTCAAAATGTGCTCCTTTTATAAAAAATGCTTCTAAAATAATAATATTTTGCTTTTACTTGTTCAGAGAATCTGATTTTTTTTTTTTTTTTTTTTTTGAAAAATTCACACTATTTTCAGAGTTACAACCAATTGCAATAATTATTCGCGTTGTTTTCTTAAAATTTATCCCCTCTATTGCAAACCATGAATAAATCCACTTCTGAATTATATATTTCAAAAATTCTAATTGAGCAATTGTATAGAGGTCTGAGATATACACAGGCAAAATATTATTACAAAGAAGCATTTTTCGCAAAAGAAGAATATTTTGAAAATGGAATCATTCTATGTTAATTTTTTGTCAAAATATTGTACTTAAATAATTTTTTTATTGTAATTCTGTTCTTAAAACAATTTTATATACGTTTTCTAATCTAAGTGACTCTAAATATCATACATATTTTCCATTTATACGCTTCTCAAAAATCAAGGTTCCGAACGTATTCGGATACCTAAAACGTTAATTATTTACCTCGAACGAATTGAGTCAGAGCGAAAAATATATTAGTCGCAACTTACAATTAAGCTCTTCTTGAAACCGCACCATTTCACGATATCGAATCCTTCAGATGTCACCGAATCCAATTATAAGCTTACCCCAGAGCTCTGAGCATAAATATTCTGGAATAAGAGTGCACCTCTTCTGGATATTAAAGTGGCATACTTAGCGATTCCGAAATCCCTTTTAAGTTCACGACATTAAGCAAACATTTTAATGATTATGTTACATAAACAAATGTGAATCTCATTTAGTAAGACAAGTGTGTTACTGCTTTGACTTGCTTAGAAGTAGAATTTATTTTAGTTAGTCTACCGTATAATTCTGTGTATAAACCGAGAAATTTCTGAACTTTTTTTTATTTAGTTAAGTTATGCCGTTTGGCTTGTACACGAAAAAAATGTAGCTTAGGAAAATGGTTTATTTAACATTATCCATTATCAACACGCAAGTGGTTTTAATTTTTTAAACTTTTTAGGTGTTTGAATGGAATTTTTATTCTAAAAGAAAAATAAAAACGTCACATAAATCTTAGGACGTCGCAATTTAACGTTGTAAAGAGTGTTTTTTTTCCAGGTATAGAAGTTTAAGTTGGCATTACTTTCCAAGATGGCGACCGATTTAACAGCTGTCAAGTGATTTATTCTCAGTTTGGTTTGGCAATTCATCAAAACGATCATCAAGCAAGGCGTAGATTCGTCTAGAGGGCCCAAAGCGAGATTGCCGTTGTTCCCGATTTTCATAAGCGAATTTTGTTTTGCGATGAAGCGCACTTCTGGTTGAATGGCTACGCTAACAAACAAAACTGCCGCATTTGGAGTGAAGCTAATCCACAGGTGTATGTCGAAACACAGTTATATCCAGAAAAACTGACTGTTTGGTGCGCTTTGTGGGCTGGTGGAATCATTGGTCCGTACTTCTTCAAAAACGATGAAGGCCACAACGTTACAGTCAATGGTGATCGGTATAGAGCCATGATTACTAACTTTTTCATTCCTGAAGTGAACAATCATGATGTCCAGGAGCTGTGGTTCCAACAAGACGGCGCAACATGTCACACAGCTCGTGCCACAATCGATTTATTGAAAGACACGTTGGGTGACCACCTAATTTCACGTTTTGGACCTGTGAATTGGCCTCCAAGATCTTGTGATTTAACACCGCTAGACTATTTTTTGTGGGGCTATGTAAAGTCATTGGTCTATGCGGATAAGCCACAAACGCTTGACCATTTGGAAGACAACATTCGCCGTGTTATTGCCGATATACGGCCACAAATGTTGGAAAAAGTCATCGAAAATTGGGCGCTCAGATTGGACTACATCCGAGCCAGCCGTGGCAGTCCTATGCCAGAAATCATATTTAAAATGCAATGCCACAAGATTATCTTTCGAATATAAAAAAAAGTCATGTCAATCGAATAATACATCGTTGTTTTATTGCAATTTAAATTTCTATACCTCTAAAAAAACACCCTTTAGAAAAATTTGTTTCACCTGCTCATTGACGAAACAAAAAAAAATGATGCAGAAAGAATGATTTGCACAGATAGTTTACATTGACAAATTATTATAGCTTTAGAGGGGGTTACAAGAAATAAAAATATCGTCGTTGACGTCTGACGTTTTACTTTACTGTTATTACATTGGAAAAAGTTCTACACATTTTGCCTTCTTGGCAACTATTTCTCAATTTATGGCAATAGGAACTTTTTTTTAATTCGCCTTAAATAAAGGTTTCGAATTTCGGGTAAATATTTAAAAAACAAAACAGAATTTTGATTTTTACAAAGATTGATTGCCATTTATTCGGAAGTTTACGGAAATTACAAATGCAAAATTTTTTTTCGTATAATTTATTTACTGCCGAAGGAAGAACATGGTGTTTGTTTTCGATTTTGCTTTATCAATTGGGCGATATACTTTTTACGTGGAACTCACAGAAAAAATGAATTTTAGATATTTTCTTTTATTAACGATTCTTTTTTTCTTGCTAATCTTGTATACTCGGCTATTTTCTTTTTCTAAATTTGATTAATTAATTAATAAATATTAAATTATTTATAAGTACATGATATGATAAATATATGAGACTTTTTTTTAGAAAATATGGTTTTACATGTGTGTGTTCACATATAAACAGCTTTGCTAGTTACCACCAATTTTAATTTTTCATAGTATGAAAAATATCTTTTAAATAAATTTTTACTATCGCACATGTAAGAACTTATAAGACAAATTACTTTTTCTATTGCATATTCACATTATTTTTCACTGTCGGCAAACTTCTTTCGTATTTGGATTCGTTAATTACCGGAAGACTGAGTTAATATTTTTCAAGCAAAGAAGATAAGATACAAGAAGAAGTTAGGATACACATTTATACTTATACGTTTGACGAAAGGAAGGATAATAATTAATTTTTTTTATTATCTTATTGACTCCATTTGGATATCAAATTGTCAATTATTTAACCCGGGAGCGGTCACGTGGGGCAAAGATTCACCGCAGGCTCACAAAATCTTGAAATCTGGGAAGACTGTTTCTTTGTTACCAATGATCCTGTCAGTATCCTCCTGTATGACAGTCTTCATGAGAACTAAAATGTGTTTGTCCCATATTTCCCTCTTTTTTGGGAATCTTCCGAAATATTTTCTAAGGACAAGCTACATTTCTCCCCTGAGAACGACTTAATAGTTTTGATTGTTGTGCTGTATGACTCATTATGGTTGATAAATACTAATGAGGAGATCATAAAGAAAGAAATGGGCTTCAGTGCAGTCTCCATTCGATTAAATTGAAAATGTTTAAGGTATTCGACTACTTGCGACAATTTTTTTTTGTTTAAAAATGGTGAATTTTTTTTTGTGGCTTTTAGATTTATTTAGTATATTTCAAGAAGAAAAAGGGCTAAAATTAAGAAGAGAAAAGTAAATTGTTACTACTAAAAGGGGAAAAATGGGTAAAGATTTGTGACGGAGCTTTCATCTGCCCCGTCACAAATGACGGCGATTTCAATTAACTGTCCTCTTGGGATTTCTTTGGAGACAGAATTTTAATTCTTTCCAACCACCTGAAGAAGAAGAACGTGTATATGTGATTTAGGAATCATATATTTATATATATGGGAAGTTTAGCATTCACGTGGTCGCTAAGTAGAAGGGTAGTCGCAAGGTGATATGAAATATAGTCTAGAAGAGGAATCCTTAGTCTGGGAATTAGTTTAACAATGCCAGTGCAGATTAATCAAAAGCGGGTCCGAGTCCAATGGAGTATAACTGGATTAAAGCCATAACAGAAGTTATAAGGACTGTAGCTGTTTATCTAGGATATAGCGGTAAGCTTGATAAACTTTAATTATAACGCATTTACTATTGCGATAGTATTTAATCTATAAGGTTAAATTCAGTGGTTAGTTACGTTATTGATTGTTAATACGTGTTGCATCTTCTCATTCTGGATCCTCCTCCTTAGGTTATTCTTGCTGTTTTACTGTGTTTAAACTAAGATCTTAATAAACAGATTTTAGTAAGAATGACTTTAATAGTTCTTCGTTCCTCCCCACAGACACAGGTCACGTGGATAGTGTAGAACGGGTGTCCCCATCGGCGGGAACTTCACAAATTAACAAAAAATTAAACAAACGATGCCCGCTCTGTAGAGATAATAAATGAACAAATTTTGAATTTTGATGTATTACTTTGCTATTCCTTTTTAAATGACCTTCAGGATAAAAAATATTTTAATTTTTACAAAAACTAGAGCACTTTATCTTAGTTATTATATGAAATTACTTAAGAAAATACTGATTATATTCACATAAAGAACTGTAAATTTTGTAATAAAACAGTGATTGATAAATCTGAAAGTTAAAACACTTCTATTGTTTTACCGAACATACACAAAAAATTTCAGCAACATATTTAAAAAACTGTTTGAGCAATCGCTGTCCCCGTTTGAGCGTTTCGAAAAAAAAAAATCACATTTCGAGCAAAACGCATTGTGAAGTTCGACATCTTATTTAAAGTTATGGCATCTGCTTTTAATAAAACACTTTTAATTTTTGTTCTAGTGAATGGAAAATATAAAACTTTGTATTTTTATAAAGCTAATAAAATGGCCTATAAAGTAAAATCATTTGTCATTTTTAAAAAAAAAAATCATGATTTTAGGGGAGTCGGATACCTTAAGTAACGGAAGAACCTGATGAAATAACGGATATTAATAGTACTATCGAAATTAAATTTGCGAAAAGTGATGAAGCTGAAACATTTGAGTCGAAAGGAAAGTGTTTGAACTGCTACCTAAAAATCTTCATCAAGAAAAGTATAAAGCCGCAAGTGCACCACAAGACACACTGCACCCTGTCGAAAAGACACAAACAAGAAAAAATTCAGCTTACTATTGGTTGACCGTCAAAGGGCAATAAAACTACAATAACTGGAACAAAATCTGATAGCATTGCCGGCAAATACCATTCCTGTATTGCTAGTGAAAAGTGTCTGCGAATTGTATCCGTTATTAAAGTCATACACATTTGAACCTTTTTAGTTCAGTTAGTTTGCATATTTTTTCTCAAATTATGAAAGAAAAATTCAAAAGTCATTTAAAGTAGGTTATGCTTTCTCTTAATTCAATTATTTACTGGAATTACGATTCCTACCCTGTAAAATAAAAATAATTATAAATGGAAGATTAGGTTGACTCAGTCACCCCCACATGAACATTAACGTTATTATCGAGAGCGCTTCTTAAAGTCTCGACAGATGTAACGCGCAGCAGCCCCTCTACACGATGGGTCTTCAGTAGCACTAGAGCTCGAATTCACACACACACATGACACATTGGTAGGAGTTCATGACCTTGACCACTAAGCTACTTCTGTCAAAATTGAACTAAAAAAGAATAATAAGTTCACATCTTAACATAATTAATGCAGTCACTCACGCATAAAAAAAGTGTTCTTTTTAACACGTTTTTATATGTAATGGAATCTCTGGACTCAATTTTTACCCACTTTAAAAGGTCATATTAATTAGAAATTTTGCACATTTGTCAAGGACCGATGACAATACAATAATTTCAAAATGTTGTTCCATTGTCCTGATAAGAATCTTGAAAAAACAAATTAAGGATTTCTAGATTTGGCGACTACTTGCATATACCATTTCCAAATTTGGCGAAAGATTCCATACTCCATTTCCAAACTTGGCGACTATTTCCAGATATGGCGACCAAAAGACCCTACCTCTTAAAAATGTGCAACCCTAAAAATGAAAAAATCTTGTTGTTAATACAAATAAAACAAACAAAAAAATGATCTTTATGTGAGAAAGGGGGAAACAGACTCGTGCATGTCAATAAAAAGAATAAATGTTCAAACTGCTAAAACTGCTTTCTTATTTCTATAAAACAATACAATCAGAAGTGTTGACCCAAAGTAACATTATAGCAATACGTTTAAAAAGTGATAAATTTATGTTCTAATTGCTAAATATTTTTTGATAAAGCAATATGTTTGTAAGTGATGTACGAATTAACATTTCGCAGTACGTTTAAAAGGTGATAATACGATTGGCATTTAATATTTCTTCTTAACACACTTTTATTAGTTAGACCTGTATCTATAGAGACGGACTCTTTCAAATATATTGGTGTGAGACTCATCCGAGTCCCCGTAAACGGAGAGAATAAATACCCTTCAGACCCATTAACTAATATCCATTGGAGAGCAAGACTAATTCCAGCAGCCACGTAATTCCTCCTCCAAATATCAAACTCAAGGATAAATTCAGCAAAGAATAAGTTATAGTTTTAAAGACTAAAAAATTAGCTTTTATTGTAGATCAAACTAAAAAATGAAAAATAAATTATAGTTTAAAAAAAATAAAAAACACACTTTTATAGTGAATTGAACTAAAATGTAAAAAAAATAATTATTAATATAAGAATAAAATGATTAATGCGAAAATTATATAATGTCATTGTGGTAAAAGCGTGGGGTGCTTTGTTCGACATTTTTACACTAACTCGACATTTCGGAAAAGAAATAGTAAGTTTTAGCCCAATAACATTAATTTTTACGTAAATCATTTTATTCTTATATAAAGAATTATTTTTTCCCTTTTTCGTTCGATTCACAGTATGAAAGCGCGTTTTTTTAGCTTTTTTTTTCAAACTATAATTTTTTGTTTCAATAACATAACGAATTAACATGAAATATCCATTTTATTTGAAAAATTCTAAAAAGTTTGATTTTTGAAGGAATTTTTCTGAAATTAGATCCATAACAACATTTTTCGAGAAATATTAAATTTAAAATCACATATTTTATTTATTTATTTTTTTATTTGAAATTGTGCAGAAATAAAAATTTCTTTCTCAATTCTATAACTTGAAATTACAACAGTCCAGAAGAAAGTAGATGCTTTTGTTTCTTTTATAAAAAGTTTTGTTATTTCACTTCGTTAAGAAAGGTTTTCATACGAAGTTTCGACAGAAACTTTTTCTTTGGAAAATTGAATTATAAAAACTTTTCGCTTTATCGTATTTCTTTAAAGTTCAGTAAGAGTTGATTTAATGTTTGTTTTTTTAAGTTTAAACATTTTCCTACGAATTTATTATTGAGTTTTTCTACAAATAGTACGCATTTTCTTTTCACTTTAAAAGTTTTTCCATATTTCTCTGAAGAGAATTGAGTTAATTTTTTATATTTTCAAAGACAATACAAAAACAAATTCCCATTTTATGATAAACTTTAATACATGTTTCTGTAAGTATAATTAAATATTATTATGACAAATTACCTTTAAATTTTGTAAAGTTTGATATATTACTTAATTAAAAGTAAAAAGAGAAAAAAGTATAGAAATTTTGAAAATACAAAGCATTTTTCTGTTTAGATTTCAAATAATATTCTTATAAAATTTCTTTGAAATTCTTGTCTTTAATGATTTAAAGAAAACTTGTAATATCCTCTATCTCAGTGTAGCTCGGGTTTTTCTTTTTTTCAATTCTATCCAAATTTACACTTTGAGCTAGAGCATCTCCACTCTCCAAATGAACAACACAACTAAATAGCACGTAAATAGTCAGTGATTTAGAGGTTATTTTTTCCACCTTTTTTTTAGTACTTCCCTAATTGTAGTCATTTATTCATGAACTATTGTACGAAATTTTAGTTGTTTAGTTTTTCGAAGCTGCACTACATGCCACCGTAAATGCAACAACCTGAAGGAAGAGAGCAAATAACATGAAATTTACAACATACATTAGTGGAGCTAAGATATGCAAATGATTAGAATTTCAGCGCAGACACACTTCACTCGCGCCTGTGGGGCCACCTGAAAGCGCTATTTAAGTGTTGGAGATTTCGACGATTTCAAATTCGGCAATTGTGCTTTTCTTGTGGTTTTTTTCAAAAATTGATCAAATATCTCTCGTAGAAAACCACGATCAGCTTTTGATCAAGTATCCGAGTTCGACAGAGAAAGAATAGTGGCCTACCTAGATTGTGGATAATCTTTCAAGGAAATCGGTGATCGTGTTGGACGAAGCCAAACAACTATAATGCGGATATGTGACCGTTGGATGCAGAAGGGGAAGATGGACCCACGTGGTCGATCGCATCCACTTCAGTGCACCACTTCACGTGAGGACAAGCAAATTGTGCGCATGGCAGTGACGGATCGCTCAGTCACATCACGAAGCGTAGCGCAGCACCTTGAGTCTGTAATGCATCATTCAGTGTCTGCGCGTTCCACTCGACGTCGTATACAGCAGAGTGGTCTGTCCGCAAGACGTCCATTGCTTGGTCTACCCTTGACGCAGAACCACAGACATCTCCACTGCCAATGGTGCGATGAAAGAAGGATGTGGGTGGCAGAATGGAATGAAGTTGTCTTTACTGACGAGTCACGCATCTGTCTACAACACCACGATGGTCGGATGCGAGTGTGGAGACACCTTGAAGAGATGATGCTGAACACAGCTGCGTTATGCACCGCCACACTGGTCCTGCACCAGGTATTATGGAATGCGGCGGTATTGGATATCACTCTCGCGCTCCTCTAGTACGCATTGTCGTTACCTTAAACAGCCAGCGCTACATCTCCGAGGTGTTGGAGCCAGTTGTCCTTCCTTACCTTCAGGGCTTGGCCATAGCCATATTTTAACAGGATAATGCGCGACCACACGTGGCACGCATTGTCCAAAGGTTCTTCGTCAATCACCAGATTGAATTGCTTCCCTGGCCGGCTCGCTCACCGGATCTTTCGCCGATAGAAAACATGTGGTCCATGGTTGCTCAACGATTGACCTAGATGCCGACACCCAGGTGCCACACCAGATCAACTTCGCCAACGTGTGGTAGCTACTTGGTCTGCTGTACCCCAAGAACACATCCGAAGTCTCTTTGAATCAATGCCGAAGCGTGTGGCAGCGGTGATCTCCAACAATGGCGGCTACTCTGGCTACTGATTTTGGCAGGAACCACACTTCACAGAAGTCTATAAATTTAATCATTTGATACTTGTTCAACAAGTTATAGATAAAATAAACTTTGTTATCTCTTGTCTTTCTTGGTGTTGCATTTACTGTGGCCAGCAGTGTGTAAGAGGATTTATCTTTTGAGTTTCTATCTCATTTGAGTGAAGTACGTGTCATTTCTTATTATTGATTTTTTTTCTTGTCTGAATATCTGTACTTATTTACTCTTAACACTAGAACGTCCGTCTGTGTTAATTGAACACCGGAGCTAGTTCCGTTTGTTCTCTTTTCTGCATTTTTTTCAGGGATTTTGAAAATTTCTCCTGACTTTTAAGTATTTTTCATGGTGATTACACAGAAACAATTTCGTACTTCTAAGTTAATTGGGAAAAATTTTACAAATGAATATACCTAGAACATCTACTGGTGTCATTTCGACACTAAGGCAATTCATCCCTTTAACGGACACACAGCTAAAATACAATTTTCTGTGATAAAGTACTTGAGAAATGTAATGTCTTCATCCCCTCTATAAATATTATTTAGTCACAAGAAAAAATCTAATCGTGGGTTTTTTTTCCTGGGAGGTGGCTAGACGTTAGAACCACTGCGCATTTTGGATATTTAGCTTACTTTTCAGGACAGAAATAATGAATCATATCACAATAAACTTTTTTATAAAAAGTTAACATTTATGGTGATAACTATTTCAATAACAATTCAATACAAAGTATAAGTGTAATTTAATAATAATAGAATAATTGTACAGCATAGAATACTTACTTAGAAAATATACAGAACACTTATTATATGCATTGAACTTGCTATATATCCACATTTTGTATATTTTTTAATTTTAGTAAGAAAAGTTAGAAATAAAGTAATATTTTTGAGAATTTAAATTAGTTATTTCCCAAATTTGATGAGTTATTTACTGTGGAACTTAATAATATTCAAACGTTTTCTCCTAGCTGGAAAGCTGTAATGAAATATTTTCGAACCCGAGAATCTTGTTCCATATATTGCGAACAAAGTTTGTTTTCCCACCCCCAACATTCTCACGTGATTCTAAATGCTCTCTCTCGAGTACAGGAAAAGGGAAAATTTCCAGGTTATTTTTCTGCTCTAGGTGGACATTGAATAGAGCCTCTTTCCACATATTAAAGGCTCCCCAAAACCTAAGTAAAACTTTTTTTAAATTAAATATTTGCTTAATTCATTCATATGAGAGAAAATTATACTTAAGACACTTGTCGAATTTTTTTTCAAGTAACAGAAATTTTATTTATAGTAATCAAAATACAATTTGTAGATTTACACCAAGAAAAACTGTTTTTAACTACACATCAGAGGACATGAAATGCAAAAAAGGTATCGTGCTGCCATCCGTATTAATTAGTATGCGTTTTAGTTTCAATTAACACACATAGATATACTAAATATCCAATATCCGCTTTGAGAAAAAAAATTTTAATATGTGGCTAGACCAGGCATGCCCAACCCGCGGATCATGGGCCGCATGCGGCCCAATTGAAGTTTCTGTCTATATTATTTTAGACATTTGGACTACAGACAGTTGAATCGAAAATATCGTGTTTTGACCCACCCTCACCTCTCCCCGTTCAGTTCTTACCGAAATATTTTTTTTCCTTCATTTGACTTCCAAGCAATTGTAATGACAGGTGTTGATGGATGAAGGAAAGCAGATGAGCGTGGATGAGTTATTCCTCTTTCAACAAGAACTTCGTTGAGTGTGAGTAGTGTATTTAGTTCTATTTGTCAGAGAAATAATTTATGTCTATATTTTTGAGTTCAGATTAGTAGAGTCTTTTTCTTGTTTTATTTGGCAATAAAAGAATCCGATGATGGATTTAATGAGTTGCCTCAGAACTGTAATACCAGCTAGTAGAAATGTAAGATAATTACGGTGGCAGAATAAAAATGTTTAATATTTTAACCTTCTGAAATTATGTAACTTTTTCATTTTATGATATATTTTAATCCCAGTGCACAATAGTTAATATCATACAATAAGAAACTAAACATTTGGCTATTGGTCCGAAAAAAATCTTATTTTGTCAAACAGTGTAATAATTACAAAGCTGTTCTTTGCTTAGTTGCCTTTCTGCATTTTGAAATAAAAATTTTGAAAATCTAAATCAATTTTATGCAAACATACTGTAACACAAGTATAAAATGTGAAGATGCTACGCGCATAGTTGTTATATTACGTAAACTCAGATGGCAGCATAAATATACTGTAGATAAGAACCTTGTATGTTAAGAGATATTTTTCCACCAACAAGTGCAATCGGTCGACTTTCAACTTTGTTGTGATTGTGATCCAGTAAAAGGTAAACTTGCTGTTTTTTGATCATATCAATAATTATTGAATAAATTTCTATTATATATTTATCTCAAGTAAAATACAAAAACAAGTGTCACATTAATTGTAAAGTAATAAAATATTTTGAACGTGTTGTACGATAATAAAATATTTTGAATAATTTGTTTTATTTTGATATGTGCGGCCCACCTCAGTTTAGTAAATTTTTACTTGGCCCACCAACCAATTTGGGTTGGGCACCGCTGGACTAGACGTATTAGCCACCGCCCGCTAAAGGGTTATCATCATAAATAGCTGTCGTTCATCATTATTATTAGTAAAATAACATTCCCAAAGTACTATCGCACATGTATCTGATCTTGAATGCAGTGTTATTGAGTTCACAGTGGAAATAAGTCAGCTATACAAAAATTGATGCGACTAAATGTTTCGTACATAGCATTTCCTTATCTGCTATTACATTCAAATCGCGTAAGTGCGAGAAATTTGAAAAATAAGGTAAATACTGAATTTAAAGGAGTTACAAATTTACACAAAAAAAGAAAAAGTGCGAAATTGAAGAGTGTAATGGAAATACAAACTAAAAAAAATATTTGTCTCTTGCATAAAAAAGGTGAACGGAAAATGTACAGGAAAGCTGAATATAAATGTATTCATGGCAAATGAGGTGTGCACAATACATTAGGCATAAAACGATAAATAATAATGAAAAAACTCGTATTCTCACAGAAATTATGACTTCGCTTATTATACTAATATTTAGGAACATTATTATTTTATTCCATCTTACAAGATTAAGTAGTATTTTTTGTTAGTTTTTAATATAAAGCGTCATAATATACGATAATTACATGAAAAAATATTAAAAACTCTTAAAACTAAACCCTACTGAACATCAGTCCAGCAGTTATTTAGTTATACGATTATTCTATACATTTTATATCATAGTGTCGAAAAGACACCACGTGGACGTTGCGGACCAGTGGACGCTTAATCCCACCCCCACACCTCGCGAACCTCAAAAATTGGATCTCTACCTCAACCATCTTAGGAGGAGCTACCACGGCAATCTTTATTCAGGTGTTACAACATTAATAGTTTTAATAACTGTACAAAATAACACAGCGTTTCTTTATATTGCCGTGGACTCCTTTTATTTATATTATTTATATATTCTAAATCATGGGACTCACAAGATTTAGAATACCCCCTCCCTGTCTCCCAATACATGTTTGAGTAATTTAAATGTCCCTCAATAATCCTAAAACTGCTTTTGCTGCTTATACAAACATTTTTTTTTTTACTTTAACAAAACAGTAATTCTCTAATTATATATAAAAATATTAAAAAATATTTATTTCAAATAAATAAGTAATTTACTTATTAAGTAAAGTACTAATAAAGTACTTATTAAGTAATGTACAAATAAAGTACTTATTAAGTAATGCACTAATAAAGTACTTATTAAGTAATGCACTAATAAAGTACTTATTAAGTAATGTACTAATAAAGTACTTATTAAGTAATGTATTAAAATATTTATTTCAAATAAATAAGTAATGCACTTATTATGTAATGTACTAATAAAGTACTTATTAAGTAATGTACAATATTAATTAAAAATTTTAATTAAAAGAACAGTGCTGCATTTCTTTTACAAATGTTGTTACATCAGGTGCAAAATTTGATACGCAGTCTCAACAATTTGCAGTCAAAGTATATAAAATGGGAAAATATGATTATTAAATTAGACCCTTAACTTTGGCATTTGCCTCAACTTACAACCCAAATGGACTTCGCGGACTCCCCTAGAAAAGCGTTGGAGCCCCGAGGGCTGGGGACTACAATTTAAGAACCACTGTAATAAAACATTAATTTTTTTTAAAAAAAATGTAATGTTACATACGAAAGACAATCATTATAAATAAATTTCAAATTGTTTTCTTATCAAAAATTTTAAGCAAATAAAAAACACTTGGGAACGCTCTACGTAATATGATCCAAAAGTTCGGTGACAAGGTGTGGAAAACTTTAGCTTGAATAGCTGGAAGCCTATCTTAGTGACTATATAAAAATGGTTAAAAAAACAACAATTATATTAACATAAAGGACTGTAAATTTTGAAATATAACCTTGATTGATAAATCTGAAGGAAAAAATACTGTTATTACAGAACATACACAAAAAATTTCAGCAAATTATTTTCAAAACTGCTTCAGCAATCGCTGTCCCCGTTCGAGGTTTTCGAAAAAAACATATCTTGAATAAAACGCATTTTAAAGTTTGACATCTTGTGTAAAGTTATGGCATCTGCTTTTACTAAAACACTTGCAGTTTTTGTTCTAGTGAATGGAAAATAAAAAAGAAACTTGGTATTTTTATTAAGCAAAAAAGATGGACTATAAAATAAAATGATAAAAAAATTGCCAATTTTTAAAAGATTCATGATTTTAGTGTAGTCGATACCTTAAGATGCCCTCATTCATATTCTATGCTTATATTGCATTATAAACAAAATACATTCTGAAAAAAGATTCTTTCTTTATGCAAAAATTTTTCCAGACAAGTTAATTCCAGACGTGCCTTCTCAAACTCCAATCACTAGCTATAATAAGTAAAACTTGTGCGGGCCACATAGGAACCATTTTTTTAAAGTGGTGTAAGTCCATTTCATGTAATATTAAAATATTTACCCCTTAATATAATACAAAGTAGTTATAATTGTAATTTCATAAACTACGCAAATTTATTTTGGCAAAATGATGAAAATTTTGAAGGAACTTTGGGGAATTGTTCCCAGATTAAAAACTTATAGCAGATAGCGCTGTCAATCTTATAACTAACTTTTTTGTCAGAAATGGACTTAAACCACTTTCAAAGAAAACGGCTCCGAAATATAGTAACCTATATGTGGCATTATATTTTTTGTTACTATATATATGTTATATTGGAGGTACTATAAGTATCTTGCGATGTTATATATATACAGGCATAAATTTGTTACATGATGTTTTTATTTATTTATTTACCTTCATAGCAGTAATGTTCTTTGTGATTTGTATCATAGTACTTACGCTGTTCATAGGTACGTTTTATGTTACCTATCTTTAATCCGCAAATATTATTTTCTTTTATTTTTTGTTATACAACGAGCTCTATTGCATATATCATACCAAACATTATTATACATCAAGGAGCTTATTTTACTTTTATGTGTCATACCAAAAATACTATGATTTCGAAATTTCCTTAGCAATAGCAATGCTCGTAAGTTTTTTTCGTTGGATAGCTAGACAGTTTGATGTGTCTACCAATATAATTTTATTTTAGTTTTTCAAAGATTTCTTAATGTTTCGAAGTAAAAAACATTAAATGATAAAACACGTATAGAGAAGCATGATTTCTTAAGAAAAATTCGCAATAGAGATTCGCAAAATAGAGTTCGTACAGCAACGGCAAATTTATTTCTGTAGAAAATATATATGTAGTCATGTGAAAAGTTGCATAATTATGTGCATAAGAAATTAATAATTTTACATGTTTGTTTTAGTTACGAACTTTGAAAAAATGAAACATATGTAAAATCTTTTGTGGTAGTTTGTATCGAAAGAGTAAAAGACAAAAGGAACATTTCTTATTTGATAAACATATAAACGTTCTTTTTTTCTGCTAATGAATATGTAATCATTTTCTAGATATGTTTTTTATGTGTTTCATTTCCTCTTTTCTGTTTCATATGGATCTTATTAATTTCTTTGATTATTATTTTTCCTTTAGTTCCAAAGCAGATACTTTGTACGTACGCAGTAAACGTAAGAAATAAAATATTATCATAAATACTCTTATTACTTTACGATAAATATTTCCTCCGTCCAATTTTTGATTCAATTTCTTACAAAAAAAATATTACACATGTGAGACTCAATTTTTTTAAAGATAAAATTTTGTTAAACTTTCTTAATTTTTTAGTGTTTGCTATTTGTCAATGCTAAGCAAATCAAGTTCAGAAATTTCAAATTATCTAGATCAATTATGAAGTTTTAATTTTATTTTCAATAATGCAAAAATAAATTGTTTGTCTAAATTAGTAGAAAAAAATACAGTATATATCATTTTTAAAACGCCATTTCATATATTCGGAAAATTAACAAAATCATAACTGTACACTTGAACTAATATAAGTGCATGCCACAAAACAAAATTCTCCCCTTCTCACTTTCTTGTAACTATATAAAGCAGGGATGGACATACGTTGATCGCGTTCGACCGGTAGACCGCCCAGACATTTTAGGATGACCCTCTATACTAAGACCTAAAATAAGCATGTGACGTAATTTCTTAAGGGCCATTAAGACCCTCGAATAAATCACGTTTTGTTTCTTGGAGGGGGTGTGACGTCTTACGCGTCTTTTCTTTAATAAGTCCTTTGGGTTCTTTGGGCCAGAATTAATGGCAACTCTTTTCCAACCAAATCCAAGAAATGAGATGTGAATAAGAGATGTAAATAAACGGACTTTAAATATCGGAACTTAGAGTAAGCGGGATGGCAATGTAAATGATTATTTGACAATTGTGGTGCGTTGTGGCAGTTGGTGATTATTACAGTTCGTGTTTCAAGATAGAATAAGTTGTGCGTGACGTGGGTACATATATTGGTGCTCGACTGGAAGGTAGCCGTTGCAGATAAAGACAAGTACTATTACAAGATATAATAAGGTGATTACTTAATATTAGAATCGAGGATTAGGCGGTTCGCTTATTGAGATTGGTCTGAATTGGATTAGATCTTATTATATATATATATATATATATATATATATATATATATATATATATATATATATATATATATTATATATATATATATTGTGTGTGTTGCGTATTGAGTCATCGTAGATTCTCTCATATTGATTATTATAATTAAATTTGTTTAAGTTGAATATCTTAATAAAGTCATATTAAAATAATGTTTGATCCTAGTTCTTTCACTGATCCTACACCTCTAGCTCACGCTGATGCTTCGAGAAATGCACTTCCAAGGGGAGGAACATCCCAACCATACTAAAATAAGCATATTTACAGAAAACCAGTGTCAACTAGACTGGAGAATTGGCTTTTTACAATCATGCGACTGTGTTTATTTACGCAAATGTTTCGATAAATGCGTCGACGGAACATGTAGATTCATTGGAAGCGCTCCATGATGCTTAACACTTTCATTGCCACCGTAGATAAAAAAAAATGCCCACTGCGATGCTAGCCGTATAAATGAATCTTTCCCCACTCACGGCCTGAAGGGATGAATAAATGTTGATGAAAGCTCTTCCCGTGATAGCATGGAATTGGCTATTGAGACATCGCCCTACAGCCCGCACTTTTACAGGATTGTGTACTTATGTTGATGTCATGTCTCGAGATGGCGTGGGATTCAGCAGCGAACAAATGGAGTACATAAATCAGTTTCTGATTCATTGGTTCATGTATGTTGCGCGCTCACTGCGTAGAATACATCCAGGCTCCACGATCTAGTAGTTATGCATTGTTATTCAATCATTCAAATTGACAGTTTTGTTTAGTTGAGTTTTTGTAATATACGTAGTAATCTGAGTAATCAACAGTTCAATGTCGAAAATAAGTTTTTAGAAAAGAGAATAAACAATTTTTATACAAAATATCCTCATTTAAGCTATGGCTGTACCGCAACACCTTGTAAACCTTAGAAGTAGTCCATACTCTGGAAAAGTCTGCCTGCCTTTGATATACAGGGTGTCTCAAAAATAGCGTCCAAACTCTGAACAGCCAGATTCCTGGTAGTGGAAACATAAAAAAAAGGCCTAAAAGACTGGGCTTGTATGTTCCATAGTTTACAATACAAATACGATAAATGATAATGCATAATGGTTCATGATGGGGCTCCGGAATATTTCTGTGCTCCTGTGTGTTTTAAGTTGGATAAGGCATTATCTGGAAATTGCATCGGATGTAGATATCGGGTTCTTTGACCACTATGTTCCCCAGATATCCAGCCTTTGAATTTTTTTTCCTGTGGGGCCATCTCAAGGAATTATTGTATGAAATGTAATTGTATGAATTTAGTAGCTCGTCTGCATGCTGCTTGTACTTCGGGGGACACTGCGCTGCTGTGACGCGTGTACACATTCGTTTCACAACACTCTCCATCCTGCTTCAATGTGCATGGTGAACACGTTAACCTGGGAGCAGGTGTGCAGTCTATACTAAAGTTAATGGTCACGCGCGGAATGACTGAGTCACCCCAATAATTTTTTTTAATTATTTTTATTGTACACCATAAAAATCGCAATTCAAGTGAAGAGTTTAACAAAGAGAAAGTATACTTACCAACTTTTAAGGACTTTCCAATTTTCCATCTATAATTTGAGAAACAATATCAATTAAACTGAACAAAGAAGTTTCAAGTGTGTGTGACTTTAATAAAACATACAAATCACAGACACTTTTCGCTAACATTACATAAACGATGTTTGCAGGCAAAACTCTCATATTTTGTTCAAGTTCTTGTAGTTTTATTGTCCTTATGGCTTCATACTTTTCTTGATGGAGTTCTTTAGATAGTATTTGAAAATTTTTCTTTCAAATCAAACGTTTCATGTTTATTGCTTTTCTCAAATTTACTTTCGCTATTCTGATCCGTATGCATTATTTCAACAGGTTCTTCCTTGCTTGATTAATTTCTTCTATCATTACACGCAGATGCCCATTTCTTTTTTATATTTTGCTCATTTACATTTATAAACAATAATGAGTCGTACAACAGAGCCATCAGAACCACTAAGTTGTTTGTAGGGAGAAAATGTAGCATGGTCATAGAAAATATTTTGGAACAAAAACGGTCGCGCATGGAGCTCAGTCAAAACAAGTACTTTTAGATTGTAAAAATTGTTTACCACCCCGTAAAAAGCGGGAGATATATGTGACAAATGCATTTTAGTTCCCCTTAAGACTGCCATATAGGAAATAGTGAGTGAATATTAACGTCGCACACTGTTCAGCTACACGAGGGCTTTTGGCGACGGGCCTCGTAATTTTTAAACATGATCAAGTGACGAGGACGACACTTGAGTTGGCATTCCCCTCAATTACCACACCACACCAACTGGAAGACGTTTCAGCTCTTGAAAGATTTAACATACATCGCATACCCTTCACGGTGGGCTTCAGTGGTACTGGACTCTAACTCATGATACGTCAACCACGAGTCCATTGCCTTACTGTCCTATAGGAGGATACGGTCATGGTCATTGGTAGTAAATAGTTTTCCCAGAAATAACTATTTCTTGAGCTTTTGGTGATTGTGCGCCTTTCGCGACCACTTCTGGTATAAACATCTGCCTTTTCTTAACTAGTTGCACATACTGCTGTTGAGGCGTTCACTACAGCGTTTTTTCTTTGCATCAACATACTTTGTATTTGTATTTTTCTCATTAACTATGGATCGTACAGGTTAAGTTCTTTGGGCATTTTTTATGTACTCCCAAAGTGGAATCTAGATGGACAATCTTTGGTCGCTATTTTTGGAACACTTTGTATTTGCTGCTACTGAAAGATTTATACCATTTAACGTATAAATGTTCATAAAAATAATATAGGTAAACTATTTTAAACATTTGGGAAGCAAAATTTAAATCTTATACATTGAAAAAATAATAGTTTAATTTTTGGAAAATATTTTGGGTTGATATTTTATTGTATACAATGCACTTTTTTTAAAAAAAAAAAAATACTGTATTTTTCAAGCGAAGTAATCAGTTTTGTATTTTTAAAGTTTTTATAGTGCATATTCCTTAAAAATGTTCCTTTTACAAAAGAGCATTGAAAAAGAAATTCAAACATATATATTTTAGTAGAAGAGGTTCGTTCAATGCTTTTTCAAAATCGTCTTACATTTTTTTACAAAAACAATTTTCTCTGGAATTAAAGTAAAAAAAGAACATTAAATCTTTTTCTGTGTAATTGATATTTCTTAGAGAAAAACTTTAAAGAAAAAAAATAAAAGCTAATTTTAATGAAACATTATTTAAAGGTTGTTATATCTTGAGATACTAATTGAATTACACGAAGAAATTTTGAAAAGCTTTCATTCATCGATAAGTTTCTTTCAATTCAACTCTTATTTGTAATTTATTTCTTATCTTTGTAACTTAAGTATTATGTTTGAGATTTGAAGTGTTATTCAGTAAATAAGTTAGTGCTTTAAAAGTGTCAGACAAAATACGATAATAGCCTCATAGAAAGAATTTGAAAACTCTAGCCCACTTACGTTCTAGTTTTAAGTCTAGTTCTTTTAAATAACAAAACAGAGCTCTAAGAAACTGATAATTTAATTTTATATGTGCTTTCCGGATTATTTCTATACTTGTTTTAGTTCTTAAGTTAACTTTATTTTAAGTGAATCGTTAAAAATAAGCCAATTTTTTTCAAAATTTTGCACAAAGTTTCTCAACAAATTGTAGTTGTCGTAAGCCGTTTTAACTTGCATTGAATCTTCCGTCAAATCATATCATATCCTACATAATTTTATAATGAAGATATTAAAAATGCAAATATTTCTGAATATTAATTCTGATTTTCTCATCGTCACATTTCTTGGACCAAATTAGGAAGTTTTGCAGCAATAGTTCTCTGTACAAGTTAAAGCTTAAGTACACTGATGAAAACAATTAAAACGACAAATGGGCTTTTTTTGCATTAAAATGAAAGCCAACAAGGAAAACGAAATCAAAAATTTATTCAAAATATAATCCGATATCAGATTAATATACGGATACGGAAAAACAAAAACAATCACAACTTGCACCGTAAATAAGGAAACTGGTTACTTGTGCACAGCACAGCAGCTGACCGACGTCCTGTGAATGATAGAAAAACATGTCGAATATGGTATTTGATCTTCGATAGCAGCTACACACAACTCTCTGTTCGGTGTTTCATACAGTTGACTAGTATCCGTATCAACCTCTGTGGCAACCGTTCCCACTATTGCATGAAAACACTCTTGAGCTCATCAGTGATCTTTAGAGCAGGTCTTCGAGATGCAAATGAGCGTCCAAGGACGTCCTATGCGTAATCGTGGGGATTAAGGTCAGGTTACATCGTAGTCCACTCCGATCGTTGAATATCCTCAGATTGGAAAGTATTCTTTCCCCAAATGACCTCTGTGTGGGCTTGTGATACCGTCCATAAAGATGAAATGAAATTTAGACCATATGCTCCGATGAAAAGTCTGACATAAGGTGGAAAGATTTCGTCCCTGTACTGCTAGTATGCTTGGTTGTCAATATGCCTGCCAGATCATCAGACCACCTCAACCATAGTTGTTAAAGGCCCGATATCGTCTCCAGGGCTCCATCTAGATGCGAAAACGACTCTAGTCATAATCCAGACTGAATGGTTGCTTAGTAATAAAAAGAACCTGCCCCCAATCCTCTTTTTTCCAAGACAGGTTCTCTTGGCAACAAGCAAGACGGTCCTTTTGTGGTTCACAGTCAAAGGGTTGCAGACTACAGGACACTAGGATACAGGTCACCTGCATTAAGTCTCTTGGTGACAGTTATACTTAAAATGGGTGTTCCTGTTGCATGATACAGGTTTCCGTGTCGCTGACCTATCCCTTTCAGCTAGAAGTCTCAAATAACGGTCTTGAACCGGCACTATCGCTCTTTTGCGGCCTTCGTCAGGCCACGGACCACTGTTGCTGTCTCTGTGAACTGTTTCCGTAGAGTGGATACCACATTTCTCGAGACCCCGAGGTCCCTACTGCAGATAGTCTCGAGTTTTCCAACGACCCGTCATCGTATAGAGGATCACTGGCCGTAATAACGATGGGTAAACAAAGAAATTTAAAAAAAATAAAGACTAGACTAAGTTACGATGTTTAGAATTACAGTTTTAATGTAATTGAACAATTATAGACTTTTAGCAATAAAGCATATAGAACAATATGCTATTGAAAACAAATATTAATGCTTTGAAAGGATATCAACATTAATTTATATAATTTACATAATATATATATATATATATATATATATATATATATATATATATATATATATATATATATATGCCATGTTTTGAGTCAGAATCAGACTTAATTTTTAAGAAGAGGGTCTTCATTGGATGAAATCCGTACAAATTCTGACTCTAAGCGGAAAGAGAAAAAAGAACGCCACGGGATGTTTTAAGTGGATTCACTTAAAACACAGATGCGGTAAGTATCGCGGCTTTTATGATTGTACTTGAAATTTAATGCTGAGATATGGGGACTATCAAATCTAATGATCTGGAATTAGACATGTTTATTGGCTAGGCTGTATGTTCGGAAGAAATAAATGGGTGATAAGTTTGATACTTGAAGATGTGACTGAGAAAGATGAGTTAAGTGTTAGATAGTGAATTTAATTTTTAACCCAAATTAATTATCCTTACAC